>SJYV01033893.1:330750-371811 GCA_006410875.1 Neotragus pygmaeus
TTTTTTTTTTTTGGGGGGGGGCGGGGGGGTCTATTTTGGGTCCAGAATTTGTCCCAACTATGCAGGCACAAAGTTAATTTTAGCCTCACATATTTGTCTGTATTTTGTTGCTGGAGGAGAGGGGTGTCCAGGTGAAAGCATTGCAGCACTTCAGGAAAGGATCCCACTTCCCAGCAAATGCTTGGAGGTCCCAGCCAGTCATAAGAATGCTGAAATTCTCTAAGACATATTTGGTAGATTCTACCTTGTAAGTCAGGAAAAATAGATCTTGCTTCTATTGCACTTTGTAAGAGAAATTTCCTTATCCAATTTCCTCTGAGGATTTGGTCTGGGAAGGATTTCCTTTTCCACTATCCCTTGGGACCATGTCTGAACTAAGCATCCTGGAGCGCATACTTCCCAGGCATTGTCCATCCTTCACTGGCTGCTTTGTGATGGAGCAACTTGGAGTCCTAGAAGTTTACTTAACTGTTCTAGCCAAGAAAGTTAATTTTTAATTTGGACTTGCTATTTCTTTGTCATACGGTTCCCTCAGAACTTAGTATTAAGTTATGGATGATTATGTGTGACAGTATTTTCCTAGGCACAATTCTGAGGTCTCATTTGTTTATTTATTTATATTTCTTTGTCTGCAGCTAGTTCTCTTTTAACTTAGAGGGTACTTTGAGGTTATAATACATAGAAAAAGCACACTTGACATTTGACACAGTTTGAATTTCCTTGCTCAATTGAGAACATTTCTGAGCATTGGTTACTCAAAAACTTTTAAAATGCTATCTCAAATAGTTAGGGTATAGAAGCAATTTTATTTTCCAGTCTTAAGTGCTCTAAGTTTCTAGTTTTCTTCCAAGCCTGTACACTGTTCGTTTTTTTTTTTCATCCTGTACATCAGCCAGTTCTTTGATGAACTAATTTATTTTTTAATATCTTGGTCAATAGAAGTCAAATGCACAAATATAACTCTTTCTAATCAAGGACATCAAAGTTCCAGATTCATTGTCTTTCCTTCCAAGTAATTTAAGGTGACAGCTTTAATAGATATTTTGCCATCACATATCATGGGTCTCCACTTTTTCAGCTTCCAATAATTGTTTACCTTCTCCTGACAACTGACAATTAAGTTCAATGTTAGGTTTTTTTTACTAAAATAAAACCCTCTCTCAAGATACCAATTTTGGTACTAGTTATGGTATGTTCACTGATATAACAATACAAAACTCTCATCTCTTAACACATTGGAAGTTTAATTTTAAGCATTACAATCAAGAACAGGTTGTCAAAGGTACAGGTGTCTGGCTCCTCTCCATGAAATTAGGGCCTTAGATTCCTTTCATCCAAAAGCTCTTTATCTTCTAGGGTCTTCTGACTCCTCTAGATCTAACCAGAAGACAAAAGTAGAGAAGAAATGTGGAAGATTTTTGTCTAGCTCTCACTGTAATTCTAACAAAGAAGTATGTATCACAGATCAGGTAACATGTGTCCTTTCTGTTCAAATTCTACTGACCCAACACTGTCACAAGTCCACATGTAGCGTATGGGAATCAGCCACATCTAGATGGCCACAGCTAACAGGGGGAAATGGGAATGGGTTTGTAAACATTTAGTCAGTGAGCTATACCATTAGAAATCTATGGTAACAGACCAAGTAAGATATGATAAAGACCTATATTAGACACTGAAAATAGCAAAGAGGTAATTCATTCATGTGTGTATTCATGCAGAAAATATGTACTGAACATCATCTCTAAACCAAGAGATGTATATTGAATATGGCAACTCATTCCACGGTGAATTAGTCAGCCAAGGTCACAGCCCTCATAGATTTTACATTACAGTGAGTTTTAAAAGGATCTTGGTGGTCTTCTTTGGTGCTCTATATAAGCATGTCATATTACAATAAATTTATGTGGCACAAACTTAACATTAGCATTATTAAAAAGCATGTAGTACATAATATTTATTGATTTAATTAATTTTGCAGAGTATTCTCCTGAATATGAGAAATGGATGGTGTCCCCAATTAGTGTATGCTTTATTCTTCTATATCTATGCAACTTGTGTCCTTTCCAGAGAAAACACTAATAAAAATAACTTTGTGTTCAAGGCACATGAGGCCAGGCCAGTGGTGCAATCAGTGTGACAGGAGCCCAGTAGATGAGCAATGATTCTCAGAAACAGAAGTTTAATGGAGATGATGTCATTTAAACTGGCCTTGAAGGAAAGGGAAGAATAGGGATATGGAGTAAAGAGGACTTTTCTGCTGGAGGATAGTGAGGAATAGATGTAGGAGTAGGAATAGCAAGCATGGAGAAAAATGTGCCAGTTTGGCTGGGAAGAGACTGCTCTAGGACATTGAGATGGGACGTTTGTAACTAGAGCCTTCTTTCACTTTTTATATTCCCTGTATTTAGTTTTAATCTACTTATAAATTGCAAGTACAAAATATATAGGCATTATCACTTTAAGTGAATTTCTCCTCATCAAAATTGTGCCTGTCATGAATACAAAGTGAAGTGTTCATATCATAAGGTGTTGAAATATAGTAGGGATTGAGTCTAATTTAGCCAATTAAAACAATAACTTATTTCTAAGTGTGAACATTGATTAAAGGTAAATTTTCAAGACAAGAAATTATCATTTCTGCTTTGTTTTAAATATACCACCAGGTGCATATGTGCTATGTTTAAAACAAGTGCATATGCAACAAGTGCATACTAAAGACCCTTAAAGGGGCCTTCCTTTGACAGACACCCCAATGTCTTTTCTGCGTCTTGTTTGTAGAAAAACCTTAGCCAAAGAACAAGATTAATCACAGGAATGAGAAAATATATAAAGAAAGATAATCAAGCAAGACAAAATAATAATAGTTTAGTCATTTAAAAAAATCAAAGACCTTTAGTTCCTCCTTTAGGGCTAAAGATAATATTCTGAGCCATATCCTCTTAACTGTTTTCTAGATACTGAAACCCCCACCAGGTAGAAGAAGTGAACTACATAACTATATTGTATCTGTGACATAAGCTGCCATTATTCTGAGAACTGACCTCAAAGAAATGGGAGCAAAGCTACCCTGGAATTAAAGATTAACTATACTTAGAACTCGATGGACATGAGTCTGAGTGAACTCCGGGAGTTGGTGATGGACAGGGAGGCCTGGTGTGCTGCAATTCATGGGGTCACAAAGAGTCGGACACGACTGAGCGACTGAACTGAACTGAACTAAACTTAGAACTACCTGACCTGCTCTTGAGAAACCTATATGCAGGTNTGGACTGCAAGGAGATCCAACCAGTCCATTCTGAAGAAGATCAGTCCTGGGTGTTCTTTGGAAGGACTGTTTGTAAAGCTGAAAGTCCAGTACTTCAGTCACCTCATGAGAAGAGTTGAGTCACTGGAAAAGACTCTGATGCTGGGAGGGATTGGGGGCAAGAGGAGTGGGGACGACAGAGGATGAGATGGCTGGATGGCATCACCGACTCGAAGGGCAAGAGTTTGGGTGAACTCTGGGAGTTGGTGATGGACAGGGAGGTCTGGCGTGCTGCAATTCATTGGGTCAAAAAGAGTTGTACATGACTAAGCCACTGAACTGAATTGATTGGTACCCACATTCCTTGGCTCCTGGCTCCCATCCCTCTTCAAATCCAGTAATGACCAATCAAATATTTTTCACATCATATCACTCTGACATTGACACTCTTGACTCTGTTTTCCCTTTTAAGGACCCTTGTGATTACACTGGGCCCACTCAGATGACCCAAATAAGGTTAGCCTGATTTACAGCCATAAATGTCTCCACCTGCCACTTTATATCTCCTATGCCATGTAATTAACATTTCTGTAGATTCTGGGGATTAGGAACTAAACATCTTTGGGAGACGTTCTGCCAACTACATTACATATGTTCTTTATAAAGATATGGACTTTCCTAAAAATGAATATATCTCTAGAAAGGAGACAATTCTACTTTCATGTTTGGTTGAAATGGCTTAATCTAGGAAAGAAGAGCATCTAAATCATTTTTTTAAATTTTTGGCCAGTTTATTCTTCTAAGAGGACCAAGCTTGAGGTTTCTAGAGCAGGATGAGCCAAAAACATCATAGCTACACTTTTTTTTTTTCCATTTAAACTTTCTGTTCTTTAGAAGAAACACCTATTCGCTTGTGAAGAAAGCAATTTCATTCATTATTTTCTTTTTAATATTTACTTATTTAGTCATGCCAGGTCTCAGTTGTGTGGGATTTTCCTTGCATTATGAGGGGTCTTTGGCTTCAGTGCTGGGTTCTCTAGTTGTGGCACGGGCTTAGTTGTGCTGTGGCATGTGGGATCTTAGTTCCCTAACCAGGGATTGAACCCACGTCCCCTGCATTGCAAGGCAAATCTTAAACCACTGGAACACCAGGAAGTCCCATCCCATTCATTGTTACCTATTTGCAGACACTCAAGTCTCAATTAGGACTTTACATACAGTGCTTTTTGGTGTATTCTCTGCACTTAGTGGGAATATTTGAAGCAGTGCTTTACATTTGCCAAGAACACAGTACTTGAGAAGCTTCCAAAGTTTTTAGAAAATAAAGTTAATAAAAAATCTTTTGAAATCATTATTATTAGTCCAAGTGAGATTTAATAATAAGACATATATATGACATTTGTGGTAGATTCTAAATAAGAATCTCTGTAATTAACTTTCAGTAGAATTTCACTTTATGATTGTGTGCAGGTAAAATCAACAATGTATTTTTTACTGTCAATCAATGTATTTTACAATCAATCAATGTATTTTTTATTTTCTTTAGCAGTAATTGTTTCATCACATTTTTTTATGAAGCAATAATATAGTGTCTAAGTAGAAAAAACTCGGTACAAATAATTTATCCTATTGGGAAACAAAGAGATTTCCATCAATAAATCAAGAAATCAGGTTATTTTTCATGTAAGGCAGGCCCAGGTGAGACACTTATAACTAAAATAAAAGCCATGATTAATGATGTTTGAATTTCAGAAGTTTGAAATTTTGACATGAATTTATTAAATATCTAGAAATCCATAAGATAGTCCATACCTCAAACAATTATCTAAATTTCTTTACAGCACTCATCCATCATGCCCTACACTGGGGAAGCTTCTGATTTATCTGACTTTAATTATGCCCAAAGCTATGTGAATTCATAGTATTCCTGTCCACATATACGAATTTTTACTACCAACTCAAATCTAAAAATAGCTGTTTTTAATGAAAGAGTCCTGAAGCTGTTGCTAAGGAACCAGCCTTGGGAAAAGAAGACAAAATATCATCAAAATCTCTTAGTTAAAAAGGAGAAAAATTCTGAAAAGCAGTCATTTCACAGGGAAGCTGATATGCAACAATCAATTTTTTCAGGCCTTGCTTATCCCTAATTGTCACGCCATGAAACTGCCTTTTTACTCGGCTCTCTGAACCATGTAACCCATGTTCTGATATTTCCCAACTTGTCATCTGTTAAATTTAATAACAATTCACTTTTCAGTTGCAGAGATTTCAGAGACATCTAGAGTCCTTAGGCTATACTACACACATATGCCTGATCCTTGCCTGTAAGAAATTAAATATCATGTTAGGATATAAGATATATATGTATGATAATTACATTAGTGTCTTGGTCCATGTTAATTGTTATGGATGGTCAGAAGAAAGAAAAGACGTTTGTTTGAACCTCTAAAATCACATGTAGGAATTAATCTTTTCTTTCAAAAAAGAACTATACACAATGCACAGTTATCAGCCAGAATTTTCTAAAACTCTTAAAATATACACAGCAATCACTGTGGTTAATTGAATTTTCCTTAAAATATCTCTGTTTTTTCTATTTGAGGACCTTCACGGAATGCTATAAGGATTTCAGCTTCAGGCAGTGGCTTACATGAAAACAGTATAGAAACAACCCTGCTCACCCAAAGATTACACAGATTGAAAACCTATTTTCCCCTTTTCAGGGAAAGCTTAAGCATCAGCAATGAACCTAGGAGAGGGGTAAAGACACAATAGCATGGAGTAATGATTAGCTATGGAGAAGATGGCTCTCCATAATCAGAGATGAGAGCTTACTTAGCTAGGACCTATGGAATGTGACGTTTCCCTGAAGAGCTTGAATTGGTCAAGCAGTGTTGCTTTCACACCGACTCATTCGGAAATTCTACTTATGAACTGAACAAAATCTGGTGAACTGGCATCATGTTAGAATCTATGGCAGTCATAGTTACAGCATCTTTTGCTGCTGCTGCTAAGTCGCTTCAGTCGTGTCTGACTCTTGCCACCACATAGATGGCAGCCCACCAGGCTCCCCCGACCCTGGGAATCTCTAGGAAAGAACGTTGGAGTGGGTTGCCATTTCCTTCTCCACCAGCATCTTTTGGTCCTTTGTTAAATAGATTGCCCCAGTTAAATGCATATGTGTTTTCTTTACCTGGGCTCAGAATAATCACAACTGGGTAGCTATTACCATAAGATATTTTTTATTATAAGAAATGAAAATAACTGTGTACTAATTCTCAGAACATGCATGTTTCTAATATCTTATTTGGTTTTGGTTACAAAAATACTAAATATGATTGTAGTTTTATCTAATTATCATCACATTTGAATATTCTCTAGTTTGTTCTTTTCTGTATTTAGCTAAACTCTAGAATGACTTTTAAAATTTAATTTGTGTTCATTTGAGTAATTGTATGAGATGATGAGACTAAAAGTCACTAAAACAGTTATTTCTGAACCATTTAGAAGCATAATATGAAGAATTTGTATTTTTACCAAGCTGCCATCTACAACTTGAAATGATGAGCCCCATGTTGCAACCAGTAGGGATGCTTTTTAAAGTTATTATTAAAATAACTGACTTTTGTGTGAAGTGCCCTCCTGAAGGCATGATAAATGATATGGTCTGGTAAGGTACAGACTTGTTAACCTAATGGAGATGATGACAAAGGTTCTTTAGAGACGTTTATAGGTTTTTCTTTGTAAGGATGTTATGGCTTGTTTTCTAAATGAAGAAGATAAAAGTTAACACTGATTGAGCCGATGAAGAAGGAGTCAATACCTACTGCAGAGACAAATATAATAAAATAATATTGGACATAGAAATATTCCATAAGCCCTCATCATTAATGTTTGCAGTGGGGTTTACTGTCAAAGGAAAGGTCAGGAAGCTAATGTTTTCTGCTGCTCCCATCAAAGGGGCCAGTTGGTGATGTTTCCCCCCCCCAACATCTTTATTTTTCTTAAAAGATAAGCTTACCAAGTTAATGACTTCATGAAGCTGACCTCAGAATCTTCCATTGAGAAGAATAGTATTAGGTTATAAGGGTCTGTAACTAAAAATACAACCTCAAATTTTAGGGTAGCAAATAGGTTTCAATTTTCTTGACAACTCTCTTGACTTGTTAGAGACTTCCTAGGGCACTGTCTTGACAAAATTTATAAGGTCATGGTCAGGTGCGTTGGAGAAGGATACTGTGATAACTTAGAGATATCCTTTTGGATGACTGTGTAGCACTATGGGCATGCCCTGAATCACTCTAAGTAACTGAAGTTCAGGGAATTAATGTCTATATCCTTAAGGATATATTTTATGTCAATATGGATGGAGAAATGTCATTGTTAATCATCCAGAGATGGAGACTTTGATTTGCTAACTCTCCCTTAGATTCCTGACATAGATTATATCTGATACAACAGGGTAATTAACAAAACCTTGTTCTTGAAGGGAAGGGAGAAAGATGAAGTGAGAGATGTCATCTTTTGTCTAGAAATTCCAGTCATTCAAATTTAATTCAGCATCTCCTTCCCTACTGGCTCAGATGGTAAAGAATCTCCGTGCAATGCAGGAGACTCAGGTTTGATCCCTGTCTTGGGAATATCCCCTGAAGAAGTGCTTGGCTAGCCACTCCAGTAGTCTTGCTTGGAAAATTCCATGGACAGAGGAGTCTGGTGGGCTACAGTCCATGGAATCATAAAGAGTCAGACATAATTGAATGACTAACAGTTTCACTTTGACTTATTTCCTAAAGGTAAATGTTTGTTGTTTAGTTACTAAGTCATGTCTGACTCTTTTGTGACACCATGGACTGGAGCAGGTTGCCATTTCCTTCTCTGAGGGGTGTCTTCCTGACCCAGGGATCAAATGTGTGTCTCTTGTATTGTCAGGCAAATTCTTTACCACTGAGTCATCAGGGAAGCCTAAAGATATATATAACTTATGATATATGTTAAGAAGGCTGAGCGCTGAAGAATTGATGCTTTTGAACTGTGGTGTTGGAGAAAATTCTTGAGAGTTCCCTGTACTGCAAGGAGATCCAACTAGTCCATTCTGAAGGAGATCAACACTGGGATTTCTTTGGAAGGAATGATAGTAAAGCTGAAATTCCAGTATTTTGTCCACCTCATGCGAAGAGTTGACTCATTGGAAAAGACTTTGATGCTGAGAGGGATTGGGGGCAGGAGGAGAAGGGGACGACAGAGGATAAGGTGGCTGGATGGCATCACTGACTCGATGGACGTGAGTCTGAGTGAACTCTGGAAGATGGTGATGGACAGGGAGGACTGGCGTGCGCAAAGAGTCAGACACGACTGAGCGACTGAACTGAACTGAACTGATGCATCTTTTTTGAGCATTCACAAAAGCATTAAATATACTTATTTGTGTATGCATAAACACTTGTGTATAGTGTTTTTAAATTTTAATTTTCTGGCATTAAAAATGTTTTTCATTCTGCTTAAAGCATCTTGGAATTTTCAAACAAATGCCCTTTCTCGTTCTGCTCCAAATCAAGAATGGACAGTTCCTCCTTCAAGTTCTGATTTTCTCTGATATAAATACCACAGTCATTTCTGCCACCTGGACAGGTCCACATCCCAGATCTCGCTGAAAGGAGACATCATAATATACATCTTTTTTTTTTTTTTTTTTTCATTTTGTAGCTTTAGGTAGCTCAGCTGTGGCTAAGCGGTGTTTGAGATTTCATGTAGGGGAAATCACTACCTGAAACCAGCATTTACTACAGTACACCAGCATTTACTACACAAAAAGGACTGGGTTAATGGATGTGAGAATTTTGGAAGATTTTTTTAAAGATCAATGCTCTGTATTTAAGCTTTGGTGAAGAAAGATTGGGTAATGCCATTTTTTTTTTTTTTAGATTGTTTTACCAAGTAAACTAAAATGTGAAATAATAACATTTCCTTAGGCACATGGCAACCGTGAGTATGTTTTGTTTCATATCATCTTGCTCTCTGAGACTTTATATGTTTTATCAGTTAGCCATTTCCCAATTTTGTAAACGATAACATTTATCTTACCATAGGATACCATACTTCCACAGAATTCTTAGATAAGTTTTTATTTACTCAACCAGAGAAATACATTTTTGCTTTAACATCTTTTATAAATGGATTTAATTTTGGAGAAGTACTTGAGAAGCAATTGGAGAAGCAATTCCAGTGAGATAGCTAAAAATAAAATTCTGACATTTTCCTTCTTATAATTTGTGTACTAGAATAGGCCTTACCAACCTAGAATTTTGGAATACACTGATTTATAAAAAAAAAAAAAAGAGAGAGAGAGAAAGATTGCCCAGCAATGATAATTCTTAAAATTCTACTTGCCTACACAGAATTTAGTCTATTCCAAATGGTCTTAATTATTTCTGAGAAACTCTCAAGGAGAGTGCTGTTGTTCATGGGCTCAGAAAGAGTCTCCATTTGAGGTCATGATGCTGGTGCTTTTTCAGCCCCAACCCTTGGGAGGTCACAATGCTAGACAATTGTTTATTCCCTGCTTTTCACTGTAACCTACCCCCTGTATTGCCCAACTTCTGTCCCCTCACCTGCAGTGCAGTTCATATCCATGCACAATTGACCTACATACTAGGGGTGAAAGTGAAAGTCACTCAGTTGTGTCTGACTCTTTGTGACCCCATGGACTATACAGTTCATGGAATTCTCCAGGCCAGAATACTGGCCATTCAGTATTACTGAATGCTGAATACTCCCATTCAGGGAGTGGAGCCACTCTTTTCTCCAGGGGATCTTCCCAATCCAGGGATCAAACCTAGGTCTCCCACATTGCAGGTGGATTCTTTACCAGCTGAGCTACTAGGGAAGCCCCATTTCTTAACTGACCTACATGCAAGGAGTATATGACTGCAAATTTTAATAAGTTTATTACTCAGGCTCCAGTGGTCTTGTATGGATGTGAGAGTTGGAAAATAAAGTTGAGCACCAAAGAATTGATGCTTTTAAACTGTAGTGTTGGAGAAAACTCTTGAGAGTCCCTTGGACTGCAAGGAGATCAAACCAGTCATCCTAAAGGAAATTAACCCTGAATATTCATTGGAAGGACTGATGCTGAAGCTGAAGCACCAGTATTTTGGCCACCTGATGCAAAGAGTGGACCCATTGGAAAACANTGCTTTTAAACTGTAGTGTTGGAGAAAACTCTTGAGAGTCCCTTGGACTGCAAGGAGATCAAACCAGTCATCCTAAAGGAAATTAACCCTGAATATTCATTGGAAGGACTGATGCTGAAGCTGAAGCACCAGTATTTTGGCCACCTGATGCAAAGAGTGGACCCATTGGAAAACAGCCTGATGCTGGGAAAGATTGAAGGCAGGAGGAGAAGGGGACAACAGAGAATGAGATGGTTGGATAGGATCACTGACTCAATGGACATGAGTTTGAACAAGCTCCAGGTGATGGTGAAGGACAGGGNACCTGATGCAAAGAGTGGACCCATTGGAAAACAGCCTGATGCTGGGAAAGATTGAAGGCAGGAGGAGAAGGGGACAACAGAGAATGAGATGGTTGGATAGGATCACTGACTCAATGGACATGAGTTTGAACAAGCTCCAGGTGATGGTGAAGGACAGGGAAGCCTGGCATGCTGCAGTCCATGGGGTTGCAAAGAGTCAGACATGACTGAGTGACTGAACAACAGCAACAATTTATTCAGGTTTAGGGATAACAAGGAAAAGTGCAAGGCAATGGTGGCTTGTAATGGTAGACTTGGTTCCTATATTAGAACACCTGTCTTCCATCTACATTTAGCTAATGGCTCAGCCAAAGCCCATCCTCCCCACAGTTTACAGATGCTGCTGTTGTTATGGGGACATGACCCTGAGAAGTCTGTCCTGCTGCTGTCCTCACTGGAGTGAGAAGCAATTGGAGCAGCTAGGTGATGAAAGAACAAAGACATAGCTTGTTCAGAAATCATCATGAGGAACAAGGGTGCTTTCAAGTCCTTTATCTTGTTCTCACAGCCCCTTCCTCAAAACCACACTTTAAGAAGTCCACTGCCATCAGTTCTTCTGACCAACTTCTTGACATTTGTATGTTTATATTCTTTGTTGCCTGAAGATTTTCATTAAATCACGGCGAGGGGATATATTCCCCCAGAGATATGCAAATAGTACAAATGATTATATATAAGACTGGAATTTACACTTTCATAATTAATGATAACGCTTTGTTCTATGTCATTCATGAAAATAAGATATTGAATAGTTCTTCTTTTCATGTGACATATTTTACCAGGAGTACATATTTTGATATATTCTGAAAAAGTAAAAAAGAAAGAAAGAAAGAAAGAAATATTAATATTAGGCATTGGCTCAGTGAACCTAATCCATAGCATTTGGCTGAGAAATCTCAAACTTACAATCCATTAATAATGAGAAAGGATATTAATAGCTAGATTTTCCTTGCTGTTATTAAAGGATCATCATTCAGTTGATGTTGCATGAAAGATATTACTATGTATTTTATCATCAAATTATCTCTGTCATGTTCTATTATCATAATATCATAGAAATATGTTAGCATAATTATTTTATTCAGAACAATTCTTCTTTTTACCATATTTTGGATTTTCGTCTACTAAAAATAAAAATTAAAAAAAAAAGTTGTGTATATATGCCACAGCTTGCTTATCCATTCATCTGTTGATGGACATCTAGGTTGTTTCCATGTCCTGGCTATTATAAACAGTGCTGTGATGAACANTCCCCAGGACACAGACTTAGGAACAGTATAGGATCAGACAGTGTTTTGGACCTGTCTGTACTGTTTCCAGGCCATTCCTCTGAATATCTGCAGAGTGATGTGATGATTTTCTCCTAGGAAAGAGAACTTTGGGAAAGTGGGGAGGGTTGGCTGGCTGAGCAAGTAATGACCCATCTGGGCAGAAGTCATCTTACCCATCAGAAGGTGGGTAACTATTCTCAGGCATAAGAATAAACCCTTAAGTGATAAGATGTCAGCCACAGACCATCACTTAGATCCAGCAGTAACTCTTGAAACACACTTAAAATTCAATCTAGCAAGTGACCTTTAGCTGTTGGGCTCTTTGATGCCATTTGTCTTCAGGGTCTATAGCAACATTTCCAGTCTCTCTGGCATTCTGAGTAGATGTCTTGTCAGTTACTCTGCCGGGGTAGGAGACCTGCAGGGGTAAAACATAGACAGCATGTTAACTGGATTCATTTTAGTCTGTACTCCCGAAAGAGGTCCTGCAGTGTTACGTTTTACCTATGGTTCATTTCAATCATTCATCTCAGGTACCTTGCTGCTGCTGCTAAGTCGCTTCAGTCGTGTCCGACTCTGTGCGACCCCATAGGCGGCAGCCCAACAGGCTCCCCCGTCCCTGGGATTCTCCAGGCAAGAACACTGGAGTGGGTTGCCATTTCCCTCTCAGGTACCTTAGGTACCCGGATTATTCCCAAGGAAAACGAATAAACGGTGTTTTCTCTTGTAGGGATGATGTGAGAATTGGTGTTTTGAAGTCAAATCTTGTTGTTGTTGTTTAGTCGCCAAGTCATATCCTACTCTTCTGTCACCCTATGGACTGTAGCCCACTAGGCTTCTCTGTCCATGGAATTCTCCAGGCAAGAACATTGGAGTGGGGAGGGGCCAGCGGCAGTGGGTCTGGAGCGAGCAGGGTTCGGCGGCCTCACCTGTCCCCATTCATCAGTGGCTATTGGTGGCAGCGGGCCGCGTGTCAGGCAGAGCAAGCCATCACCAGGTGCGCAGCAGGGGAACTTAAGAAACTAATCACAGCCAAGTGCCTGTGCTTTGTTCTGCTGGCTGCAGATTTTATGGAAACCCTGGTACGAATGGCATGTGTTCAGTGTGCAATAAAGAACATCTTCAAATAGTAGTTCAGAATAGTGATGGTAGAATAAGCCCCCTGTACCTTCTGTCACTAATCTGTCTGAGTCTTTACCAGCCCAGAGCACAGATGGCAATGTCCCAGAAGCTCAGTCAGCTCTAGACTCCACACCTTCGTCTGTGTAGTCAAGCCCTGTATCATATCCGTCACTTTTATCAGAATCTGTAGTGTCTTCCCCAAGTGGACAGTACATCTATGGACAGTGCAATACTGGAAACAGAAGATCTGCAAACTTCAGTATCAGAAACGGCATATCAGCCATCTGAAGAGCAAAACCAAGTGTCTTGAAAAGCCAAAACAGAAAGAGAATCTGTTTCATGTGCAGGAAGAAAGTGGGACTTACTGGGTTTGAATGCCAGCATGGAAATGTTTACTGCGGTGTACACCATTACTCAGATGTACACAACTGCTCTTAAAATTACAAGATTGATGGCTGCTGAGAAAATCAGAAAAGAAAATTCAGTAGTTGTTGGTGAAAAGATCCAGAAGATTTGAACTGCTGGAATACAAAATCCTTTGACTATCTGCAAACTAAAAACTGACGAGGTTTTTTTCCCCTAGTCCTTGGGAATGTAGAGCAATGTAGCTTGCGTAGACCTTTAATCATGAGTATCATCAAAGAATAGATTTTTGTTTTTGTTTTGAAAATTACTCTGAACATTTATTTCCAATGCAGTTTCTGTGGCTGAAATGACTTAAGTAAACTCTGTGAGTATTATCCTTTTAAGATAATTTTAATTTTAGTTGAGTGCAGAGGGCTTTTATAAGAAATGTGGAGAAATTTTGGAGGGCTGTAATTTTTCCCAGTATTAAACATGCATGCTTTAATCTTGCAGTTTATTTTCTCATTGTGTATAGCTTTTCTCTGCAGCACAATTTCTGTCTTGATAATGCCCTTTTAGGGCACAGCTAGTTATCAGTAACTGAATATATATTAATCATTATGGCTGCTTCTGATTTTCACTGACAAAGGTTATACCTATGTTAGCATATAGTTTCTTTGCACCTACTATTTATGTCTGGACCATTTGTCACAGGAGAGCGTGTGTTGATACAGTTTTAGTGAAGTTGCTCAGTTGTGTCTGACTCTTTGAGATCCCATGTACTGTAGCCTACCAGGCTCCTCCATCCATGGAATTTTCCAGGCAGGAATACTGGAGTGGGTTGCCATTTCCTTCTCCAGGGGATCTTCCCAACCCAGGGATTGAACTCAGGTCTCCCGCACTGTAAGCAGACGCTTTACCATCTGAGCCACCAGGGATGCAATTCTAAGTATGTGTGTTTTTAAATTTTTTGCGCGAGGGAAGGAAAAGCTGTACGCATTTCATTGCTGACTGCAGGTTTCTTTTAAGATTATGTTCATTGGCCTATGTGTATACAATATGAAGAATGATCTGAAGTAATTGAGCTGTATTTGTATTTATCCACTNTACAGTTCTCTGAGACACAAAAAGACCTTAATATAACTCTTACTACTAACTCTCTTTTCTAGAGATATCTAAATGATCAGGAGAGTGATATGTCAAAGGTCTGCATTTCTGTTTCCAGGTGGTAGAATGGCATATGACTTTAGATATAGCTATCCCATATCACAATACTGCATTCCCCATACCCTTCTTCTCATCCATGTATCATGGACTATGTCCCATGACAGTGACCATGCTAGGGAAATTTTAATAGACCCAAAGAATTTTTTTGCTATGAAGTATTTATATGGTGCAGGCAAGCACCAGCTGCTGTATACAACACAAAAGTGACTTTCTTCTGAAAATAAGAACATTATTTGTCTGACTTTTTCTAAAAGACAACGTACTGGAACTTATAATTTCTTGGTTACACAGGGCTCACTCTACATTCTAGCCTTCTGTTGGCTCCTGCAGTTTATTGAATTGCCATGTTACCCCAGGTTGGACAGGCTACTTCTCTATTTCATCTTCTAAGTAATTCCTACTACAAGTCTAGGATGCTCATGTTCAGGGGTGATGAAGCAAAATGCAACCTATGGAAAAGAAATAATAAAAATTAAATTTGCTGTATATTCTTAGTGTCCAGGAAAATAGGAAAAAAAAAAAAGCTCTAAATTTTACAGGGTTTATCTCACAGAAATACCCATATTCCTTGTTTGATAGAAGACTCATGAAATTTTTGTAACTTTCGTAAACAGAACACTTCACTTTATTGTTAGCCTTGCCTTAAACACTATGCTCAGAGATAAATGTGAGTGAAAGAAACAAAGCTATCGTAAGTCCTTTCCAAAGGGCCATCTATTCCAAATCATCATTATTAGCTACACATAGACCAAGAAGAAATTTGAAATTATACTTGTTCTCTCCTTTATGTGTGTGTGTGTGTGTGTATAGTGCCAAATCAATATTTTAAACTAGCTTTCCATTACCTTTAAAGATTGAGGAAATTGTTAATAGTATTGTGCAGAAACTGTCATTGTGAGCTTCAGAAGAGACTACTCTTGCAAAAAGCTCTGAAGCACTCAGGATGAAGAATGCTCGTTCCATAGGGAGAACACACGTGATAGAAAGCCCTGGTGTGAGCCTCCCACCCTCTGAAAGGCACAGATTCTATGTAACAATTAGTCAATCATCCGATAAATTGACTTGGGGAAAGTACATAAGGGGAATTTCCTAGCTGCTTTCTATCTTAAATATATAGTTTCTGTTGTTCTCTCATTTATGTGTGTTAACTATTTACTCAATTTTATGTGCCATGTCTGATCAGACAGGATCACTCAAATATTTTCTTTGTTTTAAATTGCTAAGCTAAACTCTTTTAAAAAAGAGTAAAGTTTAAAAACCTTATCAGGTGGCTTAAAACATACAGAGCCAAAATTTTAGTTGGGAAAATGAATAGATATAATTTTAAAAATAGTTCTTACACTGTGTTTAGTCTCTCAGTCATGTCTGACTCTTTGTGATCCCATGGACTGTAGCCTGTTAGGCTCCTCTATTCATGGGGATTTTCCAGGGAAGAATCTGGAGTGGGTTGCCATACCCTCCCCTGGGAATCTTCCCAACCCAGGGATTGAACCCAGGTATCCCACATTGCAGGCAAGTTATTTACCAACTGAGACACCAGGGAAGCCTAGAAATACAGGAGTGGGTGGGCTATTCCTTCTCCAGGAGAATGTCCTGATCCAGGAATTGAACCAGGGTCTCCTGCATTTCAGGTGGACTCTTTACCAGCTGACCTACCAGGGAAGCCCTAGTTCTCACACAGTAGTGCCCAAATAGACATTTTTGTGAGTGATTCTTATATAGTGATCTTATTATGACTATCTACATTCTATTTACCAAATGTATCACTCTTAATGAACAAAATGTTCATTCTAAAATGTTCTAAAATCATAGGACACATATACCTAAAAACTGAACACACAGGCTAAAAAATGGCTCTAGGAATGTTGACTGGGTCTAACACTAACCTAAATGATGCCCCTGGTTAAAGTCAGTGATAGAGTAGAGGATAGAAGGAAACCAAACAGCAGCTGGGAGAGGAGAAACCTTAGTGCTGGTGCTGGCTTTGATCTAACTCAGTCCTTGACCTTGGGTCAGGCACATGGTCCTATAGATTCTTTTCTTCATCTGAAAAACAAAGTAGCTAGAGCTTTATCTAGATTTCCTCTGTTTAATATTCTATGAATATTGGTCTTTAAGTATTATATTAAGTATAAAAAAACGGTTTGGGTGTTTTTATTTTGCGTGCATGCTAATTTGCCTCAGGCGTGCCCGACTCATTGCAACGCAGTGGACAGTAGCCCACCAGGCTACTCTGTCCTTATTATTCTCCAGGCAAGAATAATTGAGTGGGTTGCCATCCCCTCCTCCAGGGAACCTTTCCTAACCAGGGGTCGAACCCATGTCTCTTACATCTCCTACATTGGCAAATAGGTTCTTTACCACTTAGCACTACCTGGAAATTTTTAATCTTAAGTGTTTATTAACTCTTGATTCCATAAAGCTGAATTTACTTTATAACTCATTTTGATTCTAATTGTTAGTGCATTTATGATGATAAGTCAAAAGACCTTAACATTGCATTCTCCAGGTAAACTGTTTTATTCCTTCAAAGTGTATGCTAACCATTGTAATTGTTAGGTATCTAGTACTTTTTCTTAGAACAGAGGTTTAGTTCATTTATTTCAGCATTTGCTGTGAGAAGGCAATGGCACCCCACTCCAGCACTCTTGCCTGGAAAATCCATGGATGGAGGAGCCTGGTGGGCTGCAGTCCATGGGGTCGCTAAGAGTCGGACACGACTGAGCAACTTCACTTTCACTTTTGACTTTCCTGCGTTGGAGAAGGAAATGGCAACCCACTCCAGTGTTCTTGCCTGGAGAATCCTAGGGNGCCTGGTGGGCTGCAGTCCATGGGGTCGCTAAGAGTCGGACACGACTGAGCAACTTCACTTTCACTTTTGACTTTCCTGCGTTGGAGAAGGAAATGGCAACCCACTCCAGTGTTCTTGCCTGGAGAATCCTAGGGACGGAGAAGCCTGGTGGGCTGCTGCCTATGGGGTCCAACAGAGTCAGCACGACTGAAGTGACTTAGCAGCAGCAGCAGCAGCAGCAACTGCCCAAATAGATACTTATTTCTTTGAATTTTATAGCCATTCCTATTGCAACATGGCTTTAGGCTTTCTTATAGTATGGAAATTAAAATATTTTAATTTTCATTCTTAGCTATTCTTATTGAGGCACAATTCACCTTTAGAATGTCTAGTCTAGTCTAAGTAGCTAAGTTGTGTCCGACTCTTGCTACCCCATGGACTGTATGTAGCCCATCAAGCTCTGCTATCCATGGGATTTTCCAGGCAAGAATATTGGAGTGGGTTGTCATTTTCTTCTCCATTTCTAAGTCTAATTCAGTGGTTTTTAGTAGATTCAACAAATTGTACAACCATCACTACTATCTATTTCCAGAACATTTTCGTTTATTAACATTTTTCAAGGAAATGGAGAATGACATTCTTCTTTTAAAAATCATTTTTATGAAGATAATATTAATATAAATTATTTGATTTAAAATTTCTACTTTAACAAAATTTCACTTTTTTAAATTCAGATTTGCCCTATTTGTCTTCTGTTTTATCCAACATCTCTTCATCATGTTAGTGTGGGAAAGACTTTTGCGTTAGGGTTGTGGGGATGGCTGAACACAGAACCCAACAATGGAAATATGAAATAAACAACAATTTCTTAAACACATTTGCTCATAGCCCTGGTGAAGATGACACTGGCCTTAATGCAGGGCCACATGTGGTTGCACCTGGAATGAGGAATCAGGAGCTTCCAGAGGCAGGTTTTCTAGTATCGAGATGAGGAGTGTCCCTTGGTTCCTGCTGGAGAATTTGATTGGCTTGTTTGAATAATTCTGTGGGCTGCTGGGAACTGAAACTCACTAATGAGGGACAGATAGGTACTATGTTTATTCCCTTGATAAGGAGGCCCCTACTTTTCCTAGGGAACCTTACCCATGAGAACAGAGTGAGGGGAGGGATTTGCCAAAGTTCTTAAGCCATTTGAAACCCCGTCATTTTACCAGATTGCAAAACTGCACATAATATTGGACCTTAATTTATTTTTTCTTTTTGAAATTAAATCAAAGGTGCTTTAAATTCTATTGTGCTTTATAATTTTCAGAGATTTCATCACATGATTTCATATGGCAGACACACTGAAACCATAATCACAGAAACTAGTCAATCCAATCACATTAGGACCACAGCCTTGTCTAACTGAATGAAACTAAGCCATGCCTGTGGGGCCACCTCAAAACCAACTGGTCATGGTGCAGAAGTCCTACAGAATGTGTTCCACTGGAGAAGGGCATGGCAAACCACTTCAGTATTCTTTCCTTGAGAACCCCATGAACAGTATGAAAAGACAAAGTGATAGGATACTGAAAGAGGAACTCCCCAGGTCAGTAGGTGCCCAATATGTTACTGGAGATCAGTGTAGAAATAACTCCAGAAAGAATGAAGGGGCAGAGCCAAAGCAAAAACAATACCCAGTTGTGAATGTGACTGGTGATAGAAACAAGATCCAATGATGTAAAGAGCAATATTGCATAAGAACCTGGAATGTTAGGTCCATGAATCAAGGCAAATTGGAAGTGGTCAAACAGGAGATGGCAAGAGTGGACGTTAACATTCTAGGAATCAGTGAACTAAAATGGACTGGAATGGGTGAATTTAACTCAGATGACCATTATATCTACTACTGTGGGCAGGAATCCCTTAGAAGAAATGGAGTAGCCATCATGGTCAACAAAAGAGTTTGAAATGCAGTACTTGGATGCAGTCTCACAAATGACAGAGTGATCTCTGTTCATTTCCAAGGCAAACCATTCAATATCAGAGTAATCCAAGTCTATGCCCCAACAAGTAATGCTGAAGAAGCTGAAGTTGAACAGTTCTATGAAGATCTACAAGAGCTTTTAGAACTAACACCCAATAAAGATGTCCTTTTCATTACAGGGGACTGGAATGCAAAAGTAGGAAGTCAAGAAACACATGGAGTAACAGGCAAATTTGGCCTTGGAATACGGAATGAAGCAGGGCAAAGACTAATAGAGTTTTGCCAAGAAAATGCACTGATCATAGCAAACACCCTCTTCCAACAACGCAAAAGAAGACTCTACACATGGACATCACAAGATGGTCAAAACCAAAATCAGACTGATTATATTATTACAGCAAAAGATGGAGAAGCTCTATATAGTCAACAAAAACAAGACAAGGAGCTGACTGTGGCTCAGATCATGAACTCCTTATTGCCAAATTCAGACTTAAACTGAAGAAAGTAGGGAAAACCGCTAGACCATTCAGGTATGACCTAAATCAAATCCCTTATGATTATACAGTGGAAGTGAGAAATAGATTTAAGGGCCTAGATCTGATAGATAGAGTGCCTGATGAACTATGGAATGAGGTTCGTGACATTGTACAGGAGACAGGGATCAAGACCATCCCCATGGAAAAGAAATGCAAAAAAGCAAAATGGCTGTCTGGGGAGGCCTTACAAATAGCTGTGAAAAGAAGAGAGGCGAAAAGCAAAGGAGAAAAGGAAAGATATAAGCATCTGAATGCAGAGTTCCAAAGAATAGCAAGAAGAGATAAGAAAGCCTTCTTCAGCGATCAATGCAAAGAAATAGAGGAAAAGAACAGAATGGGAAAGACTAGAGATCTCTTCAAGAAAATTAGAGATACCAAGGGAACATTTCATGCAAAGATGGGCTCGATAAAGGACAGAAATGGTATGGACCTAACAGAAGCAGAAGATATTAAGAAGAGGTGGCAAGAATACACGGAAGAACTGTACAAAAAAGATCTTCATGACCCAGATAATCATGATGATGTGATCACTAATCTAGAGCCAGACATCTTGGAATGTGAAGTCAAGTGGGCCTTAGAAAGCATCACTACGAACAAAGCTAGTGGAGGTGATGGAATTCCAGTTGAGCTATTTCAAATCCTGAAAGATGATGCTGTGAAAGTGCTGCACTCAATATGCCAGCAAATTTGGAAAACTCAGCAGTGGCCACAGGACTGGAAAAGGTCAGTTTTCATTCCAATTCCAAAGAAAGGCAATGCCAAAGAATGCTCAAACTACCGCACAATTGCACTCATCTCACATGCTAGTAAAGTAATGCTCAAAATTCTCCAAGCCAGGCTTCAGCAATACGTGAACCGTGAACTCCCTGATGTTCAAGCTGGTTTTAGAAAAGGCAGAGGAACCAGAGATCAAATTGCCAACATCCGCTGGATCATGGAAAAAGCAAGAGAGTTCCAGAAAAACATCTATTTCTGCTTTATTGACTATGCCAAAGCCTTTGACTGTGTGGATCACAATAAACTGTGGAAAATTCTGAAAGAGATGGGAATACCAGACCACCTGACCTGCCTCTTGAGAAATCTGTATGCAGGTCAGGAAGCAACAGTTAGAACTGGACATGGAACAACAGACTGGTTCCAAATAGGAAAAGGAGTACATCAAGGCTGTATATTGTCACCCT
Source organism: Neotragus pygmaeus (assembly GCA_006410875.1). NCBI lineage: Eukaryota > Metazoa > Chordata > Mammalia > Artiodactyla > Bovidae > Neotragus > Neotragus pygmaeus. The sequence continues at coordinate 351,971 of SJYV01033893.1, forward strand.
TTTTACTTAACTTATATGCAGAGTACATCATGAGAACTGCTGGGTTGGAAGAAGCACAAGCTGGAATAAAGATTGCCGGATGAAATAGCAATAACCTCAGATATACAGATGACACCACCCTTATGGCAGAAAGTGAAGAGGAACTAAAGAGCCTCTTGATGAAAGTGAAAGAGGAAAGTGAAAAAGCTGGCTTAAAGTTCAACATTTAGAAAACGAAGATCATGGCATCCGGTCCCATCATTTCATGGGAAATAGATGGGGAAACAGTGGAAAAAGTGTCAGACTATTTTGGGGGGTTCCAAAATCACTGCAGATAGTGATTGCAGCCATGAAATTAAAAGACGCTTACTCCTTGGAAGGAAATTTATGACCAACCTAGATAGCATATTGAAAAGCAGAGACATTACTTTGCCAACAAAGGTCTGTCTAGTCAAGGATATGGTTCTTCCAGTGGTCATGTATGAGAGTGGGACTGTGAAGAAAGCTGAGCGCTGAAGAATTGATGTTTTTGAACTGTGGTGTTGGAGAAGACTCTTGAGAGTCCCTTGGACTGCAAGGACATCCAACCAGTCCATTCAAAAGGAGATCGGTCCTGGGTGTTCATTGGAAGGAATGATGCTATAGCTGAAACTCCAGTACTTTAGCCACCTCATGGGAAGAGTTGACTCATTGGAAAAGGCTCTGATGCTGGGAAGGATTGGGGGCAGGAGGAGAAGGGGATGACAGAGGATGAGATGGCTGGATAGTATCACTGACTTGATGGATGTGAGTTTGAATGAACTCTGGGAGTTGGTGATGGACAGGGAGGCCTGGCGTGCTACAATTCATGGGGTCCGCAAACAGTCAGACATGACTGAATGACTGAGTTGAACTGAACTATCCCACTCAATAGGCCATCTTTTTCTTTTGTTGATGATTTCCTTTGTTGCCAAAAACATTAATTGGATCTCCTGTGGCTATTTTTACTTTTGTTTCCTTTTCATTGGGCAGCAAATTTTAAAAATATATTGCTGGAATTTATTCAAAGAGTGCTCTGTTAATGTTTCCTCTAGGAGTTTTATGGTATCCAGTCTTACATTTAGGTCTTTAATCCATTTGAGTTTTGTTTGTTTGTTTGTTTGTTTGTTTGTCTTTTGGCTTATGGTGTTTGAGAATTTTCTAATTTCATTCATTTACACATATTTGTCCAGTTTTTCAGCACTGGCACCACTTATTAAAGGCACTCTTTTTTCTCCACTATATATTTTTGGCTTCTCTGCTGTAGAGTAATTGACCATAAGTGTGTGGATTAATTCTATTCCTCTGATCTATGTGCCTCTTTTTGTATCTTTACCATACTGTTTTGATTACTGCATCTTTGTAGCATAGGCTGAAGTCAGAGAGCTTGAATCCTCCACCTCTGTGCTTTGTCAAGATTACTTTTGCTATTCAGGGTTTTTTATGTCTCCATCAGAATTGTAAAATTATTTATTTCAGTTCTGTTAAAACTGTTATTGGTAATTTTATAAGAACTATATTGAATCTGTAGATTGCCTTGGGGAGTATTGCCATTTTAACAATATTAAGTCTTCTAATTTTTAACAATATCAAGTCTTCTAATCCAAGAATATGGTGCATAGTTCCATCTGTTTATATCATCTTTTATTTCTTTCATAAATATCATATTGTTTTCTAAGTGTCTAAAGACATGATAGAATCTCATAAGTTTGAAAATAATATTCTATTGACAGGCTCAAGAAAAACCAGATAAATAGAACTATAACACACCATGTAAGAATTCTATACCTAAAATAAGGAACTGTAAAGGCTAGAGAACTAGCCTTAGAAACACATTATCCTTAAGTGTATTTTCTTAGCTTAACTTAAAAATTAAGAATAAATATTTTAGGAAAAGAGATGTTTTTTTTTACATCAATTTCATGTTTAGAGACAGTTGTAATTGACTTCATTAGTATAAAAAATTAAAAACCAAATGATAAATGGAAAAAAAGTGGCTAAAGTGAAACATTTAAAAAGTAGAAAATATAATTTTAAGTTATAATGAGATACAATAGTTTTTGAGTCATAGATATATAAGAACATATATATTACACATTTATTATCATAGATATTCCTTTATTTAAGTAGACATACATTTCTAACATACTTCATTATTATAGGTATAATTAACACATTGCTATAGTTTTTAATTTGAATAATACTTTTTTCTTCTTTGATATTTTTCATCTTCAATAGTTTGAGAAAATATTGAGGAAAAATGTATTTGAATTGTTTTGTTTCCTAGAGCTTCCTAATTTTGTTTTGCTACAAATATATCAAAACTATTTTCTATTTTTTTGATTCAGTCTTATTTGAAGTAGTATTACAGGACTATATATATTTATGATAAGTTATTATGACCTTGTAATGAAGCCGTATTGTTGTTTGGTCGCTAAGTTGTGTCCAACTCTTTTCCAACCCCATGGGCTGTAGACCACCAGCCTCCCTTGTCCATGGGATTTTCCAGGCAAGAATACTGGAGTGGGTTACCATGACCTCCTCCAGGGTATCTTCCCAACCCATGGATCAAATCCATGTCTCCTTCATTGACAGACAGTTTCTTTACCACTGAGCCACCAAGGGAAGCCTATAGAATTAGGTTAAAGGCACATACCTACCTTTAATCACTGTGGCTTTGCCTTACAGGTGTGATTCTTACATTTCTCAGGTTCATCTGGTTCAAAATATCATTTAAAGTCCACCCTCTACCTCTCTGATCTCTGTAACGCACTACCAGCTATGACACCTTCTCAAAAATACTCTTAAATGAGTGACTTACCTTAAACACTCTCAGAAATCCATTCCTATCAGTCAAATAAATACTAAATTGAATCTTCCTCCAACAGTCTAATATTTCCCAAATAATAATGTTTTATCTGGTTCTCCTTAAGAATTTGTCATGATTTATTTCTCAAGTGTCCAATTAATCTTCATTCACTTAGGACTGTATTACTTTATATAATATTATTTATCTGTTATACTATATCTGAACTTATATTGATATAAGAAGTATAGTAATCTTTTGAAATATTTTGCATACTTACATTTGAATCATGTTAACACCTAACATATTTGATTATGTATTTAGTATGTAGAATCCCAAGGATGGGGAGCCTGTTGGGCTGACGTCTATGGGGTCACACACAGTCGGACACAACTGAAGCAACTTAGCTGCTGCTGCTGCATATATGTGATTCATGTACATGTGTACAAATATACTAATATATGTCTTCTTTCTATTCACTTGCAAACAGATGCAATGTTTCTTCTGTTAAAGATTTGAGAGTCATTATTCTAGGACTTAAGTATAAGAAGATTCTGAGTCTTTTAAAGAATCTAGATGTCTTAAGTGTACCCCTAAACATTCTGAATTGTCAGAAATGAGAAGATTCAAGCATCCACACTTTTAATAAGCAATCCTAGTGACCCAGATGTAAATATTTATCAGATCACATTATTTATTACTCTATTTTAAATAACAATCACTTAGCTCAGTACCAAATGCAATTGTGCATTAAATAACTTATCTTTATTGATACCTTTAATAAATTTAAGCAGACTCTTCACTGGATTATTGGCTGACTCTCATTCTAAGAGAAATGTCAAAATTAAAAATAATAATTAAAAATATAATTTTATATATTTGCATATGTAATGACTTTATTGCTATTGGTTGTATTTCTATATGGAACTCTATAGTTTTAATTCGAGCATAATTCCTCTCCAGTATTTCTGATTTTATGAAACTAAGGAGACTCTGCATGGAAGAAAGAAGACATGAGATGCATTGATCACCAACAAGGAAGATCCTGTCTTTTTATTTGAATAAGTGGATCTTAAAGATGATGATTAAATCTACTTCTGCAAATCTAACTCTTTCAAAGAACACATAGGAAAATAAAAAGAAATATCCAGGGTATCTGTTACCCTTTCTAGACCTGACAGATAATATCCAAACTGTGGCCAACTTGGTCAAATCTTAGTTGTTTGGATAAATAATTGCTTAATTAGGTTTAAGAAGTAAGCTTTTCCCTAAGGATGATAACTCTGATAAACTCCATAATGCTTGGATTTGTGCTTTGAATCTTCTGTTGTTTTTCAATTGGTAATACATGCACAGGCAAAAGAATTCAAGAACTTCAAAAATAGAAACAAAAGTAATTCTCTCTTTTGACCCTGCACTGCTGCTGCTAAGTCACTTCAGTCGTGTCTGACTCTGTGCAACCCCATAGACGGCAGCCCACCAGGCTCCCCCGTCCCTGGGATTCTCCAGGCAAGAACACTGGAGTGGGTTGCCATTTCCTTCTCCAACGCATGAAAGGAAAAGTGAAAGTGAAGTCGCTCAGTCGTTTCTGACTCTGTGCGACCCCATGGACTGCAGCCTACCAGGCTCCTCCTTTGCCCCTGTACACAATCCTCTAATTCTCCTCCTTAGAGACGATTCTTTTTAGACCCTTCTTATGTATATTCCCAGAGTCCTTTGAATATGGTGTTGTACTTGTTGCGGGCAGGGAGGAATATAGGAATATACATGAATGCAGGTCAGGAAATGCCCCTGATTTTCAATCAGTAGGAGACATTCATTAATGAGTGACTTAGTAGCCTGAGTTAATGTCATTGAGCAGCATATTTATCACCAGAGAGTGCCTTAGACACCAGAGGAAAGATAGTATATCCTTCAAGTAAGTTTGTTTACTTTCAAGGATATAAGTGAAAAATTTAAAGCAGATATTGCTTTCAGCAGACAACAGACATTTAGATGAAAGTGCATTTTAGCATAATGAAATTTATTTGGGATTTAAGGTATTTATTGAGATTGTGGCAAGACTAGTAAGCAATCAGCTCTTCTTGCAATGTAAAGTCACTGTGTACCCTATTGTAGTACTGTACTTGGAAAGAAATTTGAAAGTAAAGGGAGATTAAATTGCTTCTCTTGATCCATTCCTGAAATTTCTTTGTAATACCAAACTAAAAAGGTCTTAGAAGAGATACTATATATATATATATATACATATATATATATATATATGTGCATATATAGTATCCCCAAAATGGAAAAATTCATAACTGATTATTAAATGAGAATGACTTTGAAAACAAAACCTTAATTGAATATCCTCTGCTTATAATATGTTAGGGTTATAAAACACTCGAGAAACTTTTAATATCTTTTGGAAATGATATATATTTTAGAAACTTCGTCTGTTTAATACAGTATCCATTTAGAAAGTGAGACCATCTTAAGTGGACTCAGATTCAGATTCTCTTCAGACCTAAGCTAATTTTTGATTTCTGGCAAAGTATAGTAGCTCATACAGGTTGATGAAAGGACCACCAGCAATAGCAGGTTGATGGGCTATACCCACTGTTGGGATGACTCACATGCTCCTTTAGTAGATATTAACTTCCAAGGATTTTAGTTTTCTTTTAGGGTATACTTCCACTAGTCCTTACCAACAGCTTGTGTAATTTTTTAGTAAAGTTATCAATAACTGATCAGCCATTGGGTATTAGAATTTATATAGGTGAAAAATATATCATCTTTCTCTGAGTAAAATTTCACTCTGTTGCTTGTATGTGCATGTTTGTTTGCGTTTATATTTGTGTTTATTTTTTAATGGTATGAGATATTTGTTTAAGTGAACACTATGATGGTTTTGAATTCAATAAAATGATACTCATCTTACTTATTCAAGTTCACAACCACGTGAAGAATAGAGAAGAATCAGGATGAGCTAGAAATAAAAATATCCATTTCAGTTTTGATAAAAGATAGATTGGTTTATTGGCTTAAATCCACAAGTGTGATAGGTCAGTCTTCCAATCTTGAACTAACTAGGTTTTTCCCCCCAAGTTATACACTCAGTTGGACAATCACCAGCTTCATGCATGGGGTAGACCCCTTGCTGCAGTAGATGATAGCACCTAGATGACTGTACACATCCTGATGAGATTTCCTTAAAAAGAGATCCTAAAGGGACCAGGCTACAGATTCTCTGGGCCTGCTCCCAAGTGCACAAATCAGGCAATTTATTCCTCTTCCTTGCAAGGAAATTGATTTCAGATCTGGGGCAACTATATTGCAGCATACTTATTTACCTACATAAATGAGAAAGAGGAAAGAACAACACATTTTGTGTGTGTGTGTGTGTGTGTGTGTGTGTGTGTGTGAAAGATGTAAAATTATATGGAATTACAGAATTGGAGATTCAACATTTATACCTGAATCAAGGAAGTGTATTCATTCAATGTTAAATCCATCATATAAATGATTGTTGGGCAACAGGATATACAAATGCTGGCAAGAGAATCCAGCCCAGATTGCAAAGGGAAAATGTATATTAATAGTGACCAGAACTGGCCGTAATGATCTGGGCCAAAACAGTACATTTATAGTTGATTATCATTAATAGCAGGGCACTGTGATTTTTCACTTTCTGATATGATGCAATGTGAAAAAAAATGCCCGTAATATATTCTTACTAATAATGTTAACCTGAATCTAATAAAGCCTTTACACTTCATTTCAGAGCCCATCAAGAAGAATAAAAACAAAGTGAGGCAGGAAAAGTGGGATTGTAGCTTACTTCTCTCTGTTTCTGTCCCACAATTTGTCCCTCTTGACATATGAATCATTTAGTCTGCCAAATACACAGACAGCTACAGGTTTTCATTTATTTTATTTTGTCCTATTGGCTATTCTGTGTAGGATTTCTTATTGTTAAAATTTACTACATTTCAAAGGATAACTTAAAAATTGGTGCTAATTTATAAGATTTGTCAGTAAATCCTCTCAAAACTTTTCTGGCAAGGACTAGTCAGTCAGTCCATTGCTGAGAAAAGCATTTGCTTTACTTAGTAGAAATTTACATGGTGTGTTTTACATATATTCAATACACAAACTTCATGTAAATTATATTTTTATATAAAGCTCATTAATTCAGTGAAGGGCACTCAAGAACTGTGCTGAAATGATGCTGTTTAAAGCAAAGTAGTATGAGCTATTCAGAGTAGCAGGATGCTTGAGAGTAGTTTGCAAACAGGGCTGTCATCAGTAGAGTTTTAAAAGGTTTGCTATCCCTTCTGATAATTAATTCTTAGAATTTCCAGTGTCAGACCTTAAAAATATAGCCACAAATAATTTCCTAATCTGTTTACTTATAACCTTACAAAAGAGGCAAGTATAAATTCATATTTTTAGCATGTAATGTTAATTTGTTTTCCTCAATTAGTGATTAGAAACTATCTATTCCCTTAATGAGAATTATGCTTCCATTATAAAAACTGTTCTTTCACGTTTATAACAAATTAGGTTTACAATTATGGGATCACATTTTTAAATATCAAATGCAATTTTCTCTGACAGTAGAAATAGGCAAATGTTCAAGCTCTTCCATTGTTTAATGGCAAATTTAAATAGAAAACTTATCTTTTTGACTATACCTGCATATACTTTATTTATCTTCCTCCCATCTGCTCTGCAAATATTCTTATAAAATTGTATCCCATGGCAACCTCCAATGACATTTTATCTTCTTGACTCCCAAAGGAGCTCATCTTTCCTGGGAAAATCACCTTAGAACTTCCAAGACAACATTTTTCATTAATTTAGAAGGGGCTGGATATTTGAGGACCACTTCCATAATTTCCATGATTGCATATATATTCCCCTTTTACTGATAAAACGGTACTTGATTTTCACATGTTTCAATCCCAGAGAAGAAAATGAATCCTTATTTCACACAATCACTACTCTCCTGTCAGTAAACAAAAAGATTATCATTTTTATAAATGAAAAAAGTATATATCCTAGAAAATTATGGAGTGAGATGATATTAAGACTCACAGTCTTAAAATTTAGAGGCCATTTACTATCTCTTAACCTCAATTTTCCAGTTTAGAAAATGGGCACAAGTTCACAGGATGTTGTGAAGACACTGGGAGATTCTTATAAAAACTCTTTGTTAAGAACAAAATGCTATCAGAATTTATTATTACACTCTCACCTTCAGCATTAAGTATAATCCATACACAATTAAAACAGTGATATAACACTTTATTTAAAACAATGAAATCAAGTGACATTCTAAATGAAATCATTGTAAACAGTTGAAATCTTGAATGAGAAAGAAACAATAAATTGCTTTCTATATAATCCTATGAAAGCAAAGCACTCCATGTTTGAATTTAAAATTGTTTTTGGATCTTTGGATACACATCCATATTTAAATACCTATTTTCAAAGAATAATTATTTTAAAAAATGCTTTAGCATTCTATTGTGAGCAACAATATGCAGCCTGCAACCTCTAATGCTTACCCTCTGGTTTTTCACAAATCAAAATTTGTCCTGCTCTAACATGTTGGTTTTACTTAGAACAGCATACACAGTTGGCACATAAATTTAAAATCAGATATTTTGGAAGGTGTACCACCTTTTATAGCCTTTGTTATCAAGAGATGTGTATGAAGCATTGTATGAAAGCTTTCAGTTTTTAGTCGTGTATAGACATCAATTTGGGATTCCCAGGTTGCTTAGTGGTAAAGATTTTCCCTGCCAATGCAGGAGCCACAGGAGACATGGTTCTATCCCTTGGCTGGGAAGATCCCCTGGAATAGGAAATGGCAACCCACTCCAGTATTCTTGCCTGGAAAATTACTTGAACAGAGAAGCCTGGTGGGCTACAGTTCATAGGCTCATAAAGAGTCCGACCTGACTGATCAATTGACCATGCAGGCAGTCATCAATTTAACTTGCCCAAGGATTATTTGCAATGCTTTAATGTTTATGATTGGCAAATATTCAAGTCATCCAAAGTTTAATTGAAGCCAAGGAAAGTTACTAAGATCTTCAAACTCAGGAAAATCAGGAATGTCTCAAGAAATTTTTGTTGTTTTATTAAATATTCATACTTACAGATTGGAAGCCAAAGAAGAAAATTTATGACTGTGCAAAATTTTCTTTTGAGTACCTTCTTCAGAAATCAAACTTTACTGAAATCTTTTAGGCTTTCTGTGTATTTTGTGGTAGCTAGTGTGTCTATTTAGCCATCATCTTCCCCTATAGATTAAGAATTTTAAAAATTTACAAAAATTGTACCATATCGCTATATATCCTGAAAAAATTCTCAGAAATGTTTTTACATAGAAGCAATTCAGTTCAATTGCTCAGTCATGTCTGACTCTTTGTGACCCCATGGAACTGCAGCACACCAGGCCTCCCTATCCATCACCAACTCCTGGAGTCCACCCAAACCCATGTCCACTGAATCAGCGATGCCATCCAACCATTTCATTCTTCATTGTCCCCTTCTTCTCCTGCCTTCAATCTTTCCCAGCATCAGGGTATTTTCAAGTGAGTCAGCTCCTTGCATCAGGTGGCCAAAGTATCGGACTTTCAGCTTCAACATCAGTCCTTCCAATGAATATTCAGGACAGATCCCCTTTAGGATGGACTGGTTGGATCTCCTTGCAGTCCATGGGACTCTCAAGAGTCTTCTCCAACACCACAGTACAAAAGCATCAATTCTTCAGCACCCAGCTTTCTTTACAGTCCAACTCTCACATCCATACACGACCACTGGAAAAACCATAGCTTTGACTAGATGGACCTTTGTTGGCAAAGTAATGTCTCTGCTTTTGAATATGCTATCTAGGTTAGTCATAACTTCCCTCCAAGGAGTAAGCATCTTTTAATTTCATGACTGCAATCACCATCTGCAGTGATTTTGGAGCCCAGAAATATAAAGTCAGCCACTGTTTCCACTGTTTCCCCATCTATTTGCCATGAAGTGAAGGGACCAGATGCCATGATCTTAGTTTTCTGAGTGTTGAGCTTTAAGCCAACTTCTCTACTCTCTTCTTTCACTTTCATCAAGAGGTTCTTTAGTTCTTCTTCACTTTCTGCCATAAGGGTGGTGTCATCTGCATATCTGACGTTATTGATACTTCTCCCAGAAATCTGGATTTCAGCTTGTGCTTCCTCCAGCCCAGCATTTCTCATGATGTACTCTGCATATAATTTAAATAAGTAGGGTGACAATATATAGCCTGATATACTTCCTTCCTTTTGGAACCAGTCTGTTGTTCCATGTCCAGTTCTAACTGTTGCTTCCTGACCTGCATATAAATTTCTCAAGAGGCAGGTCATGTGGTCTGGTGTTCCCATCTCTTTCAGAATTTTCACAGTTTATTGTGATCCATACAGTCAAAGGCTTTGGCATAGTCAATAAAGCAGAAATAGATGTATTTCTGGAACTCTCTTGCTTTTTTGATGATCCAGCAAATGTTGGCAATTTGATCTCTGTTTCTTCATATTCTTCAATAAAAAATAATTAAAAAAACTATCAAAACTTCAAATGATCAAATTTTTTGTTATTTAGTGCTTATAGTATGAGCTATAACTAAATTGAGTAACATTTGGCATTTGCTTTAAAATGAATAATTCATTATTTTTACAATAAATATATTTATTCTTTTTTATATATCATTCCTTAAACAATGTGTCATAATACTTGATAACAGTGTTTGGAGTCTACATAAACATTCTTTCATAATATCAAGTTTTACTATGATCTTTACCAAATGGAGAAAATTTTCATTATAACTAATAAAATTTTTTGGATGATCTTCTGTACAGAATTGCTTTGTCAGAAACTAAATTATTGATATTATGTGTTCAAGAACTTATCATCTGTTATTTTCATTTTATGTCTGTTCTTCAACAAAAATAATTATTGATCTTTTCAAATTAGATTTTAAAATACCTAATACTATAACAGTCTAGTTCACTTTATTCATGTTTACCCACTGACCATAATTGATTTTGTTCATTCTCAATTGCTGATTCAGAGATTTTATATACGAAGATATTCGAACTACAAGGTTCTTTGCATAATGGAACTGGAATGTTCCTTTTTCTATTCATTTGTGTATAAAATGTTCTAAATTCTATTCATTTGAAAAAGTAAAATATAACAAATATCCAAAACCTGAGCTATCTTTTGTAGAGTCAAATGAAATGGATAATTATTCTGTAAGAGTAGCTCTTTGATGAATATTTAAAAATATGTCTGCNACACAGTCAAAAGCTTTGGCATGGTCAATAAAGCAGAAATAGATGTTTTTCTGGAACCCTCTTGCTTTTTCAATGATTCAGCGGATGTTAGCAATTTGATCTCTGGTTCCTCTGCCTTTTCTAAAAACAGTTCAAACATCTGAAAATTCACGGTTCACATATTGCTGAAGCCTGGCTTGGAGAATTTATAGCATTACTTTACTAGCATGTGAGATGAGTATACTAACAGATTCATTGATAATTCACAATACTTTTTATTTGTAACTCAGATTTTAATATCTAAATTTCATTTTGATTATGTGTATAAATTGTTATTTGAAACATGATAATTTTTCAAGTTATTCAGTTTCATTTAAACATATCAATGCTAGGCATAATCAAAACTAATGACAGTAATTGGACTATTTTGGTAAAAAGAAGGATACTATTTTTTACTTCATAAAGATGCCATTTGTGACTGTTCAAGAATATTTGATTGCTAACACATTTTATTTAGAAGCATTTGAAAATGCACAATTTATAAGAAAATTAGTGAAAGTGTATATAATCATAGTGGCTTCTTTTTAGAATTGTATTGAAAAATACAAAAGTTGAAGGAAATTCTCCAGGGTCTATACACTATTCTCTTATGGAAACAGCTTTATTCCTGTTCTTGTTATTTTTCTAATTTTCTAACATTCTATTTGTTATACAGAGTTTGAATTTGGTATTTCTACCATGTATGATTACAATGCATTTCCAGTGGAAGCAGTTGACTTCCGTAAGCCAAATTATTAATTCCACTATCATGCTATTACACAACCTCTGTTCATACTTCACTGGACAGTGATTTTTATAAATAGGTAAAAGGCTGATATAAAAATGACATGTTTTATCTATAGCTACAATATTACTCTATGCATTCGTTGAAAAGATCAACAATAGCCTCTGTGACTGCAGTTTATTAAAAATATTACTTGATTACCTGATGATCTTTCTTTCTAAAAAATAAATAAATAAGTAAAGAGAGATCTTAAAAGACTGACTGATGACACTTCACTGTATGAACAACTGGCATTCTTAGCCCTTTCAACCAAACAAAAACGTCACTATTTTTTCATAAACAACTTAATACTTTGTTTATTCTATTACTGAGTCCAGTTGAGTTGTTTCCAGATATTGTCTATTCGTAATAATACTGCAGTAAACATTCTTAAATATATCTTTTGAAAGAACACATATTGAAGTCATCTTTGCCGTCTATTGGAGTGGATCCCAAAAGAAATAAGGGGTAGGATACTCGTTGCTGTATTGTACCTGGGGAGACAGAGACTGAATCATGTGGCTGATGAATATTTCCTCTTGATGTGCTGCTTGAATATATAAAGATATCAAAGAGAAAGTTACTTAGATTCACACCGTATTCTCTTGCTTGTCCTTTAAATGCCTCACCTTTTCATTTAGCCTCAATATATTTAAGACATTCGATCAATTTCCAACAATTGTTGTGAAACAACTGTATCAAACTGTAGCCAGATATTCTAGTCTTATCTTTTAGTTTGTCCTCTGTCTTTGGGGCTAATAGCTCAGTGTCTTAGTTATTCAGCAGCACATACATGGCATAAACAGCCTTCTTATGTCTTACACTGGAAGAGATTGTTTTGAACTTTTTATTACAAAATAAAAATCCAATTGACTCTTCTTAATATACTAACGTATTTATACATTTGGGGATTGTTTGGAAAGTGCTATAAATTCTTTCACATGATCTGAATATTGGTACAAATGACATTCAGAACATTCCCTATTATAAAGACCTACAATTTGTACAAGCAGAATCTTTCCGTTACACAGTCTCAGTTTCCTTAAAGTTGTTTTCTTTTCCTAAGTTCAGCCTTTAATTTTATTTATTTCAATTTTCTTTTTCAGGAAATATAACCAAGAAGAGTTCTGAGAGAATATCTTCATTTGACCTTCTAGGATTAAACAAGACTACTGTATTTTGTAAGTTCATCTATTTTTATTTTAGTAAAGAAAAGTTTCTGCTTCAGATAACCAGGTTTCTTTTTTTCATTTAGAATTAGAGTTGAATTTTGATTTAATAGACTTAATTGATTTTATTTCATTTTTAAATTTTTATTATTTTATTTTATATTCTTTTACCTAAATTTCATTCAATTTCAATGAACAGTGAAAAGCATTTCCTTGTTTGATGAACTCTGCTTAACTGTATCTATTAGTCAATATTTTGATGACTTGTGATAAGAACTGGATCCGTTGGTGAATTAATTTAAAAGGGCAGTACTTTCAGCAATAGTGATTTGGCCAAAGTGGATATATTGATAATTATAATCTCCTGTATTTCACTGAACAAATATTTTCAATTTGATTTGTAACAACTACTTCTTGCAGCCTGATGAAGGTAATTGAATACTGACTATCTTTGATTGTTACTAAACTTGGATTTTACATTCAAAGTTTATTCTTTATGATGTATGCTTTGTCTAACACTCATGTATTTTCCATAACACAAGGCAAACGAAAACTATTATGTGGAGTCATGAGTGACATTAAATTGAATGTTTCCTGAACCTTCAAATTTACAACTTTTCTGATTATCTCATGATTGAGAATATTGTCATTTAGTTTCTAAAATTCAATATAAAGCAAATAGATTTCTCCCTCTTTTACAAACTGCTTTGATGCAAAATAGCCATTTTGCCTCTAGTTACATTTCTGACTAACCCAGGAGACTAAAAGAATGTACTACACCTCATGTAAGCTAGTATTTGCAGCTTACTTTTTTTTGCCTCTCTTATTTTGCTTTTGTTGCTTTTTATTCTAGTAGACATTTCCACTAAATAAGATAAAAATTATGTGATGTCCCCCCTGCAATAAATGGGTGAGAGGGTCAACTGGATGAAAAGATATATCTGGAGATCTGTAATAGTGGCACAATGGCCATTCCGAGTGAATTCAGCAGAGGTATTTTGTTGCCCAGTATTCTTAAACAAGCTGAATTAATGCTGAGTATGGTCGCATGAAAAACACTCTAAAATTAGAGTAGATTTTATAAATATATATAGTATTTAGGAAGGCATATATTAGAAAGATCTTGAAACTGGTGGAGACTCACTTACAAAAAACAGGAGGGAAGTTTTATAAACAAAAATACTAACACATCTCATGACAAAAAATCTTTATCTTAAATTTAAACTAATACACAACAACTCCACTTTTTTTCAAGTCCAATCGATTTATGTTATTATTTTTCTCAATGGAAATCACGTTTTCCCCAAAACACATTGCTTTTAATAAAAAAGGGTAAATTTTCTATTTTTATTAACAACTTCTCCATGCATTTTTACCTCTTAAATTACATTTTTATTTTAAATAACAATAGCATTGAGATGAGTTTCTACAATTTTATATTAATAAGAAATATTTGTTCAATATTTACTATGTATCAAGCCTATGCATGAAAAATAGCAAATAACAGTATTGAAATGACCTTCATCATCTTATCAGGGTGAAAGTATATTTTCTATTAGGATTTCACAGAAGTTTTCTGTTATCCAGTCACTACATCAGTCCATACAAGACTAAGAAATACAAGTTGGGGGATGTGTTGTTGCTATTGTTCAGTTGCTAAGTCATGTCCAATTCTTTGTGACTCAGTGGACAGGAGCACTCCAGTCCATCACTCCAGTAGCACTTCTCTGTCCACCACTATCTGCAAGTGTTTGTTGAAATTCATGTCCATTGAGTTGGTGATGCTGTTTAACCACCTTATCCTCTGCCATCCCCTTCTTCTTTTGCCATCAATCTTTCCCACCATCAAGGTCTTTTCCAATGAGTCACGTCTTCTCATCAGGTGGCCAAAGTATTAAAGCTTCAGCTTCAGCATTAGTCATTCAATGAATATTCAGGGTTTATTTCCTTTAGGATTGACTGATTTGATCTCCTTGCTGCCCAAAAGGGTCTCTCAAGATTCTTCTCTAGTACTATAGTTTGAAAGCATCAATTTTTTGGTACTCAGTCTTCTTTATGGTCCAATACTCACATACATACATGACTACTGAGGAAAAATAGCTATGACTGTATGGACCTTTGTTGGCAAAGTGATGTCTCCGCTTTGTAATATGCTATCTAGGTTTGTCATAGATTTCCTCCCAAGGAGCAAGCATTTTTTAATTTCATGGGTTCTGTCACTATCCACAGTGATTTTGGAGTCCAAGAAAAGAAATCTGTCACTGTTTCCACATTCCCCCTTCTATTTGCCCAGTAAGTGATGGGACTGGATGCCATGATCTTAGTTTATTGAATGTTGGGATTCAAGCCATCTTTCTCACTCTCTTCTTTCACCCCATCAAGAGACTCTTTAGTTCCTCTTCATTTTCTGCCAACAGAGTGGCATCATCTTCATATCTGAAGTCATTGATATTTATCCCAGCGATCTTGGTTCCAGCTTGTGATTCATCTAGCCCAGCATTTCTGATGATATACTCTGCATATAAGTTAAATAAGCAGGGTGACAATTCACAGCTTTGACATTCTCCTTTCCCAATTTTGAATCAGTCTGTTGTTCTATGTCTGGTTCTCACTATTGCTTCCTGACCTGCACACAGGTTTCTCAGGAGGTTTGATATTCCCATTCCTTTAAGAATTTTCCAAAGTTCATTGTGATCCACACACTCAAAACCTTTAGCATAGTCAGTGAAGCAGAAGTAGATGTTTTCTAGAATCCCTTTGCTTTCTCTATGTTACAACAAATGTTGGCAATTTTATCTCTTGTTCCTTTTCCTTTTTTAAACTCAGCCTATTCTTCTGGAAGTTCTTGGTTCATGTACTACTGAAGACTAACTTGAAGGATTTTGAGCATAACCTTGTAGCATGTGAAATGAGCACAATTGTATGGCAGTTTGAAATTATTTGGCAGTGGCCTTCTTTGGGATTGAAATGAAAACTGACCTTTTCCAGTCCTGTGGCCACTGCTGAATTTTCCCAATTTGGAGCTACAGAGGTATTACTAGAACTTAGATTCATTAGATAGAATTTTAAGATCAGGAACAAATATGTTATTGGCTTGATCAAACACTTCTTGATTGTTCTGAATACTTGTGGTCTATTCAGCAATGAAGAATCTGGAATGTGCAGAGAAGGTACAGGGAAGAAATACATATCATGATTAAATATTCTAATTAATAGAATCATAGTATCTCTGATGAACATTTTAAAGAAGTAGAATGGTTTCACTTGAAAAAGAAAACACAGTGAAATAACTGAGCATTATTCTTCAACATATATGAAGAAATATTACAAAATTCTTTATTTTGTAGTAGTTGTAAAAGTACAATAAATCTGTTGTATTAATATTGAAGATTTCCATTCTGAGAGAATGTTTAAGCACTAGAACCACCACAAACATAACTTTGAAAAACCCTTATTTTGAAAGACTTTTCAAGCAACACAGATCCTACCTTGCATAGCCTATCTGAGGGAAAAAATGCTAATCCAACAGGAAATTTTCCAAACCTAAGATTATATGATCATACATTAGTTACTGCTTTACATTTTATAATAGATCATTAGTTTCAATCAACACTGGCTTTGCTTTTCTGAGATCATACAGAGGAGGAAGCTAACTGGTTTAGCAAAATATCCCCTACTTAGCTATGGCCATTTGAATAGCTGGTCCCCGATGGAGAATTAATATCGTTTTCTCTAAGAATGTAAAGGATGATCAAAGTGGACCCTCTGACTTTGGAATTATAACCTAGGAGCTCGACTAATTTCATATGGCTTAAATTCATCTAAACAGATGTTTTAATGAGAAAATTATAAAAATAAGATCTATCTTTTTCCTGTCCATTATAGCTCTTCCCTTAAAAGAGAATTATAATTCACAAGGCAGTATTTATCAACAGGGATTATTTTTTTCTAATAGTTTAGATCATGAATGTTTCTAGCCTAGAAATCACTCTATCTTCTGGCTTTACTAGTTATTTCATAGACTTTCTTTTTCAAGAAATTCAGTAGAGATAAAATCATGCAAATCAAAACCACAATGAGGTAACATTTAACGCTGGTCAGAATGGCTACTATCAAAATGTTTACAAACAATAAATGTTGGAGAGGGTGTGGAGAAAAGGGGGCCATTTACACTGTTGGTTGGAATGCAAACTAGTACAAACACAATGGAGAACAGTGTGGAGATTCCTTTACAAAAGTGAAAATAGAACTGCATGTGACCCAGCAATCCCACTGCTGGGCATACACACTGAGGAAACCAGAAATGAAAGAGATACATGTACCCCAGTGTTCATCACAGCACAATAGCTAGGACATGGGAGCAACCTAGATGTCCATCAGCAGGCAAATGGATAAAAAAGCTGTGGTACATATACACAATGAAATATTACTCAACTATTAAAAAGAAAGTATTTGAATCAGTTCTAATGAGGTGAATGAAACTGATGCTTATTACACAGAGTGAAGTAATTCCAAAAGAAAAACACCAATATAGTATATTAACACATATATATGGAACTTCAAAAGATGGTAACAATGACCGTATATGCAAGACAGCAAAAGAGATAAAGAACAGACTTTTGGACTCTTTGGGAAAAAGAAAGGGTGGGATGATTTGAGAGAATAGCATTGAAATATGTATATTATCATACATGAAACAGATCTTCAGTCCAGGTTCGATGCATGAGACAGGGCACTCAGGGCTGGTGCACTGGGATGACCCTGAGGGATCAGATGGGGAGGGAAGTGGGAAGGGGGGTTCAGGATGGGGAACACATGTACACCCATGGCTGATTCATGTGAATTTATGACAAAAACCATCATAATATTGTAAAGTAATTAGTCTTCAATTAAATAAATTAATATTTAAAAATCAGAATTATGTTTTTATTTCAATTTTAAAAATAATTCAAACAAATTAATATTTGTGCTAAGAACTGTGGAAAACATAGGAAAAGTTCAAAAGATGACCAATTATTTCAAATTGCTAGTCTCATTTTGGATAAAAATCAATTATNTATGTTTTTATTTCAATTTTAAAAATAATTCAAACAAATTAATATTTGTGCTAAGAACTGTGGAAAACATAGGAAAAGTTCAAAAGATGACCAATTATTTCAAATTGCTAGTCTCATTTTGGATAAAAATCAATTATACACAAATTAAATGTAGGAATAAAGCCAGTAGAAAACACAGATTCTGTTATAACCCTCTGACTTCCTGAAACGTTTTAAGTCTATCCTTTGTATGCCACATACATGGTTAAAGAGATGTTGAAAGGAATAATGAATGAATGAATAAAGTGCTGCAGTTATTCAAGAGCGTCTATGTGACTAAATTTGAGAAATGAAATATAGGAAAAACTAAAGGATTCACATCACATATAGTATAAAGTAAAAACAGAATTGGCTTAAGAATTCATTTAGAATGTAATGATAAATTCTAACTTTTAAAGGTCTCAGAAAGCAAATTTTATAAAATTAGTAGTTAGCAGGAAAGCTAAGAAGGTAACATTAGTCTAAGCCAGGAAAGGTCTTAACTCCATGCTGGGCAGCCTATATTTCACTCAGTGGGAAGGTTAGTCACCAGAGATATTTCACTGAAATCATCTCCTAGTCAATTCCTGAATACCTGACAAGGGGGAAAGGGGTGGGAAAAAATAAAAAATGATGTCATATGTCTAACTCTGAATAACTGGAAAAAATGTCCTATGGGAGATGGAAACATGAAAATTAATAGATTAGGGTGAAGAAGGCAGTTTGCATGGTTGATGCAGGAAGTGAAATTTTCCAATTTTTGTAGCATTTTTATCTTATTTTCCAAGAGTGTCTAACCTCTACCCGTGTTTTTATTTCAAGCCTATTTCTTTTGCTTTTAGTGTTATTGGAAATTTTGATACTAAAACAAATATATCATTTTTATTCACATTTACTTTATCCTGTTATTGCACCTCTAGTCTATCTAAAGTGAAATTTTAAATGAATAAACTTAGAAGTTCTTAAAGTTGTAAAAGAATTGTTCATTCATTTTGGAGTAGTTTTTATTCACATGAAGTCCAGAGTTGACATTCAGGAGTAATCTGAACTGTTTGTTTTATAACAATGGGGACTTTGTAGAAAGAACATGAATTTGATTCCATGTTCTGTTGACAAAGATTCTTCTCACTTTCTTGAAAGAGAAAGACATTTGGTCACAAAGAAATAGTTATGAGGTGGAGGCCTAGTAATTTCATGTGTTAATTTCCACACTCACTAATAAACATCTATTTATGATATAGGAAATAGATGGGGAAACAGTGGAAACAGTGTCAGACTTTATTTTTTGAGGC
The DNA here is from genome assembly GCA_006410875.1 of Neotragus pygmaeus. Taxonomy (NCBI): domain Eukaryota; kingdom Metazoa; phylum Chordata; class Mammalia; order Artiodactyla; family Bovidae; genus Neotragus; species Neotragus pygmaeus. The sequence goes on from SJYV01033893.1 coordinate 371,424, forward strand.
TGCAAAAATCACTGCAGATGGTAACTGCAGCCATGAAATTAAAAGACGCTTACTCCTTGGAAGAAAAGTTATGACCAACCTGGATAGCATATTCAAAAGCAGAGACATTACTTTGGCGACGAAGGTCCATCTAGTCAAGGGTATGGTTTTTCCTGTGGCTATGTATGGATGTGAGAGTTGGACTGTGAAGAAGGCTGAGCGCTGAAGAATTGATGCTTTTGAAATGTGGTGTTGGAGAAGACTCTTGAGAGTCCCTTGGACTGCAAGGAGATACAACCAGTCTATTCTGAAGGAGATCAGCCCTGGGATTTCTTTGGAAGGAATGATGCTAAAGCTGAAACTCCAGTACTTTGGCCACCTCATTTGAAGAGTTGACTCATTGGAAAAG
>SJYV01033893.1:385185-529760 GCA_006410875.1 Neotragus pygmaeus
TACCAGACCACCTAACCTGCCTCTTGAGAAATCTGTATGCAGGTCAGGAAGCAACAGTTAGAACTGGACATGGAACAACAGACTGATTCCAAATAGGAAAAGGAGTACATCAAGGCTGTATATTGTCACCCTGCTTCTTTAACTTCTATGCAGAGTACATCGTGAGAAACGCTGGACTGGAAGAAACACAAGCTGGAATCAAGATTGCCGGGAGAAATATCAGTCACCTCAGATATGCAGATGACACCACCCTTATGGCAGAAAGTGAAGAGGAGCTAAAAAGCCTCTTGATGAAAGTGAAAGAGGAGAGTGAATAAGTTGGCTTAAAGCCCAACATTCAGAAATCGAAGATCATGATATCCGATCCCATCACTTCATGGGAAATCAATGGAGAAACCATGGAAACAGTGTCAGAGTTTATTTTGGGGGGCCCCAAAATCACTGTAGATGGTGACTGCAGCCATGAAATTAGAAGACGCTTATTCCTTAGAAGAAAAGTTATGACCAACCTAAATAGTATATTCAGAAGCAGAGACATTACTTTGCCGACTAAGGTCCGTCTAGTCAAGGCTATGGTTTTTCCTGTGGTCATGTATGGATATGAGAGTTGGACTGTGAAGAAGGCTGAGCGCTGAAGAATTGATGCTTTTGAACTGTGGTGTTAGAGAAGACTCTTGAGAGTCCCTTGGACTGCAAGGAGATCCAACCAGTCCATTCTGAAGGAGATCAACCCTTGGATTTCTTTGGAAGGAATGATGCTAAAGCTGAAACTCCAGTATTTTGGCCACCTCATGCAAAGAGTTGACTCATTGGAAAAGACTCTGATGCTGGGAGGGATTAGGGGCAGGAGGAGAAGGGGATGACCAAGGATGAGATGACTGGATGGCATCACGGACTCGATGGGCGTGAGACTGAGTGAACTCCGAGAGATGGTGATGAACAGGGAGGCCTGGCGTGCTGCAATTCATGGGGTCACAAAGAGTCAGACACGACTGAGCAGTTCAATCACTCAGTCATGTACAGCTCTCTGCAATCCCGTGGACTGCAGCATACCAGTCTTCCCTGTCTATCACCAATTCCCGGAGCATGCTCAAAGTCACGTCCATTGAGTTGGTGATGCCATATAACCATTTCATTCTCTATTGTCCCCTCTCTTCCCACCTTCAATCTTTTCCAGCATGAGGGTATTTTCCAGTGAGTCAGTTCTTCACATCAAGTGGCCAAAATATTGGAGTTTCAGCTTCATCATCAGTCATTCCAATGCATAGTCAGGACAGATTTCCTTTAGGATTGATGGTTTGATCTCCTTGCAGTCCAAGGGACTCTCAAGAATCTTCTCCAATACCATAGTTCAGAAACACCATTTCTTTGGTACTCAGCCTTGTTTATGGCCCAGCTTTCACATCCATACAAGATTACTGGAAAAACCATAGTTCTGACTCTATGGACCTTTGTCAGTAAGGTAATGTCTCTGCTTTTTAATATGCTGTCTAGTTTGGTTATAGTTATCCCCTTATAGATGTCATTCAGGAGACCTTATCAGTGGCTTATGACAATACGAAAATTTGTTTTAAAATAGGGCTTCTTAATATAATTCTGCCCTTTATCACTTAGTATTCTGTCATAGAAGTTGAAAAATTAGAAAAGAAAAGTATATATTTATTTTGAGAGCATTTAATAAGAATTTACATAATTGTAGGAACTGGTTAAAATGTATCATTAGGGCCACTATCTTTGCATGTGATTCTAGAGTTTAAATCCACAGGACAAGCATCTGGGACAAGAAGATGGATGCAAAGTGGGAAAGAGCAAGCTATAACTCACAAACATCTGCTGACATCATGTGAAATGGATTGGAAGTCATGTTAGTTCATACTTTTCAATGCTTTCAACTTTGGTGATATAGGTGTCATTCAGGAGAAGCTGGGGCCCATCATGATCACAGAAATAAATGCATAGATGGCCCAGAAGAGTTAAAGGAAGATTAATAGATAAGGAGTGCTATGCATGATCTGCAGAGGCAACTGATAACTCTGCTCATACTTCCCAATAAGAAACAGCATGGAGGAGAACAAGATGGTGGAGAAGTAGGTGGACATAGAGTAGATCTCTCCTTATGGATTCATCAGGAATATATCTTCAGACACAGAAGTTCATGCAGAACCCCAGCTAAGAGCAGACGGGAGTATGTGACCAGCAGCAAAGAATATAGAATCATGCGAAATTTGGTAGGATGAAGGAACTAGGGGGAAAAACAGGAGTGTTAGTAGGACTGGACCTGCCCCTGGTGGGTGGGGGAACTGAAGCAGGGGTCCAATCCCCACATCAAGGCAATTATCTGAATCAGAGGATAAACATTTAAGGCCATAAATTAAACAGTTGATCTGTGGCAAGGTAAACGGAATGAGAATCAGAGAGTCCTTGCCATAGCCATACATACCCCAAACAGGAATGCTGGTCCCCTGAAAGGCACAGCTGTTGGGAGATCGATTTTAGGGATTGTGGAACAATGCCTGGGCAAGGACTGCTGTTGACTGCAGAGAGACAGATTGAGGGGATGTGAGGAAGGAGATAATGGTGGGAAATGACAGTGGAGGAAAGCTGGGCAGCCATGGAAGCAAGGGGATATTGCTGAGTCATGCATAGGGGGTAGACCCATCACCATAGCCTCTTCTCTCCCCACACACCAGAATTGGCAACTGAACAATAGAGAGACTGGCCCATCAAATGCCTGACACAAGTGCCTGACACTTCCATCTACAGAGTAGGATCCAGCCAGGGGGTCCCTCTATGTGCCTGAAGCACCGAACAACAGAGAAGGATCCCAGGTAAGGGAGCCCTCTAAGGCCTGAATGGGCAGAGCTATGGGAAAAACTGAGTAAAGAGGCCTTCTAATCACCAGCTACAAGAGGCTCAAAAAAAGACTCTGATAAGGCCATAACTTGTGCCATGGAGACAGGTTGTGTCCTTGCACATTATGCACCTCCAGGGTCCCCGCAAGCCAAGCTCAACTCTCAGTAAGGCAGAGCTGCCACAGGCAAAAATGTCTTGTGTTTACACACACAGGGTAGCTTTGATCATGTCCAACTCTTTTTGACCCTGTAGACAATGGACTGCCAGGTTTCTCTGTCAGGGAGGGGCATTCTCTAGGTAAGAGTACTGGAGTGTACTGGTCAATACTGGTTGCCATGCTCCTTTAGAGCACTATATTTCCTGTTTCCTTAGCTGCCAACTCCCCTGAGTACCTGGTCCTGCCAGAAATTCTGCAACCGAAACAGCTGCACCACCTCCACACATGGCCCTCACAGGGGCAAACACAAGTCCTCCAGGACAGTCTCAGGAGCAAACCCCAGTGGACCATCCACATGCAGAGGTGGAAATAAAACTGCAAGTGAAACCCAGGGGCAGTGTGTCTAAGGAAGAAGACCCAAAATCTTCCCAACAGCTGTAGAAGCTGAAGATTAAATCCACATGGTCAACTAGGTAGACTCTGTGTCTACAGAATATATAAAAGGTCATTGAGCGCTCCCACAAAAGAAAAAAAACTAGTTCTATAGCTGTGGACATTGGAGGAAACAACCTACAGGATTAGGACCAGATTAGAATCTGAGCTGTCCCCACAGCAGGCCCAGAGATCAGCACAATTTTGGAGACCATCCAGAGGAGGTGAGGTGGACTGTGACTGCCAGTGAAGGAAAGGACTCTAACAGCAATGACTCAAGACTCAGTCAATTTTTTATTGTTGTTATAAACCTCTGCCTCTACATTGGGCATTTGCAGCTCTGTGGAATTTTCCTTTATTTATTTATTATTTCTTTTATTTATTTATTTATTTTATTTTTAAGGCTATTATTTTTTCTATTATTTCACTCCTTTGTTTGCTTTTCCTACTTTTATTTTCCCCTTGCACTTAATCTTTAAGGTATATAAATATTCTTTATCTACCTTGATTTAACTTTTCATATCTATTCTTTCTTTCTTTTATTTCTCTCCTTTCCTCTCAACATATTTGTTAGTTTTACTTTTTATTGCTTTATTACCCAATTGACACCTTGCTTTAATTTTGGTTTTGAGTTTGTGCTTTAGTAAAGTGCTTTTGTTCTGGTAGATATAACTTTTGGCTTTCTTTGTTTTCCAGGTGAATCTATTGTACTTTACATTTGTTGGACTGTTTTGATTTTGTTTATAGGTGTACATGTATATTGTATATTCAATCACACTTTTTGTTGTTTTCATAAACTTCTGCCTCTACATTGGGCTTTTGCAATTCTGAGCTTTTGTGTTTTTTTCCCCATTTTTTCTTTATTCTTTCAATTTTTTGTGTTTTGTTTTCATCACTTTGATTTTTAAAATCTATTATACTTTTTGCTATATTTATTTCTTTGTGTATACTCCATTACTTTAATTATTATTTTCCTTATTATGTAATTGCATTTAGTCTGGGGTTCATCTTTGGTTTCTCATTTTTTGAATTTTTTTTAATCTCACTTTATGCCATAATCACTTGTGGAATCTCCATTCTTGACCAGAGATTAAGCCCTGAGCCTTTGGAGTGGGAGAACTGAGTCCAAGACCCTAGACTACCAGAGAACTAATCATAGGAAGTATCAAATTGTGAGAACTCACACAAAGAAAACCACTTGAACACAAAACCAAGCATCACCCAACCACCAGTAGCACCCTGTGCAGGATGTCTTATCTAAACAACAAACAAAACAAGAGTACAAACCCAATCATCAGCAGACAGGATTACCACCTCTATCAGCCCAGCTCATCAGAGAAAAACCAAACAAATAAAAACTCAGTAAAAATGTCACCCTATACAAAGCTTACACAAACTACTGGACCAACCTTAAGAGGTCATAAACCAAAAGGAAGAAAGAATTCAACCTTCTTCAAGGAAATAATTCAACTTTTCTTGAAGCCTTGGAAAAGGAGACCTCAAACAAAATAAATTTTTTAAAAAAATGAAAATGCAGAGAAAAAAAATACACAAATGAAGAAATAAACTAGAAGCACAGAAGTCCAACTAAATGAAGAATAGGCAAATCGCCTGAAAAATAATTCAGAATAATGATAGCAAATATGATCAAAAACCTTGAAAGCAAAATGGAGAAAAAGCAAGAATCAATTAACAAAGACCTAGAAGAATTTAAAAAATATATACTGAGACAAATAACACAATTACCGACACTAAAAATACTCTAGGATGAATCAATAACAGAATATCTGAACCAGAAGAAAATCAGTGAGCTGGAAGATAAAATGGTGAAAATAACTTCTGGAGAGCAAAATAAAGTAAAAAGAATTAAAAGAACTGAGGATAGTCTCAGAGACCTCTGGGACAATATCAAAAGCACCAACACTTGAATTATAAGGGTCCCAGAAGAAGAAAAGAAGATGAAAGGGTGTGAGAAAATTTTTGAACAAATTATAGCTGAAAATTTCCCCAACATGGAGAAGGAAATAGTCAATTAACTCTCAGAGGCATGAAGAGTCCCATACAGGATGAACCCAAGGAGAAACACACCAAGACACATACTGGCAAAACTGACAAAGAAAGAAAATGAAAAGCAGCAAGGGAGAAGCAATAAGTAACCTACAAGGGAAATCCCATATGCTTAGCAGCTGATCTGTCAGCAGAAACTCTGCAGATCGGAAGGGAATGGGAGGATATGTTCAAAGTACTGAAAGGGAAAAATCTACAACCAATATTACTGTACCATGCAAGGACCTCACTCAAAATTGATGGAGAAATATAAAGCTTTTCAGACAAGCAAAAGTTAAGAGAATTCAGTACCCAGACAAGCTCTACAATAAATGTTAAAGGGACGTATATAGTCAAGAAATACAAGAGAAGAAAAAAGATCTATAAAATCAATCCAAACAATTTAAAAAAGTCAATGGGAACATATAGATCAATAATTAACTTAAATGTAAGTGGATTAAATGCTCCAAGCAAAAGACAGACTGGCTGAATGGACACAAAAACAAGACCCATATATATGCTGTCCACAAGAAACCCACTGCAGACCTAAAGACATATATAGACTGAAAGTGACAGGATGGAAAAATATATTCCATGCAAATGGGAAGCAAAAGAAGGCTGGAGTAACAATCCTCATATCACAGAAAATAGACCTTAAAATAAAAAATATTACAAGAGATAAGGCAGGATACTACATAATTATCAAGGGATCAGTCCAAGAGGATGACATAACAATTGTAAATATCTATGCACCCAGCAAACGAGCACCTCAATACATAAAACAAACACTGGAAGAAACACAAGCTGGAATCAAGATTGCCGGGAGAAATATCAATCACCTCAGATATGCAGATGACACCACCCTTATGGTAGAAAGTGAAGAGGAGCTAAAAAACCTCTTGATGAAAGTGAAAGAGGAGAGTGAAAATGTTGGCTTAAAGCTCAACAGTCAGAAAACGAAGATTATGGCATGTGGTCCTATCACTTTATGGCAGATAGATGGGGAAACAGTGGCTGAATTTATTTTTCTGGGCTCCAAAATCACTGCAGATGACGATTGCAGCAATGAAATTAAAAAACACTTACTCCTTGAAAGAAAAGTTATGACCAACCTAGAGAGCATATTAAAAAGCAGAGACATTACTTTACCAACAAAGGTCTATCTAGTCAAGGCTATGGTTTTTCCAGTGGTCATATATGGATGTGGGAGTTGGACTGTGAAGAAAGCTGAGCACCAAAAAATTGATGCTTATGAACTGTGGTATTGGAGAAGACTCTTGAGATTCCTTTGGACTGCAAAGAGAGCCANATCTAGTCAAGGCTATGGTTTTTCCAGTGGTCATATATGGATGTGGGAGTTGGACTGTAAAGAAAGCTGAGCACCAAAGAATTGATGTTTTTGAACTGTGGTGTTGGAGAAGACTCCTGAGAGTCCCTTAGACTGCAAGGAAATCCAACCAGTCCATCCTAAAGGAGATCAGTCCTGTGTGTTCATTGGAGGACTGATATTGAGGCTGAAACTCCAATATTTTAGCCACCTGATGCAAAGAGCTGACTCACTGGAAAATACCCTGATGCTGGGAAAGATTGAGGGCAGGAGAAGAAGGGGACGACAGAGGATGAGATGGTTGGATGGCATCATTAACTCGATGGACATGAGTTTGGGAGGACTCCAGCAGTTGGTAATGGACAAGGAGGCCTGGTGTGCTGCGTTTCATGGGATCGCAGAGTTGGACATGACTCAGCAACTGAACTGAACTGAACACTAGCAACTGGACTGTAATGAGTTTTTTTTTTAATTAATTGATTTATTTTAATTGGAGAATAATTACATTACGATGTTGTGATGGTTTTTGCCATACATCAACATGACTCAGCCAGAGGTGTTATGTGTCCTCCTCTACTGAACTCCCAACCAATTCCCTCCCCACATATCCCTGTGGGTTTCCCAGAGCACTGGCTTTGGGGGTTCTGCTTCACACATTGAACTTGCACTGACCATCTATTTTTACATATGATAATGTATATGTTTCAATACTTTTCTCTCAAATCATCCCACCCTCAGTGTCTCCCACTAAGACTAAAATTCTGTTCTTTACATCTGTGTCTCCCTAGTTGTTCTGAATGCAGAGTTGTTCATACTGTCTTTCTAAATTCCATATATATATGTGTAAATATACAGTATGTGTCTTTATCTTTCTGACTTACTTCACTCTATATAATAAGCTCCAGGCTTATCCACCACTTTAGCACTGACTCAAATGTGGGGAGTGTGTGTGTGTGTTTTAATAACTGAGTAATATTCCATTGTGTATATGTACCACAGATTTTATTTTCTTGGGCTCGAAAATCACTCAAGATGGTGACTGCAGCCATGAAATTAAAATACACCTGCTCCTTGGAAGAAAAACTTTGACAAACCTAGACAAATATTAAAAAGCAGAAACATTATTTTGCTAACAATGGTCTGTAAAGTCAAAGCTATGGTTTTTCCTGCAGTCATGTAGGATGTGAGAGTTGGACCATAAAAAGGCTGAGCTCCAAAGGATTGATGCTTTAGAACTGTGGTGTTGGAGAAGACTCTGAGAGTCCCTTTGACTGCAAGGAGATGAAACCAGTCAATGCTAATGGAAATCAACCCTGAAAATTCACTAAAAGGACTGGTGCTGAAACTGAAGCTCCAATACTGTGGCCACCTGATGTGAAGAGCTGACCCATTAGAAAAGACCCTGATGCTGGGAAAGATTGAATGCAAGAGGAGAGGGGGATGACAGAGGATGAGATAGTTGGTTGGCATCACCACCTATTCAAAGGACATGAGTTTGAGCAAGCTGCAGGAGATGGTGAAGGATGGGAGTCCTGAGATGCTGCAGTCTATGGAGTCACAAATAGAAATGACTGAGCAACTGAAAACAACAACCACAACTTCCTCATCTTTTCATCTGCTGAAGGCCATCTAGATTGCTTCCATGGGCTAGCTCTTATAAATAGTGCTGCAATGAACATTGGGATACATGTGTCTCTTTCAATTCTGGATTCCTCAGGGTGTATGGGTCTTCCCTGGTAGTTCCCTGATAAAGAATGTGTCTCCAATGCAGGAGACCTGGGTTCGATCCCTGGGTTGGGAAGATCCCCTGGAGAAGGGAAAGGCTAACCACCCCAGTATTCTGACACAGAGAATTCCACAGATGGTATAGTCCGTGGGGTTGCAAAGAGTCAGACACGACTGGACGACTTTCACTTCAGGGTGTATATCCTCCAGTGGGATTCCTGGGTCATATGGCAGTTCTATTCCCATATTTTAAGGAATTCCCACACTGTTCTCCATAATGACTGTAACAATTTGCATTCCGACCACCATTGTAAGAGGGCCCTTTTCTCCAAATTCTCTCCAGCACTTATTGTTTGTAGGCTTTTTGATAATGGCCCTTTTGACCAGCATGAAATTACACCTCATTGTGGTTTTGATTCGCATTTCTGTAATAATGAGTGATATTTAGCATCTTTTCATGTGGTTATTGGCCATCTGTAAGTCTTCTTTAGAGAAATGTCTATTTAGCCATTTTGTTCACATTTTGATCGTGTTGTTTGTTTTTCTGGTAATGAGCTTCATGAGCTGCTTGCATATTTTGGAGGTTAATTGTCTGTTAGTTGTTTCATTTGCTATCATTACCTCCCAGTTTGAGAGCTGTCTTTTCACATTGCTTATAGTTTCCTTCGTGTGCAAAAGCCTTTAAGTTTAATTAGGTCCCATTTGTTTATTTTTATTTTTATTTCCACTACTCTGGGAGGTGGGTCATAGAGGATTTTGCTGTGATTTATGTCAGAGAGTGTTCTATGGTTCCCCCTAAGAGTTTTATGGTTTCTTTTCTTATATTTAGGTCTTTAATCCATTTTGAGTTTCTTTTTGTGTATAGTATTAGAAAGTGTACTAGTTTTATTCTCTTACATGTAGTTGACCAGATTTCCCAGCATCATTTTTTGATTTATCAAAATAAGGTGGCTATACGTGCACGGATTTTTCTCTGGACTTCTGTTTTGTTCCATTGATCTATATTTCTGTCTTTGTGTTAATATCATACTGTCTTGATGACTGTAGGTTTGTAGTGTGGTCTGAAGCCAGGAAGATTGATTCCTCCAGTTCCATTCTTCTTTTCAAGATTGCTTTGCCTGCTCAGGATCTTTTGTGTTTCCATACAAATTGTGAAATTATTAGCTCTAGCTCTGTGAAAAATACCATTGGTGGTTTGATAGGGATGATGTTGAATATACAGATTGCTTTGGGTAGAATACTGATTTTCAGTATATGAATTCTTGCAATCTAAGAACCTAAGACCAATCTAAGAACATGATATACTTCTCCATCTATCTGTGTCATCTTAGATTTCTTTCATCTGTGTTTTATAGTCTTCTCTACACAGGTCTTTTGTTTTTATTTAGATGAATTTATACCTAAGTATTTTATTCTTTTTGTGGCAATGGTGAATAGGATTGTCTCCTTCATTTCTCTTTCTGGTTTTTCATTGTTAATGTATAGGAATTCATGGGATATCTGTGTTTTAATTATATATCCTGCAACTTTACTATATCCACTGATTAGCTCTAGTAGTTTCCTGGGGGCATATTTAAGGTTTTCATGTAGAGGATTATGAGATCTACAAACAGTGAGAGTTTTACTTCTTTTCCAATCTAAATTCCATTTATTTATATTTCTTCTCTGAATGCTCTGGTATGACTTCCAAACTATGTAGAATAGTAGTGGTAAGAGTGGGCACCGTTGCCTTCTTCCTGATTTTAGAAGAAATGCTTTCAGTTTTTTGTCATTGAGGATAATGTTTGCTATAGGTTCGTCATATATGGATTTATTATGTTGAGATATGTTCCTTCTATGCCTACTTTCTGGAGAGATTTTTATCATAAACGGGTGTTGAATTTTGTCAGAGGCTTTCTCTGCATCTATTGAAATAATCATATGGTTTTTTATCTTTCACTTTGTTAACATGCTGCATTACATTGATTGATTTGGAAATATCAAAGAATCCTTGTATCCCTGGAAAAAAGTCCACTTGTTCATGATGTATGAACTTTTAAATATGTTGTTGGATTCCTTGCGAGAATTTTGTTGAGAATTTTTGCATCTATGTTCATCAATGATATTCGCTCATAGTTTTGTTTTGTAGCATCTTCGCCTGATATTGGTATTAGAATGATGGTGTCCTTGTAGAATGAGTTCAGGAGTTTGCCTTCCTCTTCAGTTTTCTGGAAGAGTTTGAGTAGGATATATGTTAGCTCGTCTCTAAATTTGTGGTAGAATTCACTTGTGAAGCCATCTTATCCTGGGCTTTTTTTTGTTGGAAGATTTTTTAATACAGTTTTGATTTCCATGCTTATGATTGGTCTGTTCATATTTTCTATTTCTTCCTTGCTCAGTTTTGGTAGGTTATACTTTTCTAAGAATTTGTCTATTTCTTCCAAGTTGTCCATTTTATTGGCAATAGTTGCTCATAGTAGTCTCTTATGACCATTGGTATTTCTGTGTTGTCTGTTGTAAAATTTCTCCATTTTCATTTCTTATTTTATTGATTTGAGACCTTTTTTCGTTTTTTCTCTTCATGAGTATGGTTAACAGTTTGTCTATGTTGTTTAGCTCCTTAAAGAACTGGCTTTCATTAATCTTTGCATTGTCTTCATTTCTTTTTCATTTACTTCTGCTTTATCTTTATGATTTCTTCTACTAACTTTGGTGTGTTTTTGCTCTTCTTATTCTAGTTGCTTTAGGTATAAAGTTAGGCTATTTCTCTGATGTTTCTCTCGTTTCTTGAGGTAGGCTTGTATTGCTATGAATTTCCCTCTTAGAACTACTTTTACTTAATCCCATAGGTTCTGGGTTGTTGTGTTTTCAGTATCATTTTTATGCATATTTTAATTTTCTTTTTTATTTATTCAGTGATCTGTTGGTTATGAAGAAACATGTTGCTTAACCTCCATATGTTTGTGTTTTTTATATCCCTCCCCCGCCCCATGGTTAATATTTAATCTTATAGCATTGTGATCAGAAAAGACGATCGAAATAATTTCATTTTTTAAAAATTTACCAAGGCTATATTTGTGACCCAGGGTGTGATTTATCCTGGAGAATGTTTCATGTGCACTTGAGAAAAAGGTGAAGTCCTTTGTTTTTGGGTGGAATGATCTATAGATATCATTTAGGTCTAACTGGTCCAATGTATCATTTAAAGCTTGTTTTTCCTTGTTAATTTTCTGTCTGGATGATCTGTCCATTGGTGTGAGTGAAGTATTAAATTATCCCACTATTATTGTGTTACTGTCAATTTCTCTTTCTTAGTTGCTAGCATTTGCCTTATGTACTGAGATACTCCTATGTTGAAGCATATATATTCATAATTGGTATATCTTCTTCTTGAATTGATTTCTTGATCATTATGTAGAATCCTTCTTTGTCTCTTATAATGGTCTTTATTCTAAAGTCTATTTTATCTGATATGAGTTTCCTACTCCCACTTTCTTTTGGTCTCCATTTGCATAAAATACCTTTTTCCAGCCCCTCACTATAAGTTTGTAGGTTTCCATAGGTTTGGTGTAGGTCTCTTGTAGACAGCATATATAGGGTCTTGTTTTTGTATCCATTCAGCCAGTATTTGTCTTTGTATTGGAGCATTTAACCCATTTATGTTTAAGGTAATTATTGATAAGTATGATCCTTTACCATTTATTATATTGTTTTGGGTTTGTTTTTATGAATATTTTCTGTATTTCCTGTCTAAAGTAGACCCTTTAGCATTTGTTGAAGTGATGGTTTGTTGATGCTGAATTCTCTCAACTTTTGCTTGTCTGTAAAGCTTCAGTGGAGAGTGAAAAACTTGGCTTAAAGCTCAACATTCAGAAAATGAAGATCATGGCATCTGGTCCCATCACTTCATGGGAAATAGATGGCCAAACAGTGGAAACAGTGTCAGACTATATTTTTGAGGGCTCCAAAATCACTGCAGATGATGACTGCATCCATGAAATTAAAAGACACTTCTTGGAAGAAAAGTTATGACCAACCTAGATAGCATGTTGAAAAGAAGAGACGTTACTTTGCCAACAAAGGTCCATCTAGTCAAGGCTATAGTTTTTCCAGTGGTCATATATGGATGTGAGAGTTGGACTGTGAAGAAAGCTGAGCATCGAAGAATTGATGCTTTTGAACTGTGGTGTTGGAGAAGACTCTTGAGAGTCCCTTGGACTGCAAGGAGATCCAACCAGTCCATCCTGAAGGAGATCAACCCTTGGATTTCTTTGGAAGGAATGATGCTAAAGCTGAAACTCCAGTATTTTGGCCACTTCATGCAAAGAGTTGACTCATTGGAAAAGACTCTGATGCTGGGAGGGATTGGGGGCAGGAGGAGAAAGGGACGACCAAGGATGAGATGGCTGGATGGCATCACGGACTCAATGAACGTGAGTCTGAGTGAACTCCGAGAGATGGTGAGGAACAGGGAGGCCTGTCGTGCTGCGATTCATAGGGTCGCAAAGAGTTGGACATGACTGAGCAACTGAACTGAACTGAACTGAAAGCTTTTGATTCCTCCTTCAAATCTGAATGAGATCCTGGCTGGGTTGAGTAATCTTGGTTTTAGTGTTTGTTTGTTTGTTTTCTCCCTTTTCATCACTTTATCTTGCCATTCCCTGCTGGCCTGCAGTTTCTGTTGAAAGTTCAGTTGTTGTGCTTATGGGGATTCCCTTGTATGTTATTTATTGCTTTTCCTTTGTTGCTTTTAATATTTGCTCTTTGTGTTTAATTTTTATTAGTTTGATTAAAATGTGTTAGTGTACTTTGCCTTGGGTTTATCTTGTATGGGATGCTCTGGGTATTTAGACTTGGGTAGCTATTTCCTTTCCCATTTTAGAGAAATTTTTGACTATTATCTCCTGAGATATTTTCATATCCTTTCTGTATGTCTTATTCTTCTGGAACATATATGATTCTAACGTTGGGGCTTTAACATCATCCCAGAAGTCCCTGTGGCTGTCGTAATTTCTTTTTATTCTTTTCTTCTTTTTTCCACGCTGCTTCATTTGCTTCCACCATTCTTTCTTCCATGAGCTCTTAGTTTCTGTGTACAATACTGCTCATTACTTTTTTCTTTTTTACAGCTCCAAAAAGTTTTATTTATGGTCAGTATTTTGTTGTAACTAAAGCTTTTAGATCATTGTTAAGTATTAGTGATGTTATGGGTGTCTTTTAAGTGTATTTCAGTTCAGTTCAATTGCTCAGTAGTGTCCAACTCTTTGTGACCCCTTGAATTGCAGCACGCCAGGCCACCCTGTTCATCACCATCTCTCGGAGTTCACTCAGACTCACGCCCATCGAATCTGTGATGCCATCCAGCCATCTCATCCTCGGTCGTCCCCTTCTCTTCCTGCCCCCAATCCCTCCCACCATCAGAGTCTTTTCCAATGACTCAACTCTTCACATCAAGTGGCCAAAGTACTGGAGTTTCAGCTTTAGCATCATTCCACCCAAAGAACACCCAGGACTAATCTCCTTCAGAATGGACTGGTTGGATCTCTCCTTGCAGTCCAAGGGACTCTCGAGAGTCTTCTCCAACACCACAGTTCAAAAGCATCAATTCTTCAGTGCTCAGCCTTCTTCACAGTCCAAATCTCACATCCATACATGACCACAGGAAAAACCATAGCCTTGACTAGACGGACTTTAGTCGACAAAGTAATGTCTCTGCTTTTGAATACACTATCTAGGTTGTTCATAACTTTTCTTCCAAGGAGTAAGCGTCTTCTAATTTCATGGCTTCAGTTACCATCTACAGTGATTTTTGGAGCCCCCCAAAATAAAGTCTGACACTGTTTCCACTGTTTCTCCATCTATTTCCCATGAAGTGATGGGACCAATGCCATGATCTTCGTTTTCTGAATGCTGAGCTTTAAGCCAACTTATTCACTCTCCTCTTTCACTTTCACCAAGAGGCTTTTTAGCTCCTCTTCACTTTCTGCCATAAGGGTGGTGTCATCTGCATATCTGAGGTGATTGATATTTCTCCCAGCAATCTTGATTCCAGCTTGTGTTTCTTCCATTCCAGTGTTTCTCATGATGTACTCTGCATATAAGTTAAATAAGCAGGGTGACAATATACAGCCTTGACGTACTCCTTTTCCTACTTGGAACCAGTCTCTTGTTCCATGTCCAGTTCTAACTGTTTAACTATATTTAATACACTTCAATTGTAGCTCAGTTGGTAAGAATCTGCCTGCGATACAGGAGGCCTGGGTTCGATTCCTGGGTCAGGAAGATTCCCTGGAGAAGGAAATGGCAACCCACTCCAGTATTCTTGCTTGGAGAATCCTATGGACAGAGGAGCCAGTGGGCTACAGTCTATGGGGTCAGAAGAGTCGGAAATGACTTAGTGACTAAACCAAAAGAGCACCTCATGGCACATGTGCAGTGCTACACATATTGTTAAGTCCTGGTGACATTATGGGTATCTTTAACTATATTTAGTCTTTAATGGGATTGTCTTTGGTTGTTTACTATTAAAGTTTCCTGGGAGGAGAAAGCTGTTGTTGTGGTAAAGATATTTTTCATAATGTAAAATGCATTGTTTCATTTCTATTGAATTCCATGTTTCTCAAAATTTATTTTAAATATTACTAAATTATTTAAGCAGTAAGATGATTTTTTTCTTTTTAATTGTAGTTATATTGTATTGATAAGTTTCTAAGTTGCTTGATAATTGTTTCTCAATCTAGTAGTAAATAGCACTTGATCATGGCTCTGAATTCAATTTGCATAAGTTTGCTTTTAGTATTTACTTTTATATTCTTGAAGTAGCTATGTTTTGTGTAATATTTGGCAAGCTTTAATATAAAAATCATATTAGGTAAACAGTCTCTGGGACTCCGTGTGTGTGGTCTCTTATTTCCACACTCTTGCTGTTTCAGCTGAGAATTTATTTTTTAAAAAGGAAGGTTTACTCACACTGTGGTATCATGTCAAGGATGACTACAGTGTGACTACAGGCATCACTGGACGCCAGTTGAACTCTGTGCTCTCTGGACTTTGATAGTGCTGGTTTCTCCTTCTTGAGACAATGTGGCTGAACACTGGGCTGGATCACATTATGTAACCATTATCCTTTCCCCACTGAAGTCCTAGTTCCGTTGGTTCATATCTGTATCAAGACATAGCACCATTCTCCCCTTTAACATGGCAGATCTAAAGGTAGGTACAATGATTTTAATGCTAGCAGTCTACTATGAGGGAGAGGCTTAGAACTGAGAGCCATGTAGAAGTATGTATTATTTTCTTCCTTTTGCTCACCACAGTTCTGCCCATTTTGTCTTGCATAGTAGCTATAAGTCCAAATGCTGATCTGAAAGCAATTTGTGAAAAATTCCACTGATAGTTTGATAGGGATCATATTGAATCTGTAGACTGCCTTGGGTAGTATGGTCATTTTAACAATATTGATTCTTCCAGTCAAGAATCTGGTATACCTCTCCATCTGTTTGTGTCATCTTTGCTTTTTTTCATCAGTGTCATAGTTTTCTGCATACAGGTCTTTTGTCTCCTTAGGTAGCTTATTCTTCTTGTTGCAATGGTGAATGGGATTATTTATTTAATTTCATTTTCTGATTTTTCATTGTTAGTGTATAGGAACTAAAGACATTCCACTGCATCAATTTTATATCCTGTGACTTTACTAAATTCATTGATTTGTTCTAATAATTTTCTGGTGGTATCTTTAGAGCTTTCTATGCAGAGTATCATGTCATCTGCAGAAATTGAAGGCTTTACTTCTTGTTTTACAAACTGGATTCCTTTTATTTCTTTTTCTTCTCTTATTGCCATGGCTAGGACTTCCAAATCTGTTGAGTCATAGAAAAAGCAAAGGAATTAAAAAATAATAATAATAACATCATCTTCTGCTTCATTGGTTACACTAAACCCTTTGACTGTGTGGATCATAAAAAATAGAGAGGAGGGGGACTGTGGAAAATACTTCAAGAGATGGGAATACCAGATCACTTTGTCTCCTGAAAAACCTATATGCAGGTTAAGAAGCAGCAGTTAGAACTGGACATGGAACAATGGCTGGTTCAAAATTGGAAAATAAGTACATCAAGGTTGTATATGATCACCTTGTGTATTTGAATTATATGTAGAATTGTTGTTCAGTCACTCAGTCATGTCTGACTCTTTGTGACCCTATGGACTGAAGGATGCCAGGACTCCTTTTCCTTCACCACCTCCTTGCGCTTGCTCAAACTCACATCCACTGAGCCAGTGATGACATCCAACTATTTTATCCTCTGCCATCCCCTTCTCCTCCTGCCTTCAATCTTTCCCAGCATCAGGGTCTTTTCTAATGAGTGTAACTTGCATCATGTGGCAAAAGTATTGGAGCTTAACTCAACATTAATTCTTCCAATGAATATTCAGGATTGATTTCTTTTAGGGTTGACTGGTTTGTTCCCCTTGCTATCCAAGAGATTCTCAAAAGTCTTCTCCAATTCCACAGTTCAAAAGCATCCATTCTTTTGATTTGATCCTCAAGGTGCTCAGCCTTCTTTATGGTTCAGTTCTTCCATCCATACATGACTGCTAGAAAAATATAGCTTTGAGTGTATGGACCTTTGTCAGCAAAGTGATATCTCTGCTTTTTAATATGCTATCTAGGTTTGTCATAACTTTTCTTCCAAGAGGCAAGCATCTTTTAATTTCATGGCTGCAGTCACCACCTGAAGTGATTTTGGAGTCAAAGAAAATAAAGCCTGTTGCTGTTTCCATTGCTTCCCCATCTATTTGCCATCAAGTGATAAGGCCAGATGTTATGATCTTAGTTTTTTGAATATTGAATTTTGAGCCAACTTTTTCACTCTCCTTTTTCACCTCCATCAAGAAGCTCTTTAGTTCCTCTCTGCTTTCTGCGATAAGGGTGGTGTCATCTGCATATGTGAGGTTATTGATATTTTTCCCAGCAATCTTGATTCTAGCTTATGCTTCATCCAACCCAGTATTTTGCATGATGTATTCTGTATAGAAATTAAATAAGCCTTGATATACTCCTTTCCTGATTTTGAACCAGTCCATTGTTCCATGTTCAGTTCTAATAACTGCTTCTTGACCTGCATACAGGTTTCTCAGGAGGCAAGTAAGGTGGTCTGGTATTCCCATCTGTTAAGAATTTTCCACAGTTGTGACCACACACTTGAAGGCTTTAGTGTGTTCAATGAAGCAGAACTTGATGTTTTTCTGGAATTCTCTTGCTTTTTCTATGATCCAACGGACGTTAGCAATCTAAACTCGTGCTCCTCCACCTATTCTAAATCCAACTTGTACATCTGGAAGTTCTCGGTTCAGGTACTATTGAAAACTAACTTTGAGGATTTGGGGCATTATTTTGTTAGCATGGGAAATGAGTGCTATTGTGCCAGAGTTTGAACATTTTTTTGGCATTGCCCTTCTTGGGATTGGAATGAAAACTTACATTTTCCAGGCCCGTGGCCACTGCTGAGTTTTCCAAATTTGCTGGCATATTGAGTGTAGCACTTTCTCAGCATCATCTTTTAGAATTTGAATTAATTCAGCTGGAATTCCATCACCTCTGGTAGCTTTGTTTGTAGTGATGCTTTCTAAGCCCATTTGATTCTCATTCCAAGATGTCTGGTTCTAGGTGGGTGATCACAGCATTGTGGTTATCTTGGTCATTAAGATCTTTTTAATATAGTTTTTCTGTGTATTCTTGCCATCTCTTCTTAATATCTTCTGCTTCTGTTAGGTCCATACTGTTTTTGCCCTTTATTGTGCCCATTTTTGCATGAAATTTTCCTTTGATATCTCCACTTCTCTAGAAATGATCTATATTCTTTCCCACTCTATTATTTTCCTCCATTATTGGCATTGTTCACTTAAGAAGGCTTTCTTTTCTTTCCTTGCTACTCTTTGGAACTGTGCATTTAAATTAGTATATCTTTTCTTTTCTCCTTGCCTTTTGCTTTTCTTCTTTTCTCAGCTGTTTGTAAGGCCTTCTCAGACTACCATTTTGTCATTTTTGCATTTCTTTTTCTTGGGGATGGTTTTCACTACCAGCTCCTGTACAATGTTATGAACTTCTGTCCATAGTTCTTCAGGCATTTTGTCTATCATATCTAATCCCTTGAAGCTATTTGTCATTTCCAGTGTATAATTGTTAGGGATTTGATTTAGGTCATACCTGAATGGCCTAGTCATTTTTCTTACTTTCTTCAATTTGTCTGGATATGCAGAGTGCCTCATGCAAAATATCAGGCCTGATGAATCACAAGCTGGGATTAAGATTGTTGGGACAAATATTAATAACCTTAAATATGCAGATGACACCACCCTTATTACAGAAAGTGAACAGGACTGAAGATGAAACTGGAGAGTGAAAAACCTGGTTTAAAACCCAACATTCAAAAAAGCTAAGCTCATGGCATTCAGCCCCATCACTTCATGACAAATTGATGGGCAAAAAATGAAAATGGTGACAGACTTTTCTTGGGCTCCAAAATCACTGCAGATGATGAATGCAGTCATGAATTTTAAAAATGCTTGCTCCTTGGAAGAAAAGCTATGACAAATCCAGACAAGATAGTAAAAAGCAGAACCATAACTTTGCCAACAAAGGTTCATATAGTCAAAACTATGGTTTTTCTAGTAGTCATCTATGGATGTGAGACTTAGAGCATAAAGAAGGCTGAACATTGAAGAACTGATACTTTTTAACTGCAATGCTAGAGAATATTCTTGAAAGTCCCTTGCACTGCAAGGAGTTCACATCAATCAATTTTAAATACAACCAACCCTGAATATTCATTTGAAAGACTGATGCTGAAGTTGAAGATCCAATACTATGGCCACTTGATGCAAAGAGGTAGCTCATTGGAAAAGACCCTGCTACTGGGAAAGATTGAGGGCAGATGGAGAAATGAGATTGAAAATGAGAATGAGATTGTTAGATAGCATCACCAATTCAATGGACATGAATTTGAGAAAACTCTGGGAGATATTAGTGAACAGAGGAGCCCAGAATGCTGCAGTCCATGGAGCTGCAAAGAGCTGGACATGACTTAGTGACTGAACAACAAAAATTTCCAAAGCTATGTTGAATAATAGTCATAAGAACAAAAAAATTTACAACTTGTATGGAAACAAAAACGTTCCTGTAGAGTAAAACAATCTTGAGAAAGAAAATTATAACTGGAGGAATCAACCTTCTTGACTTCAGACTGTACTTCAAAGCTGCAGTAATCAAGAGTAAGGTACTGGCACAAAAACATAACTATAGGTCAATGAACAAATTAGAAAGCTCAGAATTAAGCCCACAAAACTATGGGAAGCTTATCATTGACAAAGGATCAAGAATATATGATGGAGAAAATGCATCTTCTTAAATAAGTGATGCTGAGAAAACTATACAGTTATGTGTAAAAGAATGAAGTTAGAACACTTAATAACACCATACACAAAAATAAACTTAAAATGTATTTAGACCTAAGTGCAAGACCATAAAACATAAAACTCTTAGAGGAAAAGATAGATAAAACATTCTTTGACATAAATCTCAGGAAGATCCTCTTTGACATAATTCCAGGAGTAATGAAGATAAAAACAAAAATAAACAAATAAGACCTAATTAAACTTAAAAGCTTTTGCCCTGAAAGTAAAACTATAAACAAGATAAATAGACAAGCCTTAGAATGGGAGAAAATAATCACAAATGAAGCAACTGACAAAGGATTAATTTCCAACATGTACTCATAGCTCATACAACTCAGTCTCAGAAAAACAAGCAACTCAGTCAAAAAATGGATAGAAGACTTGAATAGCCATTTCTCCAAAGAAGCCATGTAGATGCCCAACAAACACGGAAAAAGATGCTAAACATTGCTCATTAATAGAGAAATGCAAATCAAATGTACGATGGGGTATCACCTCACATGAATCAGAGTGGTCATCATCAAAAATCTACAAAAAATAAATGCTGAAGGATACATGGATAAAAGGGAAGCCTCTTGCACTATTGGTGGGAATATAAATTTATACAGCCACTATGGAGAACATTATGGATATTGCTTTAAAAAATGAAAAATAAAACCAATATATGACCCAGAAATCCCACTACTATATATATACCCTGAGAAAGCCATAATTCAAAAAGACACATGTACCCCAATATTCTTTGCACACTAGTCACACTAGCCAGAACATGGAAACAACCTAGAGATCTATTGATAGATGAATGGTTAGAGAAGCTGCGGCACATATTTACAATGGAGCATTACTCAACCATAAGAAGGAGTGAACTGAGTTTGAGTCAGTTGAACTGAGGTGGATGAAGTTAAAGCTTGTTGTATTAAGTGAAGTAAGTCAGAAAGAGAAAAATAAATACTGTATATTAACACATCAATATGGAATCTAGAGAAATGGTACTGATGAGCCTATCTGTGGGGCAGGAATAGAGAGGAAGAAGCAGAGAAGAGATTTGTGGACACAGTGGGGGAACGAGATGGTGGGACAAACTGAGAAAGTAGCATTGGCCTGTGTACACTACCATGTATAAAATAGATAGCTAGTGAGAAGTTGTTGTATAACACGAGGAGCTCAGACCAGTGATCTATGATGACGTAGAGGGATGGAATGGGCAGTGGGAGGCAGAGTCAAGAGCAAGGGAATGTATGTCTATCCACTATCTGAGTCATCTTGTTGGAAGAAATTATCACACCATTGTAAAGCAATTTTCCTTTGTTTAAAAAGAAAATAAAAGAAATAAAGAAAAAGAAAAGAATCTCTGGATCTTAAGTAGTCCCCTCAATCTATCAGGAATGTCCCTCCTTTATTTGAACTGAAACCTAGAAAAGTGAATTGGAACACTTATTGATTAGATAGAAAAATCCACTATGGCTGATAAATATTACATTAATGCTCTCTTATAATAGTGTTATAAGAACAGGAGGAACAAAAGAGTAAGATAAGGCTACAGGACAAAAGAATAAACAGAAGAAACTCAAGATTTTGTAATGAGTTTTTGTGTGTGGTTTGTGTGTGCGTGTGTGTGTGTGTAGTTTGTGTGTGTGTGTGTGTGTGTGTGTGTGTGTATTGTTGTTGTTGTTTTTGTGTGGAGTGGAGATGCAAACACTTTCCCAAACTCTAAGAGTACCATACTGAGACAGTTTCTGTTGAAGGATTCCAGATGCCCAGAGCTTATTCTAGGCTGATGTAGCTGCTGGAATCCCTCACTGCCAGTGTTCTTTCCTCCAGTGCTGAAACTTCAGCTACATTATCCTGCTGGAGATAACTGCCAGAAACTTGAGATGAAAGAGTCATGTATTCTTTCTTCAGACCTCATAATTCTTATTCTGTACCTTCTATTCAAAACATAACCAAGAGAACTGTAGAAATTGCGTGTGTGGTGTGTCACAGGCTCCTTTATATAACAGAGCACAGAAAAGTAGGAATTGATGCTGAGAGCAGAGAAATAACAGGTCAAGTCAGCCCCAACCTTAGTTTCTCAGTGTCTATTTCCAGTCTATTTTGTATATATAATTTCCACACAACAATAGCAGCACTTTCATGTTTTGCTTGATATGATACAATCATTGTCATACAAATGAAAGACTCTTCCCCCAAAAGAATAAACAATATTTCATCAGTTCTCAAATTTGTCTTTAGAGATAGTAATTCCTCTTGTGGTTGAGTGTGATAATACCTCTGCTAGATCCATCTTAACCTAATGTAAAAATATTAGAGGAGAAAGTGAGGGAAAAGTAAGTTAATATATTCAAATAAACAAGAAATAAACCATACAAATTTACTGCTAACGTAACTTCTGTAACTTCTATAACTTGCCTATTCACCATGAAGATATCTTCCCCAGTTATTAGCCAGAACCCTAGCTTGTAAAGGTTCTTCTCCTGGGGAGTAACCCATACCTTCATTTACAGAAGGTTTTAGGTTCTATGCTCATTAACTTATAGGACTACTTTAGTTTTCCATTATCACTTACCATTTAATGGCAAGAAAACTCCATAGAATCCACTGAGTTCCAGTCATAATCCTTCCTGTCCTAGTACATATCAGCACACCAATTTTCTTCTCTTAATTGGGATCAGTCAACTTAACCAGTAAGTCACTTTTTTCTTTACCAATTAATTCAATGGGAAAATAATTCAGTAGTGGAGTAGTGGCAGTTTCAAGGTCCAGCTAAATTAGGACAGTATTTTATACTCTGAGGAAAGCATTACACCTTTAGGAACCAAGAACTGTGAACCAATAACCAAAGGTTTTGAGTAACAGAAGTAAAAGTTCTCAGTAGGTTTTGGGGTCTAATAGGGCAATTACTTCCACTGAATTCTTGATTTGTGAACCTAATTATTCTAGCTTTAGGTTAGCAAATTTAATCTTGTTTATTCTCTATACTATATCTTAATAAACTGCCCTCCAGCCTCACAGATTGATTGAACTGAGTCTTCAACTGTGTATTTTACCATCCTGTTAGCTAAACTGCCACTGAATAAAAGTTACATCGTAAAAAAAGTGAATTCCCTGACATGAATCTTTTGCTGTTCTTTCATCTAAACCAGTGTTATATGGGATACATAATGGTATTAAGACCTGCATAAGTTCACCGACCTTAACATTTGCAAAAACATTTTGGTCAGGAAAGACAAATGAATAATTAAAATAAGTGCCTATTCCAATGAACACAACTCCCTGCCTGCATCATGATAGACGAGATTCGGTTTAACTAACCTACTGCCAAGTGACTTGCTGGTGCAGATTTGAGGGCTTATTATTGGTCTTTGCTGCAGGCAAGTTAGGCACCAGCAATGATAACCAGACAAGCCTCAAGAGGAAAGATCATTTTATTAAGCTATGCATAACTTCTATCCCTGCCAACATAGCTATTTTGCAACCCATTGCACTCTTGGGAAAAAGATGACAAAAGTTCACATTTTTGGTCCTTTAAAAAATGTTTCACTTGATATTTGAGATCCTACATACAGATACACACACACACACACACACACACACACACACACACCGCTTTTTTAGCACTTCATGGTCTATATAATTTACTAGAATAGATTTCCATGAAATTCCAAGAATTCGTTAGATGCTGTTTTTCTGTCACATAATATCCATTCTACTTCTGTAACATTATATTGCAATTGTGTGTTAAACAGCATTCCCAATTTGTCTATAAAATCCTTGTAGCCATGCCATCCCTTGTTTATTTCTGTATTTCTAGTTGCCAGCTTTTGTATCTCAGAGAGTACTTTATGCTGATATTTATGGTCAATGATTGCAAGTAATACTTACTTTATTATTTGCATTTATTATTTAATCCATGAGTCCTATTTTAAAATTTTTCAAATGATTGTGCTTTTCTGAATGTGTGCCCAAAGTTCATTATCAATAGATAATTTTATCAAACCATGTTCTTAGAATATGACATTTAATTCTTTCTTTGTGGAATTTATTGAAATTTTCATGACTTCTTAAAGATTTTGTGTTAGAAAACATTTTAATATCTTAAAAGATATATATTTCTGTTATAAAATACAATGTATAATGTATAATTTTAAATCAAATAGATCCCATAAAACAATCTATATTTTTTATTTATGTATTTTGAATCTACAGGATCTATCAATGACTCAGAGTGAGAGATGTTTTCAAGTGTCCTATTCTATCAAATGCTGACATTTACCACCAGACTGATATTTGGAGTAACCTTATTTCTTTCCGGAGAAGGCAATGGCACCCCACTCCAGCACTCTTGCCTGGAGAATCCCAGGGACGGTGGAACCTGGTGGGTTGCCGTCTATGGGGTCGCACAGAGTCGGACACGACTGAAGCGACTTAGCAGCAGTAGCGGCATTATTTCTTTCCATTTGGATATCCGTTACATTACCTTTTAAAGTTGGAGCATGAGGACAGATCCATGGCAGAGCCTAGCCCAGCTCCTGTTTTCTGCAGTCCTCTATTATCCTGAAATGGAGTGATTTCCTTAGACCACAGGCTCGGTCTTGACTAGTCCATCAAGTGGAATTTCTCCAGAAAATGATCTTCATCTTTCTTTAGGATCTTCCTCTGCCCTTGGGGTTGTTTTACTCATGGTGTTCAAATGACAGACACCACCCTCCCCCACTAGTTCTCTCTAAACCTAACATATTGGCTGATTAGTGTTTCACTCCCCTGGTGTCTGCCCTGATTTTTGATGTCTAATAATGAGGGCCATTCATTCTCTTTTTTTTTTTAGAGCTGTTTAATTTTTATTACAGATTACAAAAGCTCCATGATTTATTTTTCTCAAGAGTAGTTTGGTAATTATTAGGTTATATTAAAGCTTTGCCTTCTGGAAACTTCACAGGATGCAGAAAAATGTTTCTAAGGATAAGCCTCAACTTCAGGTTCTGAAATGTATGAGTCATTTGTCCCAGGATCAAGCAATTTCTACTTTCTTAAAATGTACCTAGAGTAGGCATCAAAGATATTTCTTTTTTTTTTCTTTCTGCAGCATCTTTATTAAACTGAAAGAATCACTCTTAACTTAAAATTTTTTTGTTCACTTTCTGATGCTTACCATTATATTTTAGTTCCATCTGAGTAGCAGATACTGATCATTGTGCATTTAACTGCCCTTCTTCCTTGTTGACAGAATCAGTTTTCTTTGGGGTGGCTAAGTACCCAGCACTTGGGAGTGAAGCTTGACAGACCTAAGTCATCGTTATGATCCCATTCTCTGGCAGATTGTCCAGGCTTTCCTTTGAACCTAGTGCTGGATTCTGGCAAATTTTGATTTAAGTAGATGACTTCTGGAGTTTCTTCCAATTGCCTTATGACCCAGCAATACCACTGCTGGACATACACACCAAGGAAACCAAAATTGAAAGAGACACGTGTACCCCAATGTTCATTGCAGCACTGTTTATAATAGCTAGTACATGGAAACAACCTAGATGTCCATCAGCAGATGAATGGATAAGAAAGCTGTGGTACACATACACAATGGAGTATTACTCAGCCATGAAAAAGAATACATTTGAATCAGTTCTAATGAGGTGGATGAAACTGGAGCCAATTATACAGAGTGAAGTAAGCCAGAAAGAAAAACACCAATACAGTATACTAACACGTATTACGGAATTTAGAAAGATGGTAACGATAACCTTGTATGTGAGACAGCAAAAGAGATGCAGATGTATAGAACAGACTTTTGGACTCTGTGGGACAAGGAGAGGGTGGGATGATTTGGGAGAATGGCATTGAAACATGTATAATATCATGTAACAAACAAATCGCCAGTCTAGGTTCGATGCAGGATACAGGATGCTTGGGGCTGGTGCACTGGGATGATCCAGAGAGATGGTACGGGGAGGGAGGTGGGAAGGGGGTTCAGGATTGGGAACTCATGTACACCCATGGCAGATTCATGTTGACATATGGCAAAACCAATACAGTATTGCAAAGTAAAATAAAAAATAAAATAAAGCTAATAACCCCCCCAAAATAATAATAAATCTATTAAAGATGATGTGGCTTTGTCACTTTAGATGCAACCCACATTGTGACATGCAGTATGTTCACTATGACTCAGTTCTATTTTTTAGTATCCATGATAATTTCTTCTGTGACCCATGAATTATTTAGAATTATGTTTTTATTTCCTGGCTTACAGGGTTTGGGAGGAGTCTTTGTTAATGATTTCTCTAGTGTTCACACGCCAGGATGATTTCATCTGAGGGGTGATGAAGGGTTGCTTGGGGCATGCTGCCCACAGCTGCTTCTGCAGGCAAAGGGCTGATGACATTCATTCTTAATTTCACTTTCTCAATCTTCAAGTTGTTTAAGTTTTACCAAAATTTTGGCCACTATCCTATTATAATGTATTTTCTGGGTTATGAGTCCTTGCTTTTTTATTACATTTTCACATGTGTTTTATTATGAAGCTGGAGATAGTGATTTAAATGATGAAATATAGTATTTTCAATCAAAAATTCTACAAACATTAATAGTAGTGGATGCCTACTATAATGTTTGTAGTTATAGTTTTTTTTTTTTTTTAAATTTTGGTTGCACTGGGTCTTTATTGTAGCATGTGGGTTTTCTGTAGACATGATGCACAGGGACTCCTCTAACTGTGGAGTGAAAGTTTAGATGCCCTGCATGATATGGGATCCTAGTTCTCTGCATTGGAAAGTGGATTCTTAACCACTGGACCTCCAAAGAAGTCCCTATATAATTTTATGGATTTTCAAATTTTAATGCTTATAAACATAATGACCATAGTCATCTGTAGAAATTTCTATTTAGATTTCATTAGAATAAATTCCTAGTAGTAGATTTCATTAGAATAAATTCCTAGTAGTAGACTGACTGGGTCAGTGATTATGAAAATGTTGAGCCTTTGCTATATAATTGAAGAGTCCTTCCACAAAAGATGAATCCATTTATGCTTACATCAAAACCACATGAGAGCTTTGCTTTTATAATTCTCAGCTATATTAGAATTTTTGTTAAAATTATGTCCATCCCAAATTGCATAGCAAAATGATATTTTAATGATTTAATTAATATTTAACTTTTTTAGTGATTTTTGTGCTTTATTTACATTTTGTTCCCTCCTGTGCTTCCTCTTTAGCATGTTGTGTGATAATATGCTTTGCTCATTATCCACTGACACATTCTAGACTATTTCTTATCTGTAAACATTACAGTTCAGTAAGAATTACCAGTCAGTCTTTTAGTATTTTTGTATAAAAATATATATTTTTAAAATTTAGCAGAAATTATTTCTAATTAGCATATATCTATCTTTCATGAACATCAAATTTGATTTCATTAAAATCAAATTTATGTTTGATTTCAAAAATTCTGTTAGACTGTTGGAGATGAATTTGTTATCTAATATTTAGTTGTGTTGACAATATTAATGTGATATTTTGATATTTATTTGATTCTTCCTCAAGAAGAGAAAGAAAACAAAACATTATGAAATGGATGCTATTTTTTACAAGGAAGGGACACTAT
Source organism: Neotragus pygmaeus (assembly GCA_006410875.1). NCBI lineage: Eukaryota > Metazoa > Chordata > Mammalia > Artiodactyla > Bovidae > Neotragus > Neotragus pygmaeus. The sequence continues at coordinate 412,755 of SJYV01033893.1, forward strand.
TGCCTCAAAAAATAGTTTTATAGTTAAGTAAATTTAAGTGCCCCCAAGCAATATAATACTAGGATTGCTTGAAGTCAGATGCATGTTGTCATCCAGTTTTAAACTTTCTTTTAATATAGACTCTAGAAAAAGAATTTTCCATGTATTTATAAGCTGATTTTGTTTCACTGTTAACATCTCTCTCTTCTTACATGTAATTAAAAGTAAAAAAATCCCTATTGTATAAAATATACTTCTTTTTTGTTCAAAGACCCTGTCTCTCCACTTTTATGATTATTTTTATCAAGTTGTCTTTTGGATTTATGGATGTCAAACAGATGCCCTCCAAACATTTACAACTCTAAATTATTTTTTTAATTTAAACATTTATAAATAGACAATAATCTTGACAAGGAAAATATTAAATCATTGAAATTAATTATATGATAGCTTTTCAATTTATAGAATCACCAAGCTTTATTCATAAGTACATTTGAAAGCCAGTCAGTCTATTCTCATATCTCAAAGTAGAGTAATACTTGCATTTTTGTGATCAGCCTATAAATAATGAATTCTGAAAGACTTCCAGTGTATGTCTTAAAAGTTAATCATATGCATTGTTAACAAAGTTGTTTAACAATATTATTGTTATTCTGACATCTAATTATCCCTACTTCTGATTCCTGATTCTCATGGGGAGAAGTACTTTCCTCTGTCTCTAAAATCCTTAATATGTTGGAAGATCACTTTTAGGTCATGTCTCAATCTGACACTTCTAACTTTCTGCTGCATTCCAGTGCCAGAATTCTCCCCTTCAAGTGCAATAACAACTCTGGAATCACTGGAGTGATGCGAGCCGAATAGATATTTACGTTTTCCCAAGATTACCATCAGGTTTTGTGTCTATTAGCTTGGAGTGTCTGAGAAAGCACTTAGTTATGGACTGCAATGAGAATTTGTTCCTTCAGACACTACAGAGTCATTTTGTCTAAAATCTCTTGTATTTATGTGATATCAAATAATTATCTTACGTTGACATCCACATAGCTGGGAACATGGGATGAAGAAAGAAACGGCAAAGGAGTAAATTATGAACAGGGAATCTCCATTTTATATAGTTGTAATTTATTCTGTAGTTGATTATTATGTTTCTCTGACTTTAACTCATGGGTACCTGACAGACATTACAAAAGTCTATGTAACTCCCTTCACCCCAATGATCTATTTTACTTTTCTCACTGATTCTTCAAAATTATACTTTGCCGGTCTGTGTTTCTCTGTCTTGATGTTCTCATAACAACTATAACTACTTTACACAATGATTAGAAACGTTTTTCTTAAGAATCTGATTATTATAATTGTCATGTAATATCACATTGAAATATTTATGAAGCATATTTCTATGCATAATAGAGAACAGTTCTAGTAGCACTGGTAGAGAAAGAGAGAAAATATTTAATCACAGAAATATGCCACTTTTGCAGCTATTGATTCATTTCTGGCATTCTTAAGACTTTAGCAAATAAAGATCAACAAATGTCCAAAACATCCAAATCCAGTTGGCTAAATTAACAATGCTTTATTTCTGAGGCATAGTCATATAACAGAACGCCAAAAGCACTGGTCTCACTGTACACCTACAATTGCTAAGTCTATTAATTTTCTCTTTCATTCTTTTCATTTACTGGGTTGGCCAAAAAATCCATTTGGGTTTTTCCATAAGCTTTTGCAAAAAAATCCCAAATGAACTTCTTGGCCAACCCAATGTTACATAGGGACTTCCCTGGTGACTTAGACAGTAAAGTGTCTGCTTACAATGTGGGAGACCTGGGTTCAATCCCTAGGTTGGGAAGATCTTCTCGAGAAGGAAATGGCAACCCACTCCAATATTCTTGCCTGGAAAATTCCATAGACGGAGGAGCCTGGTAGGCTACAGTCCATGGGTTTGCAAAGAGCGACTGAGTGACTTCACTTTCACTTTAAATGTTACATAATACTGTGTTCCACCCATTATGATAGGCACTTTTAAAACCTACTAAACAAGTTTTTAAAGTTAGCTTTCATATCATTTTAATAATTTCCATTTTGTAATTATTGTTATAATATAAATACTTATATTTTCCTTCTTTTTAGTTATATATATTAACCAAAATCATCAATGCCTTGTAATAATTAAATAGCTCATTCCCATACAGAGATTTTACTATAACTTCTAGAACAAGGATGTTCAGCAAAATGTTTTATCATAGTTCAATATTTACTGTGTTCCAGTTTTATCCTCTCTTATTTCACTCTTATTCAGAAAAGTAATGAGGAATACATAACCATAATTATCTTTTATAACAAAAATGACTTTCATGCAACAAGCAAAGTTTAGAAGTGCACTACAGAATTGTTGCAGGCGTATATATATATATGTATACTCAATGGCATTTGCCTTTGTGAGAACTATAATAACTTCTCTTTAGGTGTCCAAGTTTCATTCTTGACAACTATGTATTATTTTCAATACACAAAAACTCTTAAATTACAATATTCTTTCTTTAGTCTGTGTCTTAATGTCAATGAATGAAATGACAATAGAATGTGTTTAAAAGGGAAAGTGCTTTGTTGAGAGAGTAATGTGGCTTGTTCTTATTTTCACTTTGTACAGTTAGGTTGAATAACATAATCTTCTTGGATCTGAGTATTCAGAATTTTATTTTTTGAATCTTTAGCTCTGTTATGGCACTGTACATAGTCAGATAAATAATAGATTCTTCTATAATGCATAGTTTCAAAATTATTGAAATTATTTTTTTTGTGTAACAGCAAATTTAACTTGCACTATATCTTAGCAATTTATTGCTTCCAAAAATTTTATAAAATTAATATTTTGGATGATATAGGGATTTTAATAAATTAGAAATCAGAGTATATCTTAGATTTATATGAAGACATAAAAATAGAGTCATAACATACAAATCTAACTGCACCTCAAATAGCAGATCCATTACATGGAAAACATTTCAACTGCTGGAAGAACAGTCGTATATTTTAAGATGTACCAAATTTGACTGTATACATAAAATAAAGATATTAAAAGGAGAAATAGAGAGAAAACCTATTAAATTGTCCATATGTTAAGATTATGTAATTAAGCAACAGAAAATGGCAAGTGAGAGCATCGAGAAAGAACTTCTTTGGCCTCCATGGTCTTATTAATGTAAGTACCTTCAATAAAAGATCAAATGTAAACGTATGATTTCATTTGTTTAAATATCATTAACTTTTCTACTCATGCTGAAGTATTGCTTCATTTTATATGTTCTGATAAAATCATTACTGAGGTTTGCATCTTTGACTATTAATGATTCAAGCAACATGACTAAAGAGCTGAAATAGAGTAAAAAGCCATGAAATACAAACCTATGTCCTCCAGATAAAACAGTGATAAAATGGTGCCTATCTATAATTAATGTAAAACACTAGAAGAGCAAATAATAAATGTCTAATTTTGGAAGTTAGCAAATTTACAACTTATGTAAAATACTAGCTTAGAGTAGCAAATGAATAATTGCTTATTTTAATAAGCTTCTGCAACAGCTATTGCATTTGTATAATTCTCCAGATTAAGAAAGTATGAAAATTCTTATCTCTCCATATTTAAATACTTTATCTTAAAGATAAGGTATCTAAAATGTGTTTTATCTAAAGTACGGAAATTCAACTCAATTTAATTCACTAAATATTTAATGTATACTTTTATATTCAAGAAATGAACTGGGAATGCTGGGCAAAATAATTAGCAATAAACCATTGTTTCCTACCTTAAATGAATTATGACAAATTACAGTTACTAATCCAAATTCAACATCTCTAAAACAAATTCTTTATCTTAGAAAGAATTATTCAGATTGAAGAGAGAATTTAATTTCCACTTCCCTTACTGGGTATATAACCTAGGCTAATTTATCCTTCTTTTATGATCCTCAGTTTGTTTACTTGTTAAGTGGGATAATTCACAGCTCCATGATGATCCAGTGATGATGCTTTGAGATAAGCACACCCAAGTGTCTAAACATAACCCTTCAGTTCAGTTCGGGCTTCTTTCAGTTCAGTTCAGTAACTCAGTCATGTCCGACTCTTTGTGATCCCATGAATCGCAGCACGCCAGGCCTCCCTGTCCATCACCAACTCCCGGAGTACACTCAGACTCATGTCCATCTAGTCAGTGATGCCATGCAGGCATCTCATCCTCTGTCGTTCCCGTCTCCTCCTGCCCACAATCCCTCCCAGCTTCAGAGTCTTTTCCAATGAGTCAGTTCTTCGCATGCAAAGTACTGGAGTTTCAGCTTTAGCTTAGTAAGTGATAAACACTCCCTTTAGTGGTCCTGTCGCTAAGTTGGAAATCTTTCTCTTCATGAGGGTAATGGAGAACATATCACATATGCTAAAACAAGTTAAAAACAAAACAAAACCACATGCCTGGGTTAAAATAATCTAAAAGAAGTATGGCAAATGGAAACAGAAAATAAATGTACTACAAAGTATTTCTATGTTTTCTTCTGTTTTTATGCCTTTAGGTTTTACATCATTGTGTTGGAACCAGTGTGTTGTTCCATGTCCAGTTTTAACTGTTGCTTCCTGACCTGCATATAGGTTTCTCAAGAGGCAGGTCAGGTGGTCTGGTATTCCCATCTTTTTCAGAATTTTCCACAGTTTATTGTGATCCACACAGTCAAGGGCTTTGGCATAGTCAATAAAGCAGAAATAGATGTTTCTCTGGAACTCTCTTGCTTTTTCTATTTCAAGCAGATTTTGGCAATTTGATCTCTGGTTCCTCTGCCTTTTCTAAAACCAGCTTGAATATCAGGAAGTTCATGGTTCACATATTGCTGAAGCCTGGCTTGGAGAATTTTGAGCATTACTTTACTAGCATGAGAGATGAGTGCAATTGTGTGGTAGTTGGAGCATTCTTTGGCCTTGCCTTACTTTGGGATTGGAATGAAAAGTGACCTTTCCCAGTCCTGTGGCCACTGCCGAGTTTTCCAAATTTGCTGGCATATTGAGTGCAGCACTTTCACAGCATCATCTTTCAGGATTTGAAACAGCTCACCTGAAATTCCATCACCTCCACTAGCTTTGTTCATAGTGATGCTTTCTCAGGCCACTTGACTTCACATCCCAGGATGTCTGGCTCTAGGTGAATGATCACACCATCGTGATTATCTAGGTCATGAAGATCTTTTTTGTACAGTTCTTCTGTGTATTCTTGCCACCTCTTCTTAATATCTTCTGCTTCCTTTCGGTCCATACCATTGCTGCCCATCTTTGCATGAAATGTTCCCTTAGTATATCTAATTTTCTTGAAGAGATCTCTAGTCTTTCCCATTGTTGCTTTCCTCTATTTCTTTGCATTGATCACTGAGGAAGTCTTTCTTATCTCTTCCTGCTATTCTTTGGAACTCTGCATGCAGATGCTTATATCTTTCCTTTTCTCCTTTGCTTTTTTGCTTCTCTTCTTTTCACAGCTATTTGTAAGACCTCCCCAGACAGCCATTTTTCTTTTTTGCATCTCACAAAATGTTTTGCAGTACACAACATTAAAAAACTAAGTATATATTTTTTGGAATATTCTTTTTGCCTTTGTATCTATACTGTTTTCTACATAAAAACAGGGCATTTCCTTTGCCTGGCTGTTGTCACTGCCTCCATACCCATAGTACCAATTCCCTGTTGCCCTATTTTGACCCAAGAGTGGAGCCACCCTATCAGCACCCACCGCTAAAATTCCCCTTTAGAAAGTAAGTGCCAGGATGAATCATCAGTGTATCAGAGTAGTTTTTTTTATTGCACTTGGTTCAGGAGAAAGCCAATTTTTAGAGAAGAAAGGGAAGAAGGAAGGAAGGCAGGATGGATGGAAGGGAAACTAAGCAGGGCCCTGTGATGCTCTCGGGCATAGAGGATTTTCTCTCTCCCATTTTTGTAGGCAAGACCCCAACCTCTGTTTTCTTCCCTGAGTTCCTAAGGGCAAACGCAAACATTTATTAATCAAAGGAGGAACAGCCAATAAATAACCTGAGGAAGATTAAAGGGACCAGAGAATCTCATCAAGATTTGCAGACAACCTGAGATGAGATTAAGAGCCTTCAAGCCCTGCTCATCAAGCTGTCTAGGGTGGAGATACATAGTTTTTTGAAACAGCACTATGGTGTGTCTCCCTTCACCTGGAAAAGTAATAAAGCTATACTTTTCTACTTCACCCAATACTGTCTCTGAGATTGATTTGGCACTTATGTACAGAGGGGCCAAGCTTTAGGTAACACAGGGAAGAAAACCAAAACCACAAAACTTTAAGCTACCTCCAACCTCATCTGACTTTATTTCTCAACTCTTGCTGCCCTGAGCTCCTCCCTTCCTCCAGGTTTCTGAGCAGCAACAGTGGAAGCATCACATTGATGAGTTCATTCGTCCCCTCAGAGTATAGATAAAATGCTATGCATTTAAAATGAGGGGAAGGAAGAAAGCATAGTAAATATAGGAGATCTTTCTTTTAAAGCAACCACTTACAAATATTTTCTGGTGAAATATAGGGCTTCCCTCATTGCTCAGTTGGTAAAGAATCTGCCTGCAATGCAGGAAACCCTGGTTCAATTGCTGGGTTGGAAAGATCCCCTAGAGAAGGGAAAGGCTACCCACTCCAGTATTCTGTCCTGGAGAATTCCATGGACTGTGTAGTCCATGGGTTGCAAAGAGTCAGACATGACTGAGTGGCTTTCACTTTCATGGGGGGTGGGAAAAAAAAAAAAAAAAAAACCTCAAAACGTGAGAAGAACTTTGAGACTTGAGATTCAGGGCAGAATAATGGCAAAAAAAGTGTTTTTAACATGAGTTATAATTTAAATATTCTGCCCAACTGGTACTGACTTGTAGCAGCAATTTGTGAGGACATGTTCCATTATGATCCTATTTTTCCTCTTCTTAAATGGACTGCAAGTTAAGATGAAAGCATTAAATTTAGATAATTTAAAAATGATCACATTGCTTGCCTCATGGGTTTGAAAATGAGATACAATTTATGAATTGGTCTATTTTTAACACAGACATTTCTTTGCCATTACTCAACAAATGAAAGTAATAATGTGATGCACAGTTATTTGATGTTTTGTAGAGTGGCCTCAAATTAATTATCTAAGTTAAAGTATAGATAATGTTTGCTTTCTAGGAAATGTATGCATCTTTTTGTTTAAGAAGTGAAAAAATTTATATCCCTTTCTGCTTTTTTTTCTTTTAAAAATATCTGTAAAATTGGCATCTTCCAAACTGTAAATGAATTCAAACACATATTGAAGAATAAATGCTGCGGGGAGGGAGAGATAAGAATTACTGTAAAAGTCTTTCATCTGCTGCTTCATTTCTTATTATGCAGAATTTTTGGCAAAAAGATATAGTTGAGTCCATAAATTAATCTACTTAAGCTGATGGAAATAAGAAATGTAGCATCTGTTCCAAGGGTTCTTGAGGATTATTTAATTCATTAATGCATAATTTCACACCTTGTGTAAAAGAGAGAAACTCTTAAAGCTGAAGGAAAAATGAGAAGTCAGACTTCACTGGAGAAAAGCTTGTGTTCTTTTTAGAATTGACATTTACAGGGAATATGCACATGGAGAGTACATCATTAGAATTTTTTGACTGGATGAAGCACAAGCTGAAAACAAGATTTCCAGTAGAAATATCAATAACCTCCAATATGCAGATGACACCACCCTTATGGCATAAGGCAAAGAAGAACTAAAGAGCCTCTAGATGAAAGTACAGATGGTGGTTGCAGCCATGAAATTAAAAGACTCTTACTCCTTGGAAGGAAAGTTATGACCAACCTAGATAGCATATCCAACAGCAGAGACATTACTGTGCCAACAAAGGTTCGTCTAGTCAAAGCTATGGTTTTTCAAGTGGTCATGTATGGATGTGAGAGTTGGACTGTGAAGAAAGCTGAGTGCTGAAGAATTGATGCTTTTGAACTGAAGTGTTGGAGAAGATTCTTGAGAGTCCCTCGGACTGCAAGGAGATCCAACCAGTCCATTCTAAAGGAGATCAGTCCTAGATGTTCTTTGGAAAGAATGATGCTAAAGCTGAAACTCCAGTACTTTGGCCACCTCATGTGATGAGTTAACTCATTGGAAAAGACTCTGATGCTGGGAGAGATTGGGGACAGGAGGGAAAGGGGACGACAGAGGATGAGACAGCTGTTCAGCATCACCGACTTGATGGACATGAGTTTGAGTGAACTCCGGAAGTTGGTGATGGACAGGGAGGCCTGCTGCTGCTAAGTCGCTTCAGTCGTGTCCAACTCTGTGCGATCCCATAGATGGCAGACCACCAGACTCCCCCATCCCTGGGACTCTCCAGGCAAGAATACTGGAGTGGGTTGCTATTTCCTTCTCCAATGCATGAAAGTGAAAAGTGAAAGTGAAGTCTCTCAGTTGTGTCCAACTTCGGGACTCCATGGACTGCAGCCTACCAGGCTCCTCCATCCATGGGATTTTCCAGGCAAGAGTACTGGAGTGGGTTGCCATTGCCTTCTCCAACAGGGAGGCCTGGAGTGCTGCAATTCAAGGGTTGCAAAGAGTCGGACACAACTGAGTGACTGAACTGATCTAAACTGAGAGGAAAGTGAAAGAGGGGAGTGAAAAAATTGGCTTAAAAATCAACATTCAGAAAATGAAGATCATGGCATTTGGTCCCATCACTTCATGACAAATAGATGAGGAAACAATGGAAACGGTGACAGACTTCATCTTTTTGGGCTCCAAAATCACTGCAGATGGTGACTGCAGCCATGAAATTAAAAGACACTTGCTCCTTGGAAGAAAAGTTATGACCTACCTAGACAACATATTAAAAAGCAGAGATATTAGTTAACTAAAATAGTTCCATCTAGTCAAAGCTATGGTTTTTCCAATTGTCACATGAAAGTCTGAATATAAAGAAAGCTGGAGCACCAAAGAATTGATGCTTTTGAACTGTGGTGTTGGGGAAGATTCTTGAGAGTCCCTTGGATGGCAAGAAAATCAAACCAGTCCATCCTAAAGAAAATCAGTACTGGAAATTTATTGGAATAATTGATGCTGAAGCTGAAACTCCCAGTGCTCTGGCCACGTGTTGAGACAAACTTACTCATTTGAAAAGACCCTGATGCTGGGAAAGATTGAAGTTGGGAGGAGAAGGGGATGACAGAAGATGAGATGGTTGGATGGCATCACTGACTCATGGACATAACCTTGAGAAAACTCCAGGAGTTGGTGAGGGACAGGGAGGCCTGGTGTGCTGCAGTCCATGGGGTCACAGAGTTGGACACGAATGAGAAACTGAACTGAACATATGCATATGCATGTATGGGGAAGAGGAAACTTTGGGGTAAATAGCCTCCCGTGGTTGTTGTCATAATTTGGAAAACATTAATATATGAATAATAAGTAACATGCTCTGCGCTATTGACAAGGTAGACAGGATGACATACAGAAGACAGAGTGAGCATGCCTGTGTACACTGAGCAGCCAGAAAACATGAAAGAGTGTCCTTAGATGATGTCTTCACTAGAATTTTGTAGTCAAGATGACTTTTAGTCTAGTATTCCTTTCAGTTCAGTTAAGTTCAGTTGAGTTGCTCATTCATGTCTGACTCTTTGTGACCACATGAAATGCAGCATGCCAGGACTCCCTGTCCATCACCAAATTCTAGAGCTTACACAAACTCATGTTCGTTCAGTCAGTGATGCCATCTAACAATCTCATCCTCTGCCATCCCCTTTTCCTCCCACCTTCAATCTTTCCCAGCATCAGAGTTTTTCCAAATGAGTCAGTTCTTCGCATCAGGTGGCCAAAGTATTGGAGCTTCAGCTTCAGCATCAGTCCTTCCAATGAATACCCAAGACTGATCTAGTGTAGGATGGACTAGTTGGATCTCTTTGCAGTCCAAGGGACTCTCAAGAGTCTTCTCCAACACCACAGTTCAAAAGCATCAATTCTTCAGCACTCGGCTTTCTTTATAATCAAACTCTCACCTCCATACATGATAACTGGAAAAACCATAGTTTGACTAGACAGACCTTTGTTGGCCAAGTAATGTCTCTGCTTTTTAATATGTTGCCTAGGTTGGTCATAACTTTTCTTCCAAGGAGTAAGTGTTTTTTTTGTTGTTGTTTTTTTTTTTTTTAATTTCATAGCTGCAGTCACTATCTGCAGTGATTGTGGAGTCCCCCAAAATAAATTCCGTCACTATTTCCACTATTCCTCCATATATTTGCCAAGAAATGATGGCATCAGATGCCATGATCTTAGTTTTTTGAATATGAGTTTTAAGACAACTTTTTCTCTCTAATGTTTCATTTTCATCAAGAGGCTTGTAAGTTCTTCACTTTCTGCCATGAAGTGGTGTCATCTGCATATCTGAGGTTATTGATATTTATCCTGGCAATCCTGACTGCAGCTTGTGCTTCATCCAGTCCAGCATTTCTCATGACCTACTCTGCATATAAGTTAAATAAGCAGGGTGACAATGTACAATCTTGATGTACTTCTTGCCAATTTTGAACCAGTCTCTTGTTTCATGTCCAATTCCAACTGTTGCTTCTTGACCTGCATACAGATTTCTCAGTAGGTAGGTCTGGTGATCAGGTATTCCCATCTCTTGAAGAATTTTACACAGTTTTTTGTGGTCCACACAGTCAAAGGCTTTGGCATAATCAATGAATAGAAGTAGATGTGTTTCTGGAACTCTCTCACTTTTTCGATGATCCAGCAGACGTTGGCAATTTGATCTCTGGTTCCTCTGACTTCTATAAATCCAGCTTGAACATCTGGAAATTCATGGTTAATGTACTCTTGAAGCTTGGCTTGAAGAATTTGAGCATTACTTTGCTAGGATGTGAGAAGAATGCAATTGTGCAGTAGTTTGAGCATTCTTTGGCATTGTCTTTCTTTGGAACTGGAATGAAAACTGATGTTTCTGGTTCTGTGGCCACTGCTGAGTTTTCCAAATGCTGACGCATTGAGTACAGTACTTTCACAGCATCTTCTTTTAAGACAAGAAATAATTCAACTGGAATTCCATCACCTCCACTAGCTTTGTTCGTAGTGATGTTTCTACAGGCTCACTTGAGTTTGCATTCAAAGACGTCTGGCTCTAGGTGAGTGATCACACCATCCAAGTGATCACACCACTTATCCAAGTCATGAAGAACTTTTTTGTACAGTTCTTCTGCGTATTCTTGCCACCTCGTCTTAATATCTTCTGCTTCATCTAGGTCCATACTATTTCTGTCCTTTTTTGTGCCCATCTTTGCAGGAAATGTTCCCTTGATATCGCTAATTTTCTTGAAGATATATCTAGTGGGTTTTTTTTTTTCTATTTTTTTTCCTCTATTTTTTTGCATTGATCACTGAGGAAGGCTTTCTAATATCTCCTTGCTATTCTTTGGAATTCTGCATTCAAATGAGCATGTCCTTCCTTTTCTCCTTCGCTTTTCACCTCTCTTCTTTTCACAGCTCTTTCTAAGGCCTCACAGACAACAATTTTGCCTTCTCCTATTTCTTTTTCTTGGGGGTGATCTTTACTACTGGCTCCTGTACAATGTCATGAACATCTGTCTATAGTTCTTCAGGCACTCTGTCTATCAGATCTAATTCCTTTAATCTATTTGTTACTTCCACTGAATGATCATAAGGTATTCGATTTAGGTCATACCTGAATGGTCTAGGGGTTTTCCCTACATTATTCAATTTCAGTCTGAATTTGGCAATAAGGAGTTCATGATCTGAGCCACAGTCAGCTCCCGATCTTCTTTTTGCTGACTGTATTGAGCTTTTCCATCTTTAGCTGCCAAGAATATAACCAATCTAATTTTAGTTTTGACAATCTGGTAATGTCCATGTGTAGAGTGTTCTCTTGTGTTGTTGGAGGAGGGTGTTTGCCATAACCAGTGCCCTCTCTTGGCAAAGCTCTGTTAGCCTTTATCCTGCTTCATTTTGTTCTCCAAGGCCAAATATGGCTGTTACTCCGGGTGTCTCTTGACTTCCTACTTTAGCATTCCAGTCCCCTATAATGAAAAGGACACCTTTTTTTGCATGTAAGTTCTAAAAGGTCTTTTAAGTCTTCAATGAACCATTCAAGTTCCACTTCTTCAGCATTACTGGTCGGGACATAGCCTTGGAGTACTGTGATATTGAATGGTTTGCCTTGGAAAGGAACAGAGATCATTCTGTCATTTTTGAGATTGCATCTAAGTACTGCATTTAAAACTCTTTTGTCGACTATGATTGCTACTCTATTTCATCTAAGGGATTCTTGCTCACAGTAGTAGAAATAATGGTCATNAATGGTTTGCCTTGGAAAGGAACAGAGATCATTCTGTCATTTTTGAGATTGCATCTAAGTACTGCATTTAAAACTCTTTTGTCGACTATGATTGCTACTCTATTTCATCTAAGGGATTCTTGCTCACAGTAGTAGAAATAATGGTCATCTGAGTTAAATTCATCCATGCCAGTCCATTTTAGTTCACTATTTTCTGAAAATGTCAATGTTCACTCTTGTCATCTCCAGTTTAACCATTTCCGATTTACCTTGATTCATGGACATAACATTCCAGCTTCCTATGCAATATAGCTCTTTACAACACTGGACTTAATTTACAACACTAATCACATTCAAAACTGGGTGTTGTTTCTGGTCTGGCTCTGTCTCTTCATTCTTTCTAGAGTATGTCTTTAGTAGAGCCATAGATAAAATGCAGCCATTTGGGGAAAATTTTTTAAAGGTATACATATTTTTAAGAAAATACCAAATTTCCTAATCACTCATGAAGACAGTGAAGGACCCAAGATCTGGATTCTTCACCAGTGTATATATGTGTGTTTGTATGTGTATATGTGTATTTTCATGACTTGAAAATCAAACCAGCAAACCTTGGCTACAGGAAAGACATTTTTCCCTTTTGCCACAAAACCAAAAAGAGACAGATTGCTGTGCTATTAAATGATGAGTAAATGAGAACTCACAGAATATGTTTAAATCCCTGTGCATGCCCAGAAATCCTAGGAGTCTCAGATGGTTCTCTTCCTTAGAGGGCTAAATTTGTATCTTTGAGCAAAGAAGAACTTTAAGTATTAATTTTTATTTAGGGATATATCAGAACAATTCTTATTTTACAGAAATTCTTCTTTGCAAAGTTATTTCAGAAGGTGGCTACATATTAAAACACCACCATTTCCCATAAAATTTTAAAAAAAATCAGTGAACAGAATCTGCTAGCATATTTATATTGGTATGCTTTTCTAAATCACAAATATTCTTAATTTAAATAGTTCAATATGTAAATAATGTTTCACAACTTTAAAATTTTAATGTGGCATTCTTAAATCATGATTGCAAAATATGATACAACTTGTGTGATCATTGTCCAGCAATTTTTGAGTTTTCTTGGTTTTGAAATTAAGTGAGGATTTCATTTATAATTCTCTAATAGCTTAGAAAATCCTGTTTTTCATGCTTTTAAAATATTTATATCTTTTGCTTTTAACTCTTTATCTAATATTTGTGTGACCATTGTCAAAATAAAATAGGGATATGATTAATAATTTTTGAAATCTATGAAATACAATGGAGAATGAGTCAGTTAAAGTTTGTGGTTAACAAAAATAAATGAAGGAAAAGATTCTGTGAAAGGTTTATCTAACCTATGACTTAAAGAATTGCTTATCATGAAAATCTCTATACTCATCCTCAACCTTTCCTTCTCTCATTTTTGTAATAATGGAAATAAAATAAATATTTGAATATTTGGGAATATACTAAAAGATTCTTATCTGTTTATGCAAAACCAACTACTTCAAAATTAAATGACTTCACTATATTAACTACTGTGTTCGTTCATGATTTTGCAGTTTGGGATTCCTTGGTGACTCAGATGTTACAGAGTTTGTTTGCAATGCAGGAGACCCAAGTTCAATCCCTGGATCAGGAAAATCCCCTGGAGAAAGAAATGGCAACCAACTCTAATATTCTTACCTGGAGAATTCCATGGACAGAAGAGCCTGGCAGGCAGCAGTTCATGGGGTCACAAAGAGTCAAACATGACTGAATGACCTCATTTTCACTTGCAACCTGGACAGGGCTAAGCTGGGTGTTTCTTTTGCCAGTGGTCTTTCATGTGACTGAAGTAAGTTAGTGTTAGGGAAATTAAATAGACATAGTCTTATTCAGGCTTCAGAAAAGAGAATGGAAAACTGGCTTCTGACTTTGCTTCTGACTTGCCTGGACAAGACCCTGACTATGTGCCTGCTGTGAATACAAGCCACGTGACACAACAGATAAGATAAGGAATGGATCATAGAATTGTTGAGCCCTTAGAAGGGGTCTGGCCCACCACATTCAGGACTTAACAACATTTCAAACTACAGNCTATGTGCCTGCTGTGAATACAAGCCACGTGACACAACAGATAAGATAAGGAATGGATCATAGAATTGTTGAGCCCTTAGAAGGGGTCTGGCCCACCACATTCAGGACTTAACAACATTTCAAACTACAGTTCAAGATTTATAAGACAAAACAAATGGCATTATAAAAAAAAAAAAAAAAAAGGTTAGCTTAAAACCAGGGCTGCAATTTGCTCCAGATTGATGATGGTGATATTAGTTTGTGGTCTGGAATTATAAGCAGAAACTCCCATAGTGGGGTTTGAAGTCTCACCCATAGAGCAGACATGGTCCAGAGCAGCAAAAGGTCCAGGACCTTTTCCCAGATTGCTGTCACAAGGGACTTCCCAGCACTGTTTGAGTCAGGATGTTGGTCAAAACCCGATTTGGTAATGTATGTACTGTTATTCTCTGTTAGCATTCCACTTTTCTTCCCTTTTAATGATTGCTTATTGAGAGTAAGATAGATAAATCTCTATTAGATATTGATACCCCCTTTTTTAAATGACTATACAGTAAAAATAAGGTAGATATTCTCTATTAAATATTGGAATTATTTATTTAAAATGAGTGGTTTCTTTTATTAACAAATCATTTGAATCTGAAACAAAAATTAAAGTTTTCTACAAACCAGTTATGTTAATTAAGGCTTAGGATCAGCTCTAATGTCAGAAAGCCCAGGAATCTGTCTTATTTCTTATAGTCTCGAGACCTCTCTCTCTCTCTTTTTTTTTTTTTTTTTGCTTTTAAAAATAATCCACCATTACTCTTTATTTTTTCCATTGATATTGCTGAGTTGAACATATTTTAAACACACAACAAACTGTTTGGGCCTCTTGACAAAGATGTTTTGTTTTTATAAAATTTAACTTTTGAAGAATGATGATACTTTTTCCTTTTTCCTCTTTCTCTTCTCACAGTGAATGGGATTTCCACAGGGGAGTTTTTTAATATCTTCTTTTAAGTGTTACATGTAAATAGTTTCTTCAGACAGAAAGCTAAAGTACTTGCCCAGTGTTGCAGGGCTCCCCAAACCACAAAAACAGAAGCATTCAGGATGTCTTAAGGCTTAGGTTGAAAAATTGAAAAATTACAACTTCTGAAAATATAATGCTGATAAAGATGAATTCGCCATGAAGAGAACTTCCATGACAGGGCCCCTAAGTTGCCAGCACCCTTCCCAGCCCTGAGATTAGTTCTGTATATGTAAAATGGCTTGTTGTGAGATACGGATGTAACAGACTATAATACTGATGTTAATATATTGTGTATAACATTATTAATGCTTTCCATAATTTATTTGTGATGTTAATATTATGGAAAAATGCATGACTTAAAGTGTAAGCAAATACTTCTTTTAGAAGATGTGTGCCCTAAAATTCTGTTTTGAAAATGGTCAAATCATAACTATTGAAAAGTAGATAAATAGACATAGAAAAGTAGATTTGTTGTTGTTGTCATTCAGTTGCTAAGTCATCTCTGACTCTGCACCCTATGGCCTGTAGCCTGCCAGGCTCCTTTGTCCATGGGATTTCCCAAGCAAGAATACTGGAGTGGATTGCCATTTCCTTCTCCACAGATCTCCCTGATCCAGGGATTGAAATAATGCCTCCTGCATTGGCAGACAGATCCTTTACCACTGAGCCAACAGGAAAGCCCAGAAAAGTAGTTAAAATTGACCAAAAAGAACAGATACAGTAATCCTTTTACAAATGAGTGTAAACAACTTGGTGAGCTTCTAAACTAGTGTTCTGTTATGGGGTTCTCACAGCAAGAATACTGGAGTGGTTTGCCATTTCTTCCTCCAGTGGACTGCATTTTGTCAGAGCTCTCCACTATGACCCATCCATCTTGGGTCACCCTACACAGCATGGCTCATCGTTCCATTGAGCTATGCAAGCCCCTTCACCACAAGGCAGTGATCCATGGAGGGGATGAGTTAAGCTTTCAAATTATTGTGCTGGAGAAGACTTGAGAGTCTCTTGAACAGCAAGGAGATGAAACCAGTCAATTCTAAGGGAAATCAACCCTGAATACTCATTGAAAGGACTGATGCTGAAGATGAAGCTCCAATAACTTGGCCACCTGATCCAAATAACTGATTCATTGGAAAAGACCCTTAAACTAATGGGAGAGATTGAAGCCAAAAGCAGAAGAGTGTGGCAGAGGATAAGACTGCTGGATGGCATCACTAATTCAAGGGACATGAACTTGGGAAAATTCTGGGAGATGGTGAGGGACAGGGAAGCCTGGCAAGCTGCAGTCCATGGGGTCGAAAAGAGTCAGACACAGCTTAGAGACTGAACAACAAAAACAAAACTAGAAGATTCATTGATCTGCTTTGCTGGAAAGAAAAGTGAAGTCACTCAGTCATGTCCGACTGTTTGTGACACTGTGGATTGTAGCCTACCAGGCTCCTCCATCCATGGGATTCTCCAGGCAAGAATACTGTACTGGTTTGCCATGTCCTTCTCCAGGGATCTTCCTGAACCAGGGATCGAACCCAGGTCTCCTGCATTGCAGGTAGACACTTTACCCTCTGAGCCACCAGGGAAGATTTGCTGGAAATTCTTAGTATTTTATTAAATTAGAAGTTATATGAGACAACAAACTTATTCTCATTTCTGTTAATATTTTTTAGGTAACCATTTCATAATGAACTCTATTAAAACTAAGAAGAGTTATTGTCTATACAAATACATTATAACAAAAATTAAACATATTTATTAACATTGTCAATCCTAAAAGAAATCAACCTTGAATATTCATTGAAAGGACTGATGCTGAAATTGAAGCTCCAATACTTTGGCCACATGATGTGAAGGGCCAACTCATTGGAAAAGACCTTGATGCTGGGAAAAAATGAAGGCAAGAGGAGAAAGCGACGACAGAGGATGAGATGGTTGGATGGCATCACTGACTCAATGGACATGAATTTGGACAAACTCTGGGAGATGGTGAAGGACAGGGAAGCCTGGCATGTTGCAGTCCATGGGGTCGCAAAGAGTTGGACATGACTGAGCGACAGAACAACAACAAGAACATTAACATTGTAAACAATATAACTTCTACAAAAGCACTAACTTTGGCAATCACTACAATTGCTGATTGCCTTTATGGTAAGTAATTATAATCATTGGGATTATCTGACATCCTTTTTAAATTTTCACTTTGACTGACAATACCAGCTTCCCCTTTGATCAGCAACTTTTCCTTGTGTTTATTAAAACAGAGATCTTCCTGAACTAATAGAAAACTATTCTGAAAAAATAAACAAGAAGAAAATATTTGCCATATGTAACAGAGAATTAATTATGTTAATATCATAAAATATTTTAGATATTTTATTTTACAGTGAAATAAGAAACAAGTATATAATTCAGTAGAATCAGAGACTAAACTATCAAGAAGAAACTTAGAAAGGATAAATGAAAAAGCAGTAATGAATAGAAAAAAAGTTCAACCTCCTTAAAAATAAAAAAAGGCAAATTAAAATATTGCAGTAATGAAATNATTTTACAGTGAAATAAGAAACAAGTATATAATTCAGTAGAATCAGAGACTAAACTATCAAGAAGAAACTTAGAAAGGATAAATGAAAAAGCAGTAATGAATAGAAAAAAAGTTCAACCT
Organism: Neotragus pygmaeus; assembly: GCA_006410875.1. Lineage (NCBI taxonomy): Eukaryota > Metazoa > Chordata > Mammalia > Artiodactyla > Bovidae > Neotragus > Neotragus pygmaeus. Next base: position 430,832 of record SJYV01033893.1, read on the forward strand.
CCTTAAAAATAAAAAAAGGCAAATTAAAATATTGCAGTAATGAAATACAATTTCTAATCTATCAATTTGACACTATTTTGATAGACTGATTTATTAGTGATAGGATTGTAAATGTGATATCTGAAAATAAAAACAGAATTTAGACACAGAAATATACCAGAAACACCTCTTAACAAAGAAGATAAAATAGTCATGTCTAATGCCAGTCTGAATTTCTAACTTCAGCAATAGTTTTATTTCTAAAATCCTATATAGTACTTTTTCCAAAATGCTAGGCTATTAACTTATAGTGTCCTATTAATTGGTATCACTTTAGTTATTGTTTTTTTATTACTTTGACTACAGTAAGCATAAGTTTTTTTTAAATATATTTCTTTAAATTCTAATATCTAATGTATTTCCAAGTCCTTTTCTACTTTTTGTCACTTCTACTTTTTGTTTATGCTATTTCATTTTCTATTGCACTTAGTTCTTTTTTTTTTAACAAGATGTTTATCATTACTGTTATTATTATTTAAAAAAATTATTTGTTGGAATTCTTTTAGCCCTGTGATCAAAGCTGTCTTCTTTCAAAGAGATGGTTTATCTTCTTTTATCAAACACCTCAGTCACTGCTGCAGGGAGATGGGCTCTTTGACTCTACCCTTACCTTGGGCCTGTCCTGGCGTCTAACACTCTCTCCTATTCTCTGTAAATATAAAAACACAAAATCATATACAGCACAGTGACTATACTTAATATTACCATATGATATTTGTGAAAGTTACAAAGTTTAAGTTGTCAGGACAAATACAAAGGAAGTACATGAGATTATGAATATAACTGTCCTTTTTGTGGTAATCATATTGCAATAGATACATTTTAAAAAAGCATAAATTCTTTCAGTTTGGCAAATGTCCTCAGGACAAAGTGAAGTTTTGGGTCCAATTTGTCATCTGAGCTCCAGTTTATTACTTAGAGCTTTTTAAAAAAATGTTTTTATTGAAGTATAGATGATTTACAACATTATGTTGATTTCAGGTGTACAACAGAACAATTCAATATAGTTTGATAGATTATACTCCACTTAAAATTATTACAAAATAATGGCTATATATCTCTCTGCTGTATGTTTGCTGCTTATTTTATACTTAGTAGCTTTTATCTCTTAATCTACCTCATCTTGCTCTTCCCCTTTCTCTCTTCTCACCGGTAACCACTGGTTTGTTCTCTATATCTGTGAGTCTTTTTATTTTATACACATTCACAGTTTTATGTCTTAGATTCCATATGTAGGTGATATCATAGAGTTTTTGTCTTTCTTTGTCTTATTTCACTAAGCATAACGCCCTCTAGGTAAACCTGTGCTGTGCTGTGCTTAGTCACTTAGTCATGTCTGACTCTTTGTGACCTTGTGGATTGTAGCTCATCAGGCTCCTCTATCAATGGGATTTCCCTGGATAAGAATAGTGGAATGAGCTGCCATGCCCTCCTCCAGGGGATCTTCCCAACCCAGGGATTGAACCTAGGTCTCTCACATTGCAGGCAGATTATTTACCATCTGAGCCATGAGGGAAGCCCAAGAATACTGGGGTGGGTAGCCTACCCCTTCTCCAAGGGAGTTTCCTGACCCAGGAATCAAACTGGGGTCTCCTGCAGATTCTTTAGCAGCTGAGCTACCAGGGAAGCCCGTAGGTCCATCTACATTATTGCAAAGAGAAGAATTTAGGTCATTTTTATGGCTAATGTTCCACTCTTTATATGTACATCTTCTTGATCCATTTATTTGTTGATGGACACTTAGGCTGCTTCCATGTCCTGGCTATTGTAAATAGTGCTGCTATGAACAATGGTATGCATATATCTTTTTGAATTACTGATTTTACTTACTTCAAATATGTACCTAGGAATGGGATTGCTTGATTATGTGGTATTTCTATTTCCATTTTTTTTAGAAACCGCCATACTGTTTTCCATAATGGCTGTACCAATTACTTTCACACCAATAGTGTACTGGGGTTCCCCTTATTCACATGCTCTCCATTTATTATAGGTAGACTTTTTGATGATAGCCATACTGAAAACTATGAGGTGATATCTCATTGAGGTTTTGGTTTGAATTTATCTGAGGATGCATTGGAGAAAGAAATGGCAACCCACTCCAGTGTTCTTGCCTGGAGAATCCCAGGGATGGCGGAACCATCCTGGTGGGCTGCCGTCTATGGGGTCGCACAGAGTTGGACACGACTGAAGTGATTTAGCAGCAGCAGCAGTAGTGCTAAGCATTTCTTTCTTTCCCTGTTGGCCATCTGTATATCCTCTTTGAAAATAAGTTTTCAGGTCTTCTCCCCATTTTTTAAATCAGACTTTTTTTTTTTTTTTTTTGTATTGAGTTGTATGAGCTATTTCTATATTTTGGGGGTATGAACTCTTTATTGGTCATATTATTTGCAAATATGTTCTCTCTTTTAGTATGTTGTCTTTCATTCTGTCTATGATTTTCTTTGTTATGCAGAAACATTTAAGTTTAATTAGATCTCATTTGTTGACTTTTGCTTTTGTTCCTTTTGCCTTAGGAGACAGATCTTAAAAAAAAAAAAAAAAAAGCCACGGTGATTTATATCAAAGAGCATTCTGTTCATGTTCTCTCTTCTAGGAGTTCTAGTTCTTTAATTCATTTCAAGTTTATTTTTAGATATAGTCTGAAGGAGTATTCTAATTTTATTCTTTTACACGTCCAGTTTTCTTAGTACTACTTGTTGAAGAGACTGTATTTTCTCCAGTATGTTGTTGTTGTTGTTGTTGTTTTGTTTTTGCTACCTTTGTCATTGATTAATGACCTTAAGCTGGTAGGTTTCTTTCTGGGCTTTCTATTTCATGTTAGACTTTGGCTTCCATATCTGTTATCTGTTACTGTAATAATGCTATGCAACAAGCAATCACAGTACTTCAGTTAAGTACAAAAATAAGTACATATTGCTTACATACCTCAGATGATCAGCCAGACAGCCTTGAAAATCTTGGTGAGGCTTCTTTGGCTGTGTAGGGACATCTGGGAGGACTGGGGTAATCTGATACCACTCCTCACTGATCTCATCCTCTGTCTGGGACTAACCTTGGTATGTCCCTTGTGGCTGACACAGAAGATACTGCTACTGAACCAGGTTAACTTGCCTGATATTCAGTAAGCCAAACACTGAGACACCAAGGTTTGTAGCAGAGAAGAGGTTTATTCGTGAGGCAGCCAAGAGAGGAGATGGGAGAACAAGACTCTGATGCACCTCCCTGAAGATGAAAGGCTCAGGATATTTAAGAAACAGGGTGGTCTGACATGTGGGAAAGGTGATTAAAGTAAAGGAAAAGGTGAATGGTCTTTTTTTTTGCAGACTTATCTGAGTTACTTGCTTTTTCATAAGACATATATTCAGAAAATGGCAGCATTGGCGTGATCTGAAGGTGAATTTTTAGGCCCTATGACAGTTGGAAAGTTGGTGGTCTGTGCCAACAAGTCTTAAACAGCAGGACCTTGAACTGAACAAGAGCTGACTCTTAAGCAACTGTTACTATAGTCATCTATATTGCAAAACTGTTGTCTATGCTAGGTTGCTAAGGAATCTTGGGATATATTGCCTACTGCTGCTGCTACTGCTGCTAAATCAATTTAGTCATGTCCGACTCTGTGCAACCCCATAGACGGCAGCCCACCAGGTTCCCCTGTCCCTGGGATTCTCCAGGCAAGAACACTGGAGTGGGTTGTCATTTCCTTCTCCAATGCATGAAAGTGAAAAGTGAAAGTGAAGTAGCTCAGTCATGTCCAACCCTCAGCGACCCATGGACTGCAGCCTTCCAGGCTCCTCCATCCATGGGATTTTCCGGGCAAGAGTACTGGAGTGGGTTATACATTGTCTGAGGCTGCCTGAAACTTGAAAGGTGTGCTAGTCACAGGAACAATTAAAGTAAGCTTGGTCAGTGAAGGCGGTTACAGCTTATTATTTATTAAGCAAATTATGGTTCCTTGCCAGGGTCCAGCCCTGGTGGATCCAGGGTAATTCAAAGGGGAGGCAAAGTAGGCGTCCTAAGAAAAAGCTTATTTAATTACAGATATAGAGAGAGTTTAGAAACGGATAGTGTAGTAGGAAAGTTAGTGGAAAGAAAGATGCTGAATAACTTGGTTTACATGGAATACCAATCACCACCTACATAGGCCACAGGCGTCTTTCCGTTCTCCCAAAGGAAAGGAGGCACTGAGGCCTCCCCAGTCCGATCTTAGAAGCCCAGGCAGAATTAGCAGGCGTGGTGAGTACCCACATTTCAGATGGGAATTCAGCCAGAAAAATGGGGAGCAAGAAAGAAATGACAAGGGGGAATCAGTCTTTCCAGAAACTGATCCCATTTCTTTATTTTTCAGGTATGCTTATATAACTTTTGTTACACATAGGGATAAATAGAGAGTCACGTGGGGGTCAGCAGTCTTGACCTTTATCAAAATCAGGTGCTTTGCATAAAAAAAGGGGTTTTATATCATCTTCTGGCCATGAGGCTTGCTGACATTTTACGACCCTTTCTTTCTGATAACCAAAACACTTATTTTTTCCAAGTTTTTTTTTTTTTTTTNAATGGATGTGAGAATTGGACTGTGAAGAAAGCTGAGTGCCGAAGAATTGATGCTTTTGAACTACGGTGTTGGAGAAGACTCTTGAGAGTCCCTTGGACTACAAGGAGATTCAACCAGTCCATCCTAAAGGAGACCAGTCCTGAGTGTTCATTGGAAGGACTGATGCTGAGGCTGAAACTCCAGTACTTTGGCCACCTCATGCGAAGAGTTGACTCATTGGAAAAGACCCTGATCCTGGAAAGGATTGAGGGCAGGAGGAGAAGGGGACGACAGAGGATGAGATGGCTGGATGGCATCACTGACTCGATGCACATGAGTTTGGGTGAACTCCGGGAGCTGGTGATGGACAGGGAGGCCTGGCATGCTTCGATTCAGGAGATCGCAAAGCATCAGACACGACTGAGAGACTGAGCTAAGCTGAATACATATCAGACAGGGCTTTGAATCCCATGGATAGAGGAGCCTGGAGGGCTACAGTCCATGGAGTCTCAAAGAGTCAGACAGGACTGAGTAACTAATACTTTCACTTTCACTTCCCCAATGGCTCAGCAGATTAAGAAAGCTCCTTGCAATGCCAAGAGCCCTGGGTTAGAACCCTGGGTCGGGAGGATTCCTGGAGGAGGAAATGGCAACTCACTCCAGTATTCCTGCCTGAAAAATCCCATGGATAGAGGAGCCTGATGAGCTACAGTCCATGGAGTCACAAAGAATCAGACATGACTGAGTGACTGAGCATGCATACGATACATATTAGACATACATACTTAGATATACTAAAAACGTAATATGTAATTCCTACCCTTACAAAAGTAGTAAGATGTTATAGACATGAGCTTTGAAAGGCTTTAAAGCAAGAAAACCTAGTTGATAAAAGAAAATGAAAATGTATATAGGAATATGAGTGATCTTAAAGACAGTATTTCTATACTTAAACTCCTCATCCCCACAGTAAATTATGAAGTAAACATAAGTGGCCATAGCCAGGCTCAATGCTATAGAAGAATGGAAGAAACTCATTCACTGAAAGTGAAATACAGTCCAAGATGGAAAGAAGAGTAAAAGAAAAAAAAATGAGGGGAAAGATATGAAAGAAATAAAAAATGAACATAAATTTCAGAGAGGCAGGAAAAGAGGATGGAGGCAAAGAAGCTATTAGAGCAGTTGACTTACAGGGAAACAATTTGCTTTGGGTGAACAGAAAGGTTTGAGCAAATTCTTCCAGTTTGGGGAAGAGGACTAAATCACAGTCTAGCTGAAGGATGGCTGGAAACCAATATTGACGAATATAGGGAAATATGTGAGAAACAGTAACAACAATGGCACACGTATATACCAATTTATAGTTTGCAATGTACTTTCACTATTTCATTTTATTTTAACCAAAGTGAGTTAAACCTACTTTACAAGTAAGACATGCAGATGACATCACCCTTATGGCACAAAGTGAAGAAGAACTAAAGAGCCTCTTGATGAAAGTGAAAGAAGAGAGTGAAAAAGTTGGCTTGAAGCTCCGCATTCAGAAAACAAAGATCATGGAATCCAGTCCCATCACTTCATGGGAAATAGATGGGGAAACAGTGGAAACAGTATCAGACTTTATTTTGGGGGGCTCCAGAATCACTGCAGATGGTGATTGCAGCCATGAAATTAAAAGACGCTTACTCCTTGGAAGGAAAGTTATGACCAACCTAGACAGCATATTAAAAAGCAGAGATATTACTTTGCCAACAAAGGTCCATCCAGCAAAGGCTATGGTTTTTCCAGTAGTCATGTATGGATGTGAGTATATATCCATGGACTATAAAGAAAGCTGAGCGCTGAAGAATTGATGCTTTTGAACTGTGGTGTTGGAGAAGACTCTTGAGAGTCCCTTGGACTGGAAAGAGATCCAACCAGTCTATTCTAAAGGAAATCAATCCTGACTATTCATTGGACTGTTGTTGAAGCTGAAACTCCAATACTTTGGCCACCTGATACGAAGAGCTGACTCATTTGAAAAGAACCTGATGCTGGAAAAGATTGAAGGCAGGAGAAGAAGGGAACAACAGAGGTTGAGATGGTTGGATGGCATCACCGACTCAATGGACATTAATTTGAGTAAACTCAGTGAATTGGTGATGGATAGGGAGGCCTGGCGTGCTGCAATCCATGGTACCTCAAAGAGTCAGACACAACTGAGCTACTGAACTGAACTGACAAGATGAAGAATCTGTGATTCAAAATATTAAGTGATTTGCCTCTCTCTTTCTCTATCTCATACGGAGTAAGTTAAATGTACCACCAAGACTTGAACTTATATCTCCAAACATTTTAATTGTGTTTGCCAACATCTACCCAAACACTTTCCCTTTCCCTTCATTATATTTAATCCATTAGAAAATTCTTAAATGAGGGACTTCCCTGGCAGCCTAGGGGTTAAGACTCTGTGCCACATGGCACAGCCAAATATAAAGAAAAAAACTCATTAAACACTAAGTGAGACCTACATATAACTATATGGAGTTGTCACTTCCTATGCCATGGTCTGCTTTTGCCATTGCCACTGTAGGCTTTGGAAACACTACTCCTTTCTTCTGGAAAACTCTCTCCTTACACCTCCTCGCTCCTCTTCCTTCACACAAACACCCATCCTTACATTCAAAATCACTAATTTCTACTCAAGACCTCAATCATCACTCTTGCACTACAATTTCAGTGTTACTTGCTTCCATAAGACCATGAACCTGTTCTCCATAGCACTGATCAATTGTACATTTATACAGTAGATTTTTGGGTGTGATTATTTGATTAATATTTGCCCTATGACTAGACTAAGTTTCATGCATACAAGGTCCACATATGTCCTCTTTTCTTCTCATTCTTATTTATTAATTCATTAATTGACTGCTGTGTCCCCAGTACCCAGCACAGCATAGTCCCTTCTGTAGACAACTTTTATAAACATTCCTGAATGAGAATGAATGGAATTTGCATTCTAGGGACAGCAGGTCATACAGGGCTTGTATGTAAGCAATCTGGCTTTTTAGCTGAGTGCAATGGGAAGCCACTAGAGGACTTTGGGAGTGAAGAGCATGTGATATAATTTTAAATTTTTAAAAACTTACTCTTTCCATTGTATAAAGAAAAGACAGGACATAGGAAAGAGGACAAGGAAGATATACCTGCTCAAAGAAAAAGCAATGGTACAGAAGAGGAATTACTAAAGTCTGGCAATGGCAAATCAGTAGAAACTAGAAAGATGCAAATAGATTGGGCACCTACTGGCCAAAAAATGGACAGGCCTTGATGCTGGTCATGAGCTCCTTATTGCCAAATTCAGGTTAAATTGAAAAAGTAGGGAAAACCACTAAACTATTCAGGTATGACCTAAATCAAATCCCATATGACTATACAGTGGAAGTGAGATATAGATGTAAGGGACGAGATCTGATAGATAGACTGCCTGATGAACTATGGATGGAAGTTTGTGACACTGTACAGGAGACAGGAATCAAGACCATCCCCATGGAAAAGAAATGCAAAAAAGCAAAATGGCTGTCTTGGGAGGCCTTACAAATAGCTGTGAAAAGAAGAGAAGTAAAAAGCAAAGGAGGAAAGAAAAAATATAAGCATCTGAATGCAGAATTCCAAATAATAGCAAGAAGAGATAAGAAAGCTTTCCTCAGAGATCAATGCAAAGAAATAGAGGCAAACAACAGAATGGGAAAGACTAGAGATCTCTTCAAGAAAATTAGAAATACCAAGGGAACATTTCATCCAAAGATGGGCTCAACAAAGGACAGAAGTGGTTGGACCTAACAGAAGCAGAAGATATTAAGAAGACGTGGCAAGAATACACAGAACTGTACAAAAAAGATCCTCACAACCAAGGTAATCACGATNTATATTTCCTTTTATATATTCCAAATACATTGATTAATATATTCCCAGGTGCCTAAGAATATGGAGGCCTGGTGGCAATCATTGACTCAACAATGAGAAAAAACCTATGCTAATACTCCAAACTCTCTGTGCTATTTATGGTTGAGAGGTTGTCACACAAGCTAGTCTGTCAGCAGAGAGGTTTGACCTGAGACACCCTTGTCCCACCCAGGGCAGGGAATTAGCAGCAATTATTGGCACAACAAATGAAAAACCCTTCACCAATATAATTCTAACCAACCCACTATACTAATAATTTCTAACTTCCCAAAAGAATTTGCCCTTAGTAAGTCTAAAACATCTTGTGCCTCTCAGGTTGGGAGGCTGTAAACAATCACATGTGGCCGGACGAACTTGTACAGGCAGGCTAGATAACCTTCAGAGGAGTCCGTAAGTTGAAACACTCTTGTCATGCCCAGGAATTTTTATTGACTTGGAGCTGCAAGTTAACTCCTTCTCCGAGAGAAATGGTGATGGGGGAGAGCCCCCCGTAAAGTTAGAGGTGTAGGTGAGAGCATAAAACAGACTCTGGTTTGGGGGGTAGATGCTCAGGAACACGGGGTTTCCTGAGGCTTGATCACACCTTTGCATATGCCAAGCCTCCTTCCTCATGATCTTTGCCATGGGCGGAGTTCCTCACGCTGGCTCCCAGCAGTTCAGATCTTATTGATGATGACCTCAGTTTCAATGTAAGTGAGAAAATCAAAACACGTAAGGACTATTCAAGCTCCTGCTTAGATCATGCTTGCCAACGTGGTGCTGGACCAGGCCCACTGCATTACAAAGGGGTAGATACACTTTGGGTTGAAGAATGGGTGTATATTTTACAATTTGACTTACCTCTGTAATTTCTTTCTATCTTTTCAGTTCTGTGATGCTAGTAAGAAGTGTTATTTTTATATTTATCTAATAGTTTTGCCATTTGCTTTGGTTTATTTGGTTTAATAAATGAGAGAACAATGGGCTGTTTTCATTTATTTTTTCATTTCTATAATTACCAATGTATTTTTACATTTTGAGGCAGATATCATCACAATAAAGCACAGATAATGTTACACAAATGATTGCATTAGTTGGACCAAGCAATATAATTCAGGGTAGCAGTTTTTTGTTTTTTTAATAATTAAATAAAATATTACTTTATTTCTTAAGATACAATCAAATATATAGTTTCACACCATGAAGAAAATATGAACTGTACTTACCTGAAAGAATCTAGGAGAAATCGCTGCTGATAGGTTGAAAAAATATTAAGATAGTTTTGTTCATACTTTAACTTTTTTCATTTCACCTTAAAACCCACTGAAAAAAAAACTTTGCACATCTATAAATACTCCTCCACTACATACTTTTAATGACAACATATTATTTTATTCTCTTCTTTATCACAATTCAGTCAGCCAAACTCCTATTTTTGATAGATAGGCTCTACTTCTTTCAAAATTATATATAATAATGCAAGGATTATTCATGTTAATTTTTCTAGTTCTTTTTTAATTTAATTTATTCAGGATGAATTACCTGAAATAGAAAAACTGATTAAAGTTTGTACCCATTTTCAAGGATGTGATTCATATTTCTGTATTTTCCCCCAGAGATGTTTACCCATTCCTCACTGTAGAAATGAACAAGGACCACTCCAGTGAAAGTCAGTGGAGGATATCTGCACAAGGCATCAGTCATCATCACCTGCATTTAACAGAGATGCTGAGGCAGTTAGGCATGTGAGAAACCTTTACAGAGAAAGGGAAGGTTTCTAATTGGAGATTATTGGCATGGAAACATTGGAGGCAAGCTAAGCAGCCATGCATTGTATTCGACTGGTTTGGGTACATACTTGGCTTTCTCTAGTTGGCCCTGTGGTGGAAGCAAGGGAAAAGAAAAATTACTTGCGGGTCATCTGTCAAATCCTGACAATTCTAGGTCAACAGTTTTAGAGATGTGGTTGTTTGGTCTGATCATTTCAAAACTTGTGGTCTGGCTTCCTAGACTTCCTTTGTGATCAAGGATTTCTTGGCATATAGGTTCTGGCTATTGCTCATCTGTGTATTTAGCCTTTCAATAATGAAAAAGTTATCTACGAATGAATGCTTAATATGCATTGTGATATTATTTATTAAATATTTTTAAATGCTTTTAAAATTAAATATTTATGGGAAAAGTTTAGTAAAATAATTGATCCATAGAAAGTCTAAGCAAATACTAGCTGTTATTTACTCACTGGAATTTAACTTCTTTAACTAGTGTATTTATTTTATTAAACCTTATCAAAACTCAATGGCATTTAATATCCAACATGATTTCAGGCTAGGAGTATAACAGAATATCATAGACTGGTTGGCTTATAAATAGCAGAAATTTATGTATCAGAGTTCTAAAGACTAGTAAGTCCAAGGTCAAGTCACTGACAGATTTGGTGTCTGGTGAGAATTCTCCTCCTGGTTCATAGAGACCTATTTTCTTGCTATGTGTTCATATGGTGGAAAGGGTAAGAAAGTTCTAGGGTCTCTCTTGTAAGGATGTTATCACATCCATGAAGGTGCCACCCTCTCACCTTCCAAAGGCATAACTTCCTAACACCATCACACTGGGGATTGTGTGTCAACATAATGAACCTTGTAGAGACATTATATTCAGTATAGCAATGGTGATGTGATAAGTTGTAAGGATATTCAGAGACTTTCATATTGTGTCCCCTAATGTGCACATTTAATGTGTGACCACTCCAATACATCTTTTTTCTATTGCTCTGAAAATTGTCAGTTTCATTAGCGATGATTTGAACAACATTTCCTAGAGGTGTGTTTTTAAATAAAAAATTGGAATAAAATGTAAAGTTCCTTTTGCTGTCATTGGTTAACATTTCCTTTCTGTGGATGTGTATCAAAGAAGTTAATTATGTTTTAGACATTTTAAAGGAAAATTATTTCCTTTTTTGTCAGCTAAGTTTAAGTTTGCCTACCCATCAGGAAAAAGGTAAATAAATAAAACACTATGACTTCAAGATATAGGTTCATATTTCTTTCTTACATAAAGGAAGTTCAGATGTAGCCAATCTAGAGAGATATACCATTTCTGTTAAAGATTTAGCCTTTTGGCTTNGTTTGCCTACCCATCAGGAAAAAGGTAAATAAATAAAACACTATGACTTCAAGATATAGGTTCATATTTCTTTCTTACATAAAGGAAGTTCAGATGTAGCCAATCTAGAGAGATATACCATTTCTGTTAAAGATTTAGCCTTTTGGCTTTCCACTTTATTATCTTCACCCTTTATTTCTATTCACACAGTTGTCCCCTGAGCCAAGATGGGTGTTTCACAGTTGAGTTTCAACCTCTAAGAAAGATGGAAGAAAAATGGGCAGAAAAATTTCCTTTGGCTATAAGGTGACTTTAGTGGAAGTCCCTCAAACATATATATGTTAAGTTGTCAGCAGCCCATATTTAGTCACAGGATCATATTCACATCTAAGGGAGACTGAAAAAGCCTAATCTGAATTATACAGAATGATGGTACNTGGCTATAAGGTGACTTTAGTGGAAGTCCCTCAAACATATATATGTTAAGTTGTCAGCAGCCCATATTTAGTCACAGGATCATATTCACATCTAAGGGAGACTGAAAAAGCCTAATCTGAATTATACAGAATGATGGTACTGTGAAAGTGCTGCACTCAATATGCCAGTAAATTTGGAAAACTCAACAGTGGCCACAGGACTGGAAAAGGTCAGTTTTCATTCCAGTTCCAAGGAAAGGAAATACCAAAGAATGTTCAAACTACCGCACAATTGCACTCATCTCACACACTAGTAAAGTGATGCTCAAAATTCTCCAAAGCAGGCTTCAGCAATATGTGAACCGTGAACTCCCTGATATTCAAGCTGGTTTCAGAAAAGGCAGAGGAACCAGAGATAAAACTGTCAACATACACTGGATCATGAAAAAAGTAAGACAGTTCCAGAAAAAACATCCATTTCTGCTTTATTGACTATGCTAGAGCCTTTGACTGTGTGGATCACAATAAACTGTGGAAAATTCTGAAAGAGATTGGAATACCAAACCACCTGACCTGCCTCTTGAGAAATCTATATTCAGGTCAGGAAGCAACAGTTAGAACTGGACATGGAACAACAGACTGGTTCCAAATAGGAAAAGGAGTACATCAAGGCTGTATACTGTCACCCTGCTTATTTAATTTCTATGCAGAGTACATCATGAGAAATGCTGGGCTGAAAGAAGCACAAGCTGGAATCAAGATTGCCAGGAGAAATATCAATAACCTCAGATATGCAGATGACACCACCCTTATGGCAGAAAGTGAAGAGGAACTAAAAATTCTCTTGATGANCTTCTATGCAGAGTACATCATGAGAAATCCTGGGCTGGAAGAAGCACAAGCTGGAATCAAGATTGCCAGAAGAATTATCAATCACCTCAGATATGCACATGACACCACCCTTATGGAAGAAAGGGAAGAGGAACTCAAAACCCTCTTGATAAAAGTGAAAGAGGAGAGTGGAAAAAGTTGGCTTAAAGCTCAATATTCAGAAAACTAAGATCACGGCATGGCATTTGGTCCCATCACTTCATGAGAAATAGATGGTGAAACAGTGGAAACAGTGTCAGACTTTATTTCGGGGGGCTCCAAAATCACTGCAGATTGTGATTGCAGCCATGAAATTATAAGACGCTTACTCCTTGGAAGTAAAGTTATGACCAATCTAGATAGCATATGCAAAAGCAGATGCTATCAACAAAGGTGCTTTGCAGATGCTTTGCCAACAAAGCAGATGCTTTGCCAACAAAGGTCCATCTAGTCAAGGCTATGGTTTTTCCAGTGGTCACGTATGGATGTGAGAGNTATTCAGAAAACTAAGATCACGGCATGGCATTTGGTCCCATCACTTCATGAGAAATAGATGGTGAAACAGTGGAAACAGTGTCAGACTTTATTTCGGGGGGCTCCAAAATCACTGCAGATTGTGATTGCAGCCATGAAATTATAAGACGCTTACTCCTTGGAAGTAAAGTTATGACCAATCTAGATAGCATATGCAAAAGCAGATGCTATCAACAAAGGTGCTTTGCAGATGCTTTGCCAACAAAGCAGATGCTTTGCCAACAAAGGTCCATCTAGTCAAGGCTATGGTTTTTCCAGTGGTCACGTATGGATGTGAGAGTTGGACTGTGAAGAAAGCATCAAAGAATTGATGCTTTTGAACTATGGTGTTGGAGAAGACTCAAGAGTTCCTTGGACTGCAAGGAGATCCAACCAGTTCATTCTGAAGGAGATCAGCCCTGGGATTTCTTTGGAAGGAATGATGCTAAAGCTGAAACCCCAGTATTCTGGCCACCTCATGCGAAGAGTTGACTCATTGCAAAAGGCTCTGATGCTGGGAGGAATTGGGGGCAGGAGGAGAAGGGGACGACAGAGGATGAGATGGCTGGATGGCATCACTGACTTGATGGACATGAGTCTGAGTGAACTCCGGTAGATGGTGATGGACAGGGAGGCCTGGCGTGCTGCGATTCATGGGGTTGCAAAGAGTCGGACATGGCTGAGCGACTGAACTGAACTGAACTGAACTGAAGATTCGTGTTCACCAGTGAGTATTCTACTAAGAGAAAAGCTTTTCCCCTTCTACTAGAGACATTATTGAAGGTCTGATAAAGCAGGAATTATGAAAACACAGCAACAGCGTTTTCACACATACTTTCCATGTAAATTGCCAAATACTCTTTGCGACCCCATGCAGTGCAGTCTGCCAGGCTCCTCTGTCCATGGGGATTCTCCAGGCAAGAACACTGGAGTGGGTTGCCAACCCCTCCTCCAGAGGATCTTCCCAACCCAGGGATCAAACCCAGGTCTACCCCATTGCAGGCGGATTCTTTACCATCTGAGCCACTAGGGAAGCCCTAATTAGTAGCAAATTACAGAGGCTTTCCCAGGTATCTTCTTTCCTAGTCTCCTACCAATTCTCAAAATTTCTCTCTGCTTCTTGCTTCATCAGTAGAAGATATTGTCTCATACTCCAAAGAATAAGACAAAACTCTCACTCCCAAAGCCCATATATGATGCCAGGGTCTGATCTGTTGTCTTCTTTCCACAGACTAACCTCACTTGACTCCCTTGTGCCAGAGAACTTAAAGACTGACAAGTTTCAAACCAGAAAGATATCCAGTTTCAAAGCAAATAGGCAAGTTAGAACATTATCTTATAACGGTAAATGATTTTCATTAGACTTCTGTTGAGGAAAGAATGACAGAATGGTAAGATTAATAGTAAATTAATGAAAAACACTCCCCAGCACTGTAGAATACTATGAGCTTAATCAGAACAGGGAATAAAGATGTGTCTGTAAATGTCTACGGGGCTTTAAACCAGAATATTTTTATTAAAACAATCCATGTTTTTCTAACACATCTGCATAAAGATTTAACCAATAAGTTAAAATTTGAATATTTTGATAGCATTTCTGCCTAGTTTATTGAAGAATATTTTTACTAAATTGCAAGTTTTGGGTCTGTCTAAAATTACTGCATTTCTGGATCATCATGCAAATGCAACCATTATCAGAATCTACTTAAACTCTAACATATTGAAATTTGCTCCCTGAAAAGAAGTACAGTATCTCCATTAAATCTCGGTTGAAGTATCTTTTTAGGATTTTTTTTTAATGTGGACCAGTCTAAAGATATTTGTGGGATTTTTTACAATAATATTCTTTTCTTTGTCCCTGAGGCATGTGGGATCTTAATTCCCTGACCAGAGATCAAACTCACAACCCCTGCACTGGAAGGAGAAGTCTTAACCACTGGACTACCAGGGAAGTCCTAATTCAAATATTTTTGATTTCCAAAGTTATGTGATTTTCTTTCATTGCCTACAAAAGAATATTATCTTGTTTTAATAAAAAATAAGAAATATATACTCAGCGTAACTAATAAAGAATTTGAGCTATATCAGATATCATAACAAAGCTGTCCTTACACCATCAAACATAATACTAAAAGTACTTTCCTTGTATGTGATTTTTTTTTGCTATATTTTGTTTAAAAAGGGTGATCATAATATTCTAGTACACCTGGGAACATTTAGTAGCTATAGGAAATCCTATCCACAATTATCATCTTGCATCTTCTCTGGCTCAATTTAGATAAAAATTCTAAAATCCTCCCTGAACAAAAAAATATTTTTAAATTACACATTAGACTTATTTTAAAAGGTGTATTAAAATTTATATGTACAAAAATATAAAATGACTGAAAATGAGACAACCTGTTTCAGTCTAAAAGTATTGAATAAGAAGTCCTAGACTCAGCTCCCACTTTCTCCATTTATTAGACATACGATTTGAAAGAGCTGCTTAATTTCTCTTATCCTAGTTATAACACCCTTAAATATGGAGTTGATGTCTGTACTGATGAGAAAACTGAATTAGAAGGCCAGCACTTTCTAGCCATGTCACCTTGGGCAAGCTGCACAGTTTTACATTTTACAGGTCCTCATTGTCATCACAAGTAAAATAATGGTGATTATAAGTGTATCTACCTCTAAGACTACTGTTACGAATAAGTGAGATAATCTGTGTAAGGGGCTTAGAAACATGCTTGGTACACAGTAACAAGATCACAGTTCTCATTGTTATTATACAGGGAAAATGCAACAAATAGTGTCCCCAAAAGAAAATGCTCAGGAGACTTTCCTGGCAGCCTAGTAGTTAGGAATCTGCCTTCCAATTCAGGGGACACAAGTTTGATCCCTGGTCTGGGAACTAAGATCCTACATGCCATAAGGCAACTAAGCCAGCATGGGGCAACAACGATGATCCCACATGCCACAACTAAGATTTGACACAGCTATAAATAAATAAGTAAACAACAAATTTTAAAACGACAACACTCAGACAGACTCCAGAGTCAGTCGGAGCTGCAAATTAATGTTAAGGTCTGCAATGCCTCCAGCCCACAGCCCTAAATAGGTACTTCATTAAATACCTACCTGTTCTTATGACAACAGATTTTCAATTCAGGTGAGTCTATTCTAAAAAGAAGACTGTTCCTCTTAAACTACCAAATCCAAGGGATTACTTTTCTCATCAGATGGGACGTTCTGCTGAAGGTTTTAAAAGACACAAACCTGAACTTCACATCTCTGGACTGAAAGGAAACTTAAATGCAGGAACATTTAACTTCATTGATTTAGTTCTTTATGAGGCCAGAAAAAAAAATGTCATGATCTATTAAAAACACTCAAAACCTCTGGGAGCTAGGACGGATGTTGGAATTCTTTCAAACCATGGAAGAAATGATTCAGGATGAAGGGACGTGCTAGGAGGCTTCTAATGAAACTCAGCTCACATTCATCATGTGCTGGATCTTGGAACAGATTTTGCTTTGTCCCAGATGGTGGTTTAAATACGTTTCAAACCATTGTTGGTTTATATAGTACATGACAGAAAATAATTTAAACACAATGTCCCAACTGTATATTTGTTTTGGTTATAACACTTACTGTGTGTGCAATAAATGTCCCACTACAAAAATAATAAAAAATGCTTTTCTTGTACATAAATCATTCCCTGCTCGTTGCAGTGATTGGAAAGTGTGGATTAAATACGTGTGATACTTTTTTTTAAGTTCCTACTGAGGATCTCTATCCAGTTGATTTCATTTATGATTTAAATTTATGTGGGTTATAAATAAGGCATATTTTATTCCTTATATTTGATTTCTAGAAATAACTACTTAAACACAGCTATAGTATTAATATCAGTTTTTTTTAATGTTAAGCATTATAAATTAACAGGCGACAGACAAAAGAGAGTCTGATTATACTGATTTTTTTCAATATCATTAAACATAGAACATAACTGAAAGATTCAAACCTGGTTTTCAAATTAAAGATTCTGTTTTTAATAAATCTCCACAATAAGACTAAGTGGCTCAGAAACACTGAGAGAATAAAACATATATTTGATTTTCCCCTTGGAGAATATACTTTTCACCTGGAAAAACAGCTGATCAAATAAAAGCTATGCAAGGTAACAGAACTCAGCACAGATTACTGTACAGTACTGGCTCTGCCGTTCCTGGCTGCACGACCCCACTTTCTTTATGTGCACAGTGAGGAGTTAATTTCATAAAGTCCCTCTAGCACTGTATGCCTGTGACTCTGCATTTTGGTGCCTGTATTCCATAAGAATATGGGCTCTGGAGCCAATCTGTTCAGTTCTAATCTACATTCTGCCACTTACCTAGACATGTATCAGGTTTTTTTTTTTTTAATTTAAAAAATAAATTGTTTTACAATATTGCTTTAAAATATTGTTTTATTTACAAAAATAAGTTGTTTTACAGTATTTTTAAAATTTCTTTTGTATAGCAAAATGATTCAGTTATACACAAATGTACATTCTTACCTTTTCCATTATGGTTTATCCCTGGGTACTCAATATAGTTTCCAGTGCTACATTATTAATACAATACTGTGTTCTTGACAAAACTATAATTCGAAAAAATACCTGCACCCTTGTGTTCATAGCAGCATGATTTATGACTGTCGAGACATGGAAATAACCTAAATATCCATTGACAGATGAATGGATAAAGAAGATATTTTTTTATCCAGGGTATCTTCCCAAACCAGGGATCCAACCTAGGTCTCCCACATGGCAGGCAGCTTCTCTGTACATATATATGTATATACACATACATATATGTACATATACATAAACACATATATGTATTTATTGTTATTTAATTGTTTAGTCATGTCTTACTCTTTTGCAACTCCAGGGACTGTATCCCACTAGGTTCCTCTGTCCATGAGATTTCCCAGGTGAGGATATTGGAGTAGGTTGCCATTTCCTTCTCCAGGGGATCTCCCCAACCCAGGGACTGAATCCACATCTCCTGCAAGTCTCCTGCACTATGACAATCCATGTTGGCTACAAATGCCATTATTTCATCCTTCTTGTGACTGAGTAACATTCCACTGTGTATATCATAAAACAGAATGAAATGATGGCATTTGCAGCAACACTGATGAACCTAAGGATTGCCTTAGTAAGTGAAGTCAGAAAGAGAAAGACACACCATATGATATCAGTTATATGAGGAATCTAAAATATGACACACGTGAGTATGTTCATGAAACGGAAACAGACTCACAGATATAGAGAACAGATTTGTGGTTGCCAAGGAGAGGAGTGGAGGAGGGAAGGATTGGGAGTTGGGTGCTAGTGTTTTAGTCACTCAGGCATTTCTGACTCTTTGCAATCCCATGGATTGTAGCCCGCCAGGCTCCTCTGTCCATGAGATTTTCCAGGCAAGAATGCTGGAGTGGGTTGCCATTTCCTTCTCTAGGGGATCTTCCTGATCCAGGGATCAAAGCCAGGTCTCCTGCAATGAAAGTAGACTCTACCGTCTGAACCACCAGAGCCTCAGTGGGGTTAGCGGACGCAAACTATTACATGTAGGATAGGAGGACATGTATCTTTATCAAGGTATTTAGCCTCTTTGATCAGTTGGTAAAGAATCCACCTGAAGTTCAGGAGACCTTGGTTCAATCCCTTGGTCGGGAAGAACCCCTGGAGAAAGGATAGGCTATCCATGCTAGTATTCTTGGGCTTCCCTGTGGCTCAACTGGTAAACAATCTGCCTGCAATGCAGAAGACCTGGGTTTGACCCCTGGGTTGGGAAGATCCTGTGGAGAAGGGAAAGGCTCCCCACTCCACTATTCTGGCCTGGAGAATTCCAAGGACTGTATAGTTTATGGGGTGGCAAAGAGTCGGACACGACTGAGCGACTTTCACTTTCACTTAAATTTTTGAATAGATATGAAGCAGTCTAAAGTATGACCTAAATCAAATCCCTTATGACTATACAGTGGAAGTGACAAATAGATTCAAGGGATTAGATCTGACAGACAGAGTGTCTGAAGAACTATGGACAGAGGTTCGTGACATTGTACAGGAGGCAGGGATCAAGATCAACCCCAAGAAAAAGAAATGCAAAAATGCAAAATGGTTGTCTGAGGAGGGCTTACAAACAGCTATGAAAAGAGAAGTGAAAGGCAAAGGAGAAAAGGAAAGATATACCCATTTGAATGCAGAGTTCCAAAGAATAGTAAGGAGAGATAAGAAAACCTTCCTCAGGGATCAATGTAAAGAAATAGAGGGAAAAAATAGAATAGGAAAGACTACAGATCTCTTCAAGAAAATTAGAGACACCAAGAGATTTTTTTCATGCAAGGATGTGCACAATAAAGGACAGAAATGGTATGGATCTAACAGAATCAGAAGAAATTAAGAAGAGGTGGCAAGAATACAGAGAACTATACAAAAAGATCTTAAGGACCCAAATAATCACGTTGGTGTGATCACTCACCTAGAACCAGACATCCTGGAATGCGAAGTCAAGTGCGCCTTAGAAAGCATCACTAATGAACAAAGCTAGTGGAGGTGATGGAATTCCAGTTGAGCTCTTTCAAATCCTAAAAGATGATGCTATGANATGCAACCTTCCTGGAACCCACACTCAGGATTTGATAGGGACACTGTGGTGTAGGTGCTAAGTCTGTGTGGTGAGACTATTGTCTGCCCCAGGGAGCTGAGGGGGCATGATGCAGGGCCATGTATAAACCCAGACCCTGCCATTTGCTTCACTGTCCCATCATGCTTTGCTGACAAAATACAGATTCAAAGACAAAATTATTAAGAGTTTCAAGATGGTGACCACAGAGTATGAATCCCAAGTACCAGTGTGGGGTCCCCATCTGAGCATGGAGCCCTGTGCACCTGCACTGGTTACAATCCCTCAAAATCAACATCACTTGTAAGTTCTTCTACTTAGTCTATTTAACAAGCAACTGGGAAATAGATAACACCACTAACATGTTTAGGTAGAATTTTTCAGAGCAGACCAGACATGAGTTTCTGTGAAAGTGGTTCTCTCAGAAGTTTTCCCAGAGAAGTGTGGTATGAACCTGGAGAAGTGGGGTGGGAAATGTAAGCACTCAAGCAAGGGTGTACAAGTTCTCATGGGAATCTTCTCCCACGGGCTCAGAGCTCCTGAGAGGGTCCAGGCCACACCTCTTAGTTGCCCTGGCCAGACCACAGGAGAATTGGGAAGTGTCTGCCCCAGACATGCCAGTCAGTAGTTCAGGGACACCCTCCAGGAACATAAATTCCCAAGGACTTTCTGTTCTCCCTGTGGCACTCAGACAGGGGTAACTGGGGCAACCTAGAAGGAGCCCTTCAGCAAAGAGATGGAGATGCTAATTGCTGGAGAGCAAGCAGACAGATCTAGATCCCTGGGGCCATACAAGGACAAGGAATATGACCCAGACACCAATAGCATGCCTGAAGTAACATCCCAAACTGGACATATGCTTCACAGGCCATGGGTAGACTATTTATTTCTGCTAGAAGTATCTATAGACAATCAGACACATTACAAAGGTTACTTCTGCAGGGGGAATATTTGTACCTTTCCTTGGTGACAAAGATGAGCATCATCAATAATGCTGAAGTGACTAAAGAAGGACAAGATTTCTTACACAAGAAACTAACATTCAGAGGAAATCAGGCTCTACAATGCCTTCTTGATAATGGGGATATAAAATAAAGCCACTGGAGAGTGTTGCTTGCATATATATGTGTGTATTTTTCTGTAGAGTAGCTATAAATTTAATCAGCTTCAAGGTAATGGCCCCCAAAGACCATTACTCTGGGATTCTATTCATGCCCCTGGTCCACGCTACTTGCTTGTGTTAAACTGAAAGGAAAAATGTTTAGGTTGATGAACATTTCAATATAAATCTACATTTATTTATTGGTATTTTCCTTTTCACTTTACTTATTTGTTCATCTAATAAATATTGATTTATCATGTGGTGCCTGTGTTTTGGCAGAGAAGAACTCAGCTAGAATATCCTTGACCACCCTAGTCTAAGGGGCTTCCCTTCCCCAATATCTCATCACATTTTTTAAGGTTTTTGCCTTCATTGTAGTTTTCACTAACTTGCTGTACCTTTTTCAATATCACTAGTTTATTTTTTATACTCCCCTATCACATAAAACTCAACAGACTTAACAGAGGATTGGATTAGCTAATATCCAAAGTCATTTTCAACTTTCATATTACATGATGGTGTAAGAATAATTTTCTAAAAATTAAGTCATCTCAAATCTAGGTGGCCTTTTTCATAACACAGTGAATTGTTTATCACCATACATTTTCACAGATATTCTGACTGTTGGCTTAAGATGCTGAAGAGATTATTCATGAATTAGAAAAAGAAGTTGAGAGAGACACCCCTAAAGATTATTTTCATCTTTTGAGCATAGAAACTAAAAAGTATTAAAAGAATAAGAAGAAATACAAAATAGAACACAGNACTGTTGGCTTAAGATGCTGAAGAGATTATTCATGAATTAGAAAAAGAAGTTGAGAGAGACACCCCTAAAGATTATTTTCATCTTTTGAGCATAGAAACTAAAAAGTATTAAAAGAATAAGAAGAAATACAAAATAGAACACAGAGAATGGCAAGGTATGTAAATTATTTCTTTATGGACTGAAACAAGGCTATTTCACAAGGTTAATGGAAGAAGCATGTGGCAAAAACAGTAAAGCACTACATTTAATTTTCCCAAGGGTCCAGAAATTAGCAAAAACATCTTTTTGAGGGAAAAAGTGTCTTGGGCCTTAAAACCTGAGATTTAAGTATTGATAGTCAAACAAAAGTTTATTATAGACAAACTGGAAAACTAGGAGATGGATTATGTTTTTATCTTTTTAATCACATGCAAGCATTCCCCTGCCAACCCTCACTGTCACCATGACATGTGCCAGAATCACAAACTTCACTAGGATTTTTACTATATTCAAACATGGCATCATTGATTGAGAAATACCAGTAGGTTCTTCATTTTTCTTTCTCAAATCATTTGTATCAGGTTGGCCCACTGAAATAATACTATAGGTCAAAAATGTTCAAAAGTCAAGGACTTCATATGGCTTAATCTGAGTCCATTATGCAATGAAGATAATGGCAACCTCCTTCAAAAGGTCCCATGCACACACTGCTGCACGCAGTGCCCCGACCCTGCAGCAGGCCACCACGGACACACACTTCTGCTGGAGACTCCTGGACACTCATGGGCAAGTCTGGGTCTATCTCTTTTGGTGTCACTGCTCCTTTCTCCTAGGTCCTGGAATGCACAAGGTTTTGTTTGTACCCTCCAAGAGTCTGTTTTCACAGTCCTGTGTAAATTCTGGCATCTGTATGGTGGGATTAATGGAGACCTACTCCAAGTGGGCTTATGCCACATCCAGGTCTGCTGCACCCAGAGCCCCTGCCCCTGTGATAGGTCACTGTTGACCAGAGCCTCCNATACACTCAAACACAGTTCTGACTCACTCTCTGGGGGTGGGGGGGTGGGGGGAGGTGTCTCTGGATCATGGTGCACACAAGGTTTCTTGAGGCCTCCAAAGAAGCTGTGTCTTGGCAGCTATGGAGTTGATTCTAAATGTGATTTTTCCCCTCCCTCTTACCATCTTGCTGGGTCTATTCCTTTGCCCTTGGATCTTTTTTTTTTTTTTTTTTTTTTGGTGGTATCCAACATTATCCTGTCAACCATTGTTCAGCAGCAAGTTGTAATTTTGGAGTTCTTGCAGGAGAAGATGAGTGCAAGTCCTTCTACTCCTCTATCAGGATACATTGTATAGGATAACCTCTGGAATTTTTTTTTTTTTTTTAAGGAGGTTGCCATCATTTCCATTATCTCCATCATAGTTTGGCCTCAGGTCAAACAACAGGGAGGGAACACAGTTCCACCCATCAACAGAAAATTTGATTAAAGATTTACTAAGCATAGCCCCACCCATCAGAACAAGACTCAGTTTCTGCACTCAGTCAGTATCTCCCATTAGGAAGCTTCCATAAGCCTCTTATCCTCATCCATGATAGAGCAAACAGAATGAAAACCACAATCACAGAAAACTAACCTAACTGATAAAATGGACTACAGCCTTGTCTAACTCAATGAAACTATGAACCATGCTATGTAGGGCCACCCAAGAAGGACAGGTCATGGTGGAGTGTTCTGACAAAACATGGTCCACCAGAAAAAGGAATGGCAAACCATTTCAGTATTCTTGCTTTGAGAACGCCATGAACAGTAGGAAAAGGAAAAAAAAAAAAAAATAGGACACTGAAAGAGGAACTCCCCAGATCTGTAGGTGCCCAATATGCTACTGGAGATCACTGGAGAAATAACTCCAAAAAGAATGAAGGGATGGTGCCAAAGCAAAAACACCACCCAGCTGTGGATGTGACTGGTGATGGAAGTAAACTCCAAAGCTGTAAAGAGTAATATTGCAAAGGAACCTGGAATTCCATGAATCAAGGCAAATTGGAAGTGGTCAAACAGGAGATGGCAAGTGTGAATATTGACATTTTAGGGATCAATGAAATAAAATGGACTGGACTGAGCAAAGTTACTTCAGGTGACCATTATGTCTACTACTGTGGGCAAGTGCCCTTAGAAGAAATGGAGTAGTCATCATAGTCAATAAAAGAGTCTAAGGTGTAGTACTTGGATGAAATCTCAAAAACAGAATGATCTCTGTTCATTTCCAAGAAAACCACTCAATATCACAGTATTCCAAGTCTATGCCTCGACCAGTAATACTGAAGAAATTGAAGTTGAATGGTTCATTGAAGACCTATAAGACCTTCAGGAACTAGCACCCCCAAAAAAAGGTATCCTTCTCATTATAGGGGGCTGGAATTCAAATTAGGAAGACAAGAAATACCTGGAGTAACAGACAAATTTGGCCTTGGAGAACAAAATGAAACAGGGCAAAGGCTAACAGAGTTTTGCCAAGAGAACACACTGGTCATAGCAAACACCCTCTTCCAACAACACAAGAGAAGACTCTACACATGGACATCATCAGATGGTCAATACCAAAATCAGATTGATTATATTCTTTACAGACAAAAAAGGAGAAACACTATACAGTCAGAAAAAATAACACTAGGAGCTGACTGTGGCTCAAATCATGAACTCCTTATTGCCAAATTCATGCTGAAATTGAAGAAAGTAGGGAAAACCACAAGGCCATTTGGGTATGACTGAAATCAAATCCGTTAAGATTATACAGTGGAAGTGACAAAGAGATTCACAGGATTAGATCTTATAGAAGGAGTGCCTGAAGAACTATGGATGGAGGTTCAGTCTATCCAGGAAGCAGTGATCAAGATCATCCTCAAGAAGAAGAAATGTCAAAAGGCAAAAAGGTTATCTGAGGAGGCCTAACAAAGAGCTGAGAAAAGAAGAGAAGTGAAAGGCAAGGGAGAAAAGGAAAGATATACCCATTTGAATGCAGAGCTCCAAAGAATAGCAAGGGGAGATAAGAAAGCATGCCTCAGTGATCAATGTAAAGAAATAGAGGAAAACAGTAGAATCAGAAAAACTAGAGATCTCCTCAAGAAAAGGTATCAAGGGAACACTTCATTCAAAGATGGGCACAATAAATGACAGAAATGGTATGGGCTTAACAGAAACAGAGGATATTAAGAAGAGGTGGCAAGAATACACAGAAAAACTATACAAAGAAGATCTTCATGATCCAGATAACCACAATAGTGTGATCAATCACCTAGACCCAGACATCCTGGAATGCAAAGTCAAGTGGGTCTTAGGAAGCATCACTATGAACAAAGCTAGTGGAGGTGATGGAATTTCAATTGAGCTATTTCAAATCCTAAAAGATGACAGTGTGAAAATGCTGCACTCAATATGTCAGCAAATATAGAAAACTCAGCAGTGGTGACAGGACTGGGAAAGGTNCTGGAATGCAAAGTCAAGTGGGTCTTAGGAAGCATCACTATGAACAAAGCTAGTGGAGGTGATGGAATTTCAATTGAGCTATTTCAAATCCTAAAAGATGACAGTGTGAAAATGCTGCACTCAATATGTCAGCAAATATAGAAAACTCAGCAGTGGTGACAGGACTGGGAAAGGTCAGTTTTCATTCCAATTCCAAAGAGGGGCAATTCCAAAGAATGCTCAAACTACCACACAATTGCATTCATTCACACACTAGCAAATTATTGCTCAAAATTCTCCAAGCCAGGCTTCAGGGTATGTGAACCATGAACTTCCAGATGTTCAAGCTGGATTTAAAAAAGGCAGATGAACCACAGGTCAAATTGCTAGCATCCTTTGGATCTTCAAAAAAGCAAGAGAGTTCCAGAGAAACATCTACTTCTGCTTTATTGACTGCACTAAAGCCTTTGACTGTGTGGGCCGCAACAAACTGTGTAAAAATCTGTAAGAGATGGGAATATCAGACTACCTGGCCTGCCTCCTGAGAAAGCTTTATACAGATCAAGAATCAAAAGTTAGAACGAGACATGGAACAATGGAGTGGTTCAAAATCGGGAAAGGAATGTGTCAAGGCTATACATTGTCACCCTGCTTATTTAACTTATATGCACAGTACATCATGCAAATAGCTGGGCTGGATGAAGCACAACTGGAACAAGATCGCCAGGAGAAATATCAATAACCTCAGATATGCAGATGACAACAACCATATGGCAGATAGCAAAGAAAAACTAAAGAGCTTCTTGATAAAAGTGAAAGAGGAGAGTGTAAAAGCTGGCTTAAAACTCAACATTCAGAAAACAAAGTTCGAGGCATCCAGTCCTATCACTTCACAGCAAATAGATGGGGAAATAATGGAACAGTGAATAACTTTATATTTTTGGGCTCCAAAATCACTGCAGATGGTGACTGCAGCAATGAAATTAAAAGATGTTTGCTCCTTGAAATAAAAGAGAAAAGCAGAGACATTACTTTTCCAACAGAGGTCTGTCTAGTCAAAGCAACGGTTTTTCCAGTAGTCATGTATGGATGTGAGAGTTGGACTATAAAGAAACTTAGAGCCAAAGAATTGAAGCTTTTGAACTGTGGTGTTGGGGAAGACTCTTGAGAGTTCTCTGGACTGCAAGGAGATCCAAGCAGTCAATCCTAAAAGAAATCAACCCTGAGTATTCATTGGAAGGGCTGATGCTGAAGCTAAAGCTCCAATACTTTGGCCACTTGATGCAAAGACTGAATTCATTAGGAAAGATCTTGATGCTGGGAAAGATTGAAGGTAGGAAGAGAGGGGATGATAGAGAATGAAATGGTTGGATGGCATCATCAACTCAGTGGACATAAGCTTGAGTAAACTGTGGGAGATAGTGAAAGACAGAGAATCCTGGCGCTCAGCAGTCCAAGGGANTGCTGGGAAAGATTGAAGGTAGGAAGAGAGGGGATGATAGAGAATGAAATGGTTGGATGGCATCATCAACTCAGTGGACATAAGCTTGAGTAAACTGTGGGAGATAGTGAAAGACAGAGAATCCTGGCGCTCAGCAGTCCAAGGGATCACAAAGAGTCGGACACTCCTGAACAACTGAACAACAATAAAGGATAAAAAGATGGGAAAAAAAAAATTGTGGGTGGAATTTCTATTAACTTTGTGTATTTACTGGATTATTGCAGTGGGGAATAATAACTAAGACAAAAGTTTTCACAGAATAGGAATATTTTTAAAATAAATTATAGCATAATAAGGGGGCTTCCCTGGTAGCTCAGCTGCTAAAGAATCTGCTTGCAAAATAGAAGACCCCGGTTTGATTCCCAGGTAGGGAAGTTTTGCTGGAGAAGAGATAAGCTACCCACTCTACTGTTCTTGGGCTTCTCTGGTAGTTCAGTGAAAAATCCACCTGCAATGCAGGAGACTGGGTTTGATCCCTGGGTTGGGAAGATCCTCTGTAGAAGGACATGGTAACCCAGTTCAGTAATCTTACCTGGAAAATCCCCGTGGACAGAGGAATTTGGGGTCTACAGTCCATGGTGTCTCAAAGAGTTGGACATGACTGAGCAACTAAGCACAGCACAGCATAAATAAGGCAAAGTCCAAACTAGATATTTTAAGATCTGCACTTTTTAAAAAGTCAAAAACAAAACTGCTAAGGAAAGTATTTTCAATGTCATGATTATGTAAGCCTGAGAACAAAACTCTTCATTCAGATGCTTATATCTTTCCTTTTCTCCTTTGCTTTTTGCTTCTCTTCTTTTCACAGCTATTTGTAAGGCCTCCCCAGACAGCCATTTTGCTTTTTTGCATTTATTTTCTATGGGAATGGTCTTGATGCCTGTCTCCTGTACAATGTCACCAACCTCATTCCATAGTTCATCAGACACTTTATCTATCAGATCTAAGCCCTTAAATCTATTAAATCTTTAAATATACTAAGAAGAGGTGGCAAGAATACATAGAAGAACTGTACAAAAAAGATCTTCACAACCCAGATAATCATAACGGTGTGATCACTCATCTAGAGCCAGACATCCTGGAATGTGAAGTCAAGTGGGCCTTAGAAACCATCACTACAAACAAAGCTAGTGGAGGTGATGGAATTCCAGGTGAGCTATTTCAAATCCTGAAAGATGATGTTATGAAAGTGCTGCACTCAATATGCCAGCAAATTTNGGTCATGTATGGATGTGAGAGTTGGACTGTGAAGAAGGCCGAGCACCAAAGAATTGATGCTTTTGAACTGTGGTGTTGAAGAAGACTCTTGAGAGTCCCTTGGACTGCAAGGAGATCCAATCAATCCATTCTGAAGGAGATCAGCCCTGGGATTTCTTTGGAAGGAATGATGCTAAAGCTGAAACTCCAGTACTTGGCCACCTCATGGGAAGAATTGACTCATTGGAAAAGACTCTGATGCTGGGAAGGATTGGGGGCAGGAAGAGAAGGGGACGACCGAGGATGAGATGGCTGGATGGCATCACGGACTCAATGGACGTGAGTCTGAGTGAACTCCAGGAACTGGTGATGTACAGGGAAACCTGGCATGCTGTGATTCATGGGGTCACAAAGAGTTGGACATGACTGAGTGACTGAACTGAGCCAGAGTCACATTAAGGCTATAATTCCACAAACTCCTAGAGGCTCCTTATTTTAGTTTCCATTTTCCTGAATGACAGGACAGGTTGCCTCTTCTTAATTTGCTGATCTTTAGCACCACTGTTCCATCCCCTATCTACTTTCAGACAGCCCTGTGGGAGTTGTTTTAGAATTAGGGGAGGGAAATATTTTGCAAAGTAAAAATTAAAAATAATAAAAAAGATGATATGGGGTGATTTGAAGCAGACTGATGAGGAAGGCCAGTAGCATGATTCCCAAGTCTGATTCCAGGAATCTTCCATCTGTTCCTTCAAAATCTAACCTCTCCTCTCTTAGAGGAATCTCTTTTATTCATAAGCAGGACATGAATTCTCACTCAATCTGGAGGGACAGAATGGTCTGATTCTTGAACTTTGGCCAAGAAGAACAGTCCTCAGGACAAAAGGAAGCAATGATAAACATATTTCACTCTTTCAGGAAATATTAATTAAGAGAAATAAACTGAGAATGTTGGTTGAACTATCTTGAAACAGAGTTGGAGTCTGTAGAGCAGGGCAGTGGCGCAATGAGAAATCGTGGGAGTGGTGAGGGGCTTTTCCTTTTCTAAGCCCAGTTGATCACTTAAACCTAGCACAGGACCGTTTTGATTTTTTTTTTCCCTAATGCAATTTCCATATTAACTCTAAGATTGTTCAATGTTTTGTAATGAACTATATGAATGGTACTCCATATAGTTGGTACTTAGAAGAGAGTGTATATGTGTGTAAGTATAAATGATTCACTTTGATGTACAGCAGAAACTAACACAACATTATAAATACACTATGATCCAATAAAAATTGATTTCAAAAAGATTATTTAATATTCTATGGGAGATACAAAGAAAAGCAAATGAAAGATTATAAACCTGGTATAAATCTTTAGAAGGAAGTACATTTAAATATATTGATCTAAAATACAATGCTGCTTGTTACAAGACACTTACCAATTTGGCTCTTTCATTAATATCTTTATTCACTCCAAAAATAATTACTAAGGACACATCAACTGAGGAATCACTATACTAGTAGTTGTGGCATGTACAATAAGTCCCTTACATATGAATGCGTTCTGTTCCAAGATTGTGCTTGTAGATCCAATTTGCTTGTAAGTCCAACAAAGTGTGAAGTACTCAACTAACACAATTGGATATATATTATTGCACTTTAATATTTTAAAATACTTTTCACATAAATAATACATTAGAAAACATGAAGAATAAGGAAAACGTTTTTTATCTCAGAGTATGGTACCTTGAAAAGTTCAGTAGAACAGTACAACAGCTGGCAGACAGGGGATGGCATTGAGTGAACAAGTAAAAGAGTTACTGACTGGTAGAGGAAGAGGAGGTGGGACATGGCGCAGCTGAAGGATCACCAGCAACAGGAGGTGGAGGGCAAGCTTCAGTGTCATATATAGGGGACCTACTGTAATTTGATGAGGTAGACATGCATCCCATCCATGAATGGCTTCCAGGCTCAAAGAAGATATAAGGCACATGGAAAACAATGGTTTCCAATAGAAAGGCTAAGTGCCACAACACAAAGTGTAGGCATGGTGCTCTGGTGAGGAATAGAGGAAGGATCTGATGACAGAAGTCTACAGGTATGTCTCGGCTTAGCCTCACAGCTTCACCCATGGGCAAATCCTCTTCCTTCTGCATAAGCTATACCTGATTTACACACTTAGGAGTTGCTGTGAAATTCTCTGTTTGCTTATATGACAAACATCTGGACATATTTGCCACATACCAGGAGCTGTAGGTAGTTGAGTTCATAATATAATATAAGGAATAAAGTTTATTATATTATGATTCTATTAACATTGTCATTATAATTATCTATGAAATTTTAAACTCAATTTAGTGAAAGTGAAAGTGTTAGTCTACTCAGTTGTGTCCAACTCTTTGTGACCCCATAGACTGTAGCCCACCAGGATTCTCTGTCCATGGAATTCTCTAGGCAAGAATATTGGTGTGGGTTGCCATTTCCTTCTCCAGGGGATCTACCCAACCCAGAGATCAAACCTGGGTCTCCAGGTTTGCAGGCTGATTCTTTACTGTCTGAGCTACAAGCAAAGTCCCACTTTAGTGCCTTACAGCTAATAAAATTCCACACTGTCAGGAAAGGCAATAGTAAATACATATTTGAAGAAATACACACATGATTTCAGTGAAGCAGTCTTTCAGCATAACTCATCACATTGATACTAGATTAAACAGTTCAGAGTCTCTTATTATATTCTGTTATCCTTTGCTTATAAATTTTGGGTCAGTTTCTATACTGGAAGCTCTCCAAGCACAAAATAAAACCACTTTTTTAAATACAGAAGTAAGTAACAACAAGCATATTTCCTGTCATTAAACTCTTGAGCATTAAATAGGAAAGAGAAAAACATTGCCATATGTATATTTTGTGCAAAATGCAAAATCATATTGATATTTAAATATATATTTGACATTCACACCTTCTAAAAATCTAGTTATTAGCCATCAACACACAGTCATCCCAATTTGAAAGACTAAACAAATTCAAACATATATATATGTAAAAGTTCATATAAATGTAAAAGTTCCTGGGTAGGCTTTATTTTATCTAAGATGAATATATATACTCCCAACCTATGTTCTGTAACTGTTTCTGGAAGTTTGAAATACCATAATGTATAACTCAGAATACTGAACTCAGCAGAGGAAAAATACAACTATTCAAATATTTCACTGTAAAGACCACTTCAATTTTCTTAAACCAGATATCAAGAATCTTCAAAATACTCATCAAATATTAATATTTCCTGAAACTGTACTATCTTGTGGTGTGGGTGTGTGTGATCACTCAGTTGTATCCAGCTCTTTGGGACCCTATGAACTGTAGCCCATGCAGCTCCCCTGTCCATTGAATTCTCCAGGCAAAAATACTGGAGTGGATTGTTATTTCCTTCTCCAGGGGATCTTTCCAACCCAGGGATCAAACATTGGTCAGTAAACAATCTCAGGCAGATTCTTTACTGTCTGAGCCACTGGGAAAGCTCACTAGCATTTGGTATTATACCATAACAAGAAGCTAAAACATCTATGCTTTTATTCATTGATTTGTTTATAGTGTGAAGATGTGGAAAGAGACAATGTTTTAAGTAGACTATTAACATGATCTGTAGCAATAGTAGATGTCCACTCATATTTGATGGTGCCTTCTGATCTCAGTTCTTTCTAGAAGTTATTGGAACTTCCAGGGAGTATGTGTCTTAGACCACAGGCATTGGGAAGAGTGGTGGATTTTAACTGTATTTACGTAAGTCTTGTGTCTTTGGTGGTAATAGCAGAAAGGACTTATATTAAGAACATCTTCATGCTTCACTTAATTTTGTTGCAGAGATTTTTACCATAACGTAGGAAATGCAATTTAACCCCAATGTATTTCTCCGTAACTTTATTGGCATGTCAAAATCAATGCAAATTGCTACTCTGAGGCCAGAAGTTCCACAGAGATTCAAGTTTTATGCCAATCCTTTGGCTCCTCTATTGTTTTTCAAAGCATCTTTAAAAGATTAGCAAACATCACTGTATGTTGAATTTTAAAAGCAAAACCAGTATACTGATTTTTTTTTCATTTCTTCAAACAAATATCTAAAGGCAAATAGCTCATTTTATTCTCTAATCTAGTACATACATATTTGTAAATGTATCTGCTCAAATTTCATATGTTAGAAGTTTGTGTTGAACATAAACTTGAAGTATGTTATTGAATTAATGAGCTTTCCTTCATCTTGCTTGCATGCTGAGTTGTTCACTTGTGTCCAACTAAAAGTGATCCTATGGACTGTAGCCTGTCAGATTCCTGTGCCCATGGTATTTTCCAGCAGAAAATACTGAAGTGGGTTGCCATTTCCTACTCCAGGGAATCTTCCCAACCCAGGGATCAAAACTACATCTCTTGAGTCTCCTAAATTGGCAGGATTCTTTAGCACTACACCCACTAGGAAGCCCTTTTCTTCATCTTACTTCAGCTTAATAGTCTCTTGTTATCACATTTTATGTGTGTGTTTTGTAATCATATTTATTGTTATTTTATTTTATCCATAGTCAATATATAAATAATTGATTCCATCATTCAAAGTCATACAAGAGACAATAGATTTGGTAATATTAGTAAAGTTTCATAATCTCAACTCATAACAAATCATTTTTAACACCAAATAATGCCATGGGATTAGTAAATGTACCACTTATAAGTTAGTAAACAGTCCTCTGGACACAGGAACAAGTTACTGGATGAACTGGAGACCAATAGGTGTAAGAAGATGGAGAGAGGGAGAAAAGAGTTTGCCAAAGACAACCGTTCTACCCTGCAACTTTCCAGGGGGAGGCTGTTATTTGTTGGTCTCTCCTCCTATCTGATTTCAAGGTAGAACTAGTAGAAACTTTTAAATCAGAAAGAATGTCTAAATAGAAAAAAAGGACCAATTTTTTCATGTTTAGTTCTAGCCTGTTTGTTTGTGTGCTATGTCACTTTAGTCATGTCCAACTGTTTGTGACCCTATGAACTGTAGCCCACCAGTCTCCTCCATCCACGGGGTTCTCCAGGCAAGAATGCTAGAGTCAGTTTCCATGCTGTACTTCTGGGGATCTTCCCAGCAGTTGGATCAAACCTGCATATCTTGCATTGGCAGGCACGTTCTTCACCACTAGCGCCGCATAGGAAGCCCCCTAGTTCTAGCCTACACAGCACTTTTACAAATTTTAGTAAGATAGTTGTCAAGCTAGATTTTTTAAAATATACTATTTTAATAGAAAATTTGAGGCATAGTAAGGCCAACAAATCAGGAGGTGTTTTCTGCAAAAAATACAGTTACTCACAATTACTCACAATTCCCAAGAGGAAGGAAGCATGCCACATCAGGGAGGCCATGCAGGGAAGCTCCAGCATTGGGCAGAAGACTTTATTGTGATTTCCACAGAAAGGAATTGGTGAGATTGTGTGGAGGGACTTAGGAATAGCTACTTTGAATTATTTTAACAGGGTCTGGGGCACAGAGCTGTTCTTGTTTGTCTAGTACCTGGCACTGGAGTCTTTAAGCTCAGAGGCAAGATCTTAAAATAAATGGCAATTAAGGGGGTGGTTGGGGGTGTGGACTCTGAATTGGTTGGCTTTGATTTTGAAAAATATGTTTCTAAGAGGAGGACTCCTCTTGTAAGGGGGAGATGTGTGGGTGGGAGAGGGGACATGAGGGAGGCAGGAGGTCAAGTCAGGTGTCTTAGGCATATGTTGGGTTGTCTACAGCAAGGCGTGTCCAGTATGCTCATGAAGGACAGATACTAAAGCATCCAGTTTACAGAAGTTAGAAACATGGTTAATGAATTAGATGAATCCAGCTAGTTATTCAATTTGGCTTTCCAGGCCCAGTCTCTACCTTCTTTTCTGCCCTGTTCTGGGCCCTGAGAGGCCAACGTTTATATGCCACTTAGCTCCATTTTTTTCCCCAGTATGCTTGAAGGTAAAGTAAGTGATGAGGCACACCTGCTGGTGATTGGAGGTGGGATGAATGGTCCTGTATATTTATATTATCCCTGCTCCTCCATTCTGACATTGTTTTACGTGTAGTTCTAACCTCTATTACTCAGCCC
Organism: Neotragus pygmaeus; assembly: GCA_006410875.1. Lineage (NCBI taxonomy): Eukaryota > Metazoa > Chordata > Mammalia > Artiodactyla > Bovidae > Neotragus > Neotragus pygmaeus. The sequence goes on from SJYV01033893.1 coordinate 464,992, forward strand.
TTCTGCCACCACTTCTGCTTTGATCATGAAGGACAGATACTAAAGTTTCTGGTAACATTCATCTTATCTTTTTTCACTCAGGAGTTGTTATGAATTCCCATTGTTTCTAGCCCTGGGTGCTTCCTCATCTCTTGTAGATTTTCTGCATGCTGCACATACTTCTGTAAATAGTCCCCTCAATAATCTGTCTTTAGTTAAACTGTAAATATACTATTTCATTTTTTCCTGCTGGGACTCTAATTTTACACACTTTTTCTGGTTAAACACAACCTTGCTAGTCCAAGCTTACTAAAGAAATGAGTCATTTGTACTAACAAAAGCTAGTTTTCTTTGTTTAGTCCAGTGTCAGAATGCAGGGTTTGATTACTAAACATGGACTCCACTTGAGCTCCCATTAGCCTTTTTACCCTGTGCTTCACACACTACAGAATGCCTTCACAGAGGAAAGAATGAAACATATACTGCATTTACCATGGAAGAAAACCAAGGTAGAAGAAATGGCAGAATCTCCTGCCTCTCACACAGATGTTTGTATTTAAGGAGTTCGTTTTTATAATACAATTATATATTCAGAATGTGTCTGTACTTATCCATGATCTTATGTGACAGATTTCATTCAGAGAGGATAATACTGTGGTTCTTAATGCATCACAATCTAATGGCAGCTATGGAAATAAGTTTACATCTTTCTGTAATAAGATATTATCTTTTAATATAAATTCATTTATTTTGACCTATATAAGTTATGGACTGATACATGAAGTTCATACATTTAAAAAAACCACACAACTTGTATACTGATTTATTTTCTTCTTTGGTGGAAATTCATAGATTCATCAGTGAACCTCATCTTCAGTGCTCTGACTAATATCTGTTAAAAATGATAGATTTTTTAGAAGATTTTAGACTAATTTGTACAAGAAAATGGGGACTTTCTAGTAAATTGGACAAGAAGGAACAGTAAGAAATGAAGATGAGAAGTTAGAGGGACTTAGACATCTAGAAAATATATGGCAGTGCCCAACAAGGGAAGGCTGAAGAGAAGACCTATTGAGTTGGGAAAAGGCACCAGAAGAGTAATTTGGAAAATGACTGACTTATCCTTTCACATTTTCATTTCTGAAATATATTTATAGTTCTTAACATTAGCTATAATTGCTATCAGGTCCTGTATTCCAATTAAATCACTGTCACTTTTCTTTAGTTGTCTATGTCAGAAAAAGTACAGATTTTTTTTTTAATTTTATCAAAGTATAGTTGATTTACAATGTTGTGTCTAATTTCTGCTGTACAACAGAGTAACTCAGTTGTGCATATGTATTCTTTTCCATTATGATTTATTACAGGATACTGAAAATAGTTCCCTGTGCTATACAGTAGGACTTTATTGTTTATGCACCTTTTGTATAACAGTTTGAATCTGCAAATCCCAAACTCCCAATCCTTTCCTCCTCCCTTCCCATGCCAGCTTGGGAACCACAAGTCTGTTCTATATATAAATAAGCCCTTCTCTATTTCACAAATATGTTTATTTGTGTTGTAGCTTAGATTCCACATATAATATCCTATGGTGTTAATCTTCCTGACTTCTACACTGATATGGTAATCTCTAGGTCTGTCCATATTGCTGCAAATAACATTATTTTATTCTTTATAATGGCCGAGTTATGTTCCATTACATATACAATGTGTGTGTGTGCATAGTCGTTCAGTCATGTCTGACTCTTTGAAGCCCCATGGAATGTAGTCTGCTAGCCTCCTCTGTCCATGGAATTTTCCAAGCATGAATACTGAAGTGGGTTGTCATTTCCTACTCCAGTGGATCTTCTTAACCCAGGGGTCAAATCTGCATCTCTTGGATCTCTTGCATTAGCAGGCAGGTTCTTTACTGCTAGTGCCACCTGGGAAGCCCACAGTGGCTACACCAATTTACATTCCCACAGACAGTGCAGGAGGATTCCCTTTTCTCCACACTTGCTCCAGCATTTATTATTTGCAGAATTTTACATGATGACCATTCTGACTGATGTGAGGTGATAACTCACTGTGCTTTGATTTTGCATTTCTTTATTAATTAATCAGCCCTATGTACATGTTATTTGGAGAAATGTCTATTAAGGTCTTTTGCCCATTTTTCAATTGGCCATTTGTTTTTGTTGAATTGTAGTATCTGTCTGTATATTTTGGAAATTGTTAATCACATCATTTTTGAATATTTTCTCTCAGTTTGTGAGAGACCTTTTCATCTTGTTTATTGTCTCCTTTGCTGCACACAAGTTCATAAATTTGTTTACTTGTTGCTTTTATTTATTGACTTTGGAGACTGACCTAAGAAAATATTGGTACAATTTATGTCAGAGGATGTTTTGCCAATGTTCTTTTCTAGGAATTTTATGGTGTGCCTTTCCTTATATTTAAGTCTTTAAATCATTTTGAGTTTACTTTTGTGTAGGTGTGATGGATTTTCTAACTTCACTGTTTTACATGCTGCTGTCCAGCTTTCCTAGCACCAGTAAACACAGATCTTCATAGCAGCTTTCTGCAGTCTCTCAATCCCCTCTCAAACTGTATTATGGACTCAACATCAACAAGCCAATGATATCAGCCAAACTGTTTAGAAATCGTAATTAAAGGAGATTATCCATGGGTGAGCAAGATAACTAAGCTCTCAAAACTTCAATACCATTAATTCAAACTAAAACATATAAAAGTTTTAACAACTGTTTTGGTAATAAATCCCCATTAATTTGATTTAATTGGATTAATTTTTTATCCATATGAAGTTTGTTTCAAACCAGAGGATCCACTGTGCTTGATTTGAAACGTGAAAGTGAAAGTCTCTCAGTCATATCCAACTCTTTGGTGACCCTATGGACTGTACAGTTCACGGAATTCCCCAGGCCAGAATACTAGAGCATGTAGCCTTTCCTTTCTCCAGGGAATCTTCCCAACACAGAGACTGAATGCAAGTCTCTCACATTGCAGGTGTATTCTTTAACAAATGAGCCATCAGGGAAGCCAAAGAATGCTAGAATGGGCAGCCTATCACACCTTCAGAGGATCTTCCCAACCCAGGAATTGAACAGGGGTCTCCTGCATTGCAGGTGGATTATCTACCTGATAAGCTATCAGGGAAGCCCACGTTTAATTTTAGGACTCTCATTAAACACATTTAATATGTTTTGCCAGAATTTTTCTTTTTACCTCTAGTGAGTTATTTATATGGAAAGACTAGGTTACATAGATATTTTACTTCCCTAAATGTTTTCTAATTAATAGGCAGGAAAAAAGGAATTTTATATACTTCTAATGGAAAAGTATTAATATATGTAGTTATTTTCTTTCTGAAAGTTATGAGGTTGTCAATTTCCTTAAGTATTCCATAGAATTCGTTTTCACAGTTCATATCTAGGATTCATGTAGTGACTGCTTTGTTTTTCTTTTCTTTTCTTTTTTTCTGTAAATCCACAGAGCTCTTAAATTTTGTTTATTTAAAAGAGAATAAATGTATAAATTTACAGAGAATCTATCCATTTCAGTTATGGCTGTCAAGCAGTTAATGAATCATTTATTTTCTGTGAGCTGCCACTCCCTCCTAACACCCAGCTTCTGCTTCTAAACACATTGAGAAAATCCTTGATGAAGTTTTTAAATATCTGGTTTTACTAAGGTAGTTCAGACTTGGATGAGACACAGTAATGCTATATATCCAAATAATGCTTTATATTAAAACCTTATGTAGGTACTCTATTAGTCAAAAGTGTTAATTAAAAAAGAAAAATGCATTCACATGCATACAGTGAATGGATATCAGTGACATTTTCTCTTTGATATTTTGTTAATAATGTGACATGTTACAGGTATTTAGAAGGATATGTATGTCTGGAAATCAATTTGTAATCCATATATTTGTTAGGTTTTCTGGATTTGGAAACAAGAGACCTGTATGTGAGAAGCCCAGCTCAATTATCTGTTGTTTCATTGATTTAATAAAAGGTATGTAACAGGTATGACCTAAATCAAACCCCTCATATCTATACAGTGGAAATGGGAGATAGATTTAAGGGGCTAGATCTGATAGACAGAGTACTTGATGAACTATGGACAGAAGTCTGTGACATTGTACAGGAGATAAGAATCAAGACAAAGAAAAAGAAATGCAAAAAGCAAAATGGCTGTGTGAGGAGGCCTTACAAATAGATGTGAAAAGGAAAGAAGTGAAAAGCAAAAGAGAAAAGGAAAGATATACCTCTTGAGGAACCTGCATGCAGGTGAGGAAGCAACAGTTAGAACTGGACATGGAACAACGGACTGGTTCCAAATAGGAAAAGGAGTATGTCAAGGCTGTATATTGTCACCCTGCTTATTTAACTTATAGGCAGGGCACATCACGAGAAACGTTGGGCTAGGGAGGCACAGCTGGAAACAAGTTTGCCAGGAGAAATATCAATAACCTCAGATATACAGATGACAACACCCATATGGCAGATAGCAAAAAAGAACTAAAGATCCTCTTAATGAAAGTCAAAGAGGAGAGTAAAGAAGTTGGCTTAAAGCTCAACAACCAAAAAACTAAAATCATGGCATCTGGTACCATCACTTCATGGCAAATATATGGGGAAACAGTGGAAACAGTGCAAGACTTTATTTTGGGGGGCGCTCCAAGGAGTAGCGGCAGTGCAGGTGTGGAAGGGCCGAGAGGAGCTACTCCACGTTCAAGGTCAAGAGGAGCGGCCATAGGCAGATACCCCTCGTACAAGGTAAGGAGCAGCAGCTGTGCTTTGCTGGAGCAGCCGTGAAGAGATACCCCACATCCAAGGTAAGAGAAACCTAAGTAAGACAGTAAGTGTTGAGAGAGGTCATCAGAGGGCAGACACACTGAAACCATAATCACAGAAAACTAGTCAGTCTGATCACACAGACCATAGCCTTGTCTAACTCAATGAAACTAAGCCATGCCATGTGGGGTCACCCAAGACAGAAGGGTCATGGTGAAGAGGTCTGAGATAATCTGGTCCACTGGAGAAGGGAATGGCAAACCACTTCAGTATTCTTGCCTTGAGAACCCCATGAAGAGTTTTAAAAGACAAAATGATTGGATAATGAAAGAAAAACTCCCCAGGTTGGTAGGTACCCAATATGCTACTGGAGATCAGTGGAAAAATAACTCCAGAAAGAATGAAGGGATGGAGCCAAAGCAAAAACAATACCCAGCTGTGGATGTGACTGGTGATAGAAGCAAGGTCCGATGCTGTAAAGAGCAATATTGCATAGGAATCTGGAATGTTAGGTCCATGAGTCAAGGCAAATTGGAAGTGGTCAAACAGGAGATGGCAAGAGTGAACGTTGACATTCTAGGAATCAGTGAACTGAAATGGACTGGAATGGGTGAATTTAACTCAGATGACCATTATATCTACTACTGCAGGCAGGAATCCCTTAGAAGAAATGGAGTAGCCATCATGGTCAACAAAAGAGTCCGAAATGCAGTACTTGGATGCAATCTCAAAAATNGGTTCCAAATAGGAAAAGGAGTATGTCAAGGCTGTATATTGTCACCCTGCTTATTTAACTTATAGGCAGGGCACATCACGAGAAACGTTGGGCTAGGGAGGCACAGCTGGAAACAAGTTTGCCAGGAGAAATATCAATAACCTCAGATATACAGATGACAACACCCATATGGCAGATAGCAAAAAAGAACTAAAGATCCTCTTAATGAAAGTCAAAGAGGAGAGTAAAGAAGTTGGCTTAAAGCTCAACAACCAAAAAACTAAAATCATGGCATCTGGTACCATCACTTCATGGCAAATATATGGGGAAACAGTGGAAACAGTGCAAGACTTTATTTTGGGGGGCGCTCCAAGGAGTAGCGGCAGTGCAGGTGTGGAAGGGCCGAGAGGAGCTACTCCACGTTCAAGGTCAAGAGGAGCGGCCATAGGCAGATACCCCTCGTACAAGGTAAGGAGCAGCAGCTGTGCTTTGCTGGAGCAGCCGTGAAGAGATACCCCACATCCAAGGTAAGAGAAACCTAAGTAAGACAGTAAGTGTTGAGAGAGGTCATCAGAGGGCAGACACACTGAAACCATAATCACAGAAAACTAGTCAGTCTGATCACACAGACCANATCTGAGCCACAGTCAGCTCCTGGTCTTGTTTCTGTTGACTGTATAGAAGTTCTCCATCTTTGGCTACAAAGAATATAATCAATCTGATTTTGTTGTTCACCATCTTGTGATGTCCATGTGTAGAGTCTTCTCTTGTGTTGTTGGAAAAGGGTGTTTGCTATGACCAGTGCATTTTCTTGGCAAAACTGTATTAGTCTTTGCCCTGCTTCATTCCACATTCCAAGACCAAATTTGCCTGTTACTCCAGGTGTTTCTTGACTTCTTAGTTTTGCATTCCAGTCGCCTATAATGAAAAGGACATCTTTTTTGGGTGTTAGTTCTAAAAGGTCTTGTAGGTCTTCGTAAAACCATTTAACTTCAGCTACTTTAACATTAGTGGTTGGGGCACAGCCTTGGATTACTGTGATATTGAATGGTTTGCCTTGGAAACGAACAGAGATCATTCTGTCGTTTTTGAGATTGCATCCAAGTACTGCATTTCAGACTCTTTTGTTGACCATGATGGCTACTCCATTTCTTCTGAGGGATTCCTGCCTGCAGTAGTAGATATAATGGCCATCTGAGTTAAATTCACCCATTCCAGTCCATTTTAGTTCGCTGATCCCATGAATCAGTACATTATAAGAGGGAATTTTTGCTGAGAAAGTGAGGTCAGAGTCACATTAGCTGTGGATGCGACTCTAATCTCACTTTCTCAGCAAAAATTCCCGCTTATAATGTACTGACTCATTCATGCTGAAAATTATGTTGCAGTTATTATCCACACAGATTTATGTATGATACTGTATTAACTTAATGGAGCCTGTTTTATAAGTGTGAACTCCTCAAAAGTGCTATTTCCTCAAGTTTTCTTGCATGCTCTGTGGTGCATTCTGGACACTCAGTAAGTATCCCCCAAAGTTGCTGGATTGCAATTAGAAGATGATGGCACTCAGGCATGTCATTTATGATTAGGCTGAATCTTTTTTGTAAATTCATCAGTGTCTATAAACAGGTAGTTTGATCTTAAAGGGGATGCAGAAATAGATGGTAGGTTATTTTACTAGGTTGTCATAGAGCTCACTAACAGAGAGTTTATGATAAGAATAAAGCCTTCTGAGAAAGAATATTAAATATGCCTTTACTGCACTTGGAGGTTATAAAGAAATAGAAAATGTGCATTATCTCCTGCTCTAAAACTTTTAACATATAACTACATTCTCAAGAACAGTCTTTTACGGGAGGGGATTTTCTCCCAGTTTTCTATGGAACATTTCCATCTGTTATTATATTAAAATGTATTCTTCTCAAATCTAAATTTAAAATGGACCTTTTATAAAAGATGATTTAAAGTATTGAGAAACATTATTTATAAATAAATAGTAACAGATATTGTCTTGTATAATAATACATTTCTTTTCAAAATGTAGTTGTCCCCCAATGGCTTTCCCTTTTCCAAGTATTTTTTTTAAATTCATTATTGTTAGTTCATCATGTATAAAACCCTCATGAAAGGTAGAACCCAGAAAAAAAAAAGCACTTTTTCAAAAATTTGCTTAAAAGAACATAATGTTTAAAAATATAATTTGTTAAAAAGAACCCATATTCATTATAAATAAAGTATTGTAAGAACTCTCTTTGGATTTAAAAAGTCTTTTAAATTATATACTTTTCTTTTTCTGTTTTTCGGCAGTTTACAGCTTAATTCCCAGACTAGGGATCAAACCTGGTTCCCTGGGCTCCCTGCAGTGGAGGTGTGGAGTCTTAACCACTGGACTGCTAGAGAGATTCCTAAAACAGCATTTTAAACTATGGCATTTTTCTTATGACTGCAGTGTGAATGTCTCCTATCTACAAATCCTGGAATAAACTAAAAAATTACTGTTAGTATCATATTCAAGCAACCTCAAATTTATCACTTAATGAAGTTACTACAAATCAATTCAAAGATGAGATTCAATAAAGCTTAATATGTCCAATAATCTGTGACCACAAACTTTTGTACAGAGGTATAGCTCAGCAGCACTTCCTGAGACAAATGGGATTTTTCTATTCCTCAGTGTACAACCAGGTGATCATTAGCAACATGTGTCTCTTGAAGACTTGAAATGTGGCTGGTCTAACTGAGAAAGTAAATTTCAGTTCTGTTTAACTAACCACATGTGGCCAATAGGTAACACATCTGACAGTGTAGTCTTAGAGAAAAGGAGGACTTGAACACGGCAACAGTCAATTTCCTAGTAGGAAACTCATTGTACAGTCAACAGGATTTAACTGAAGAAAAAAAAGTGGCAGTATATTGTGTTTCTGTGGCATGTGTAAAGTAAAATGCATGACAAAATAGCTCAAAGAATAGGCAGGGATGATTGGGAATTGTTGTAAGGCAACAATTATACTACTTTAGCTTCCCAAGTAGAATCCAGAAGGTGGAGGATCCTAATGACGTAGTTTACAGAAGCCACCTTGTAAACATCAGGCACAAAAAGAGAAGAACAGTAATAGCAAATAGATTAGAGGAAAAGTCCCTAAGATTCCACCCTCTTTATCAATCAGCTTCTGTTTTTGTCTTTTGATTAATTTCAGAAAAATGCATTCCCAACTCAGAAGAAATACGAAATCCCATAGTCGCCATATCTTTACAGGGTGAGCCCAGTCACCCATCAGTCAGTCCTACCTGGATTTTAGATTGTATGGAAGGCTGAGGTATATAGCTTTTTCCCATAATTTTTCACCATGATAAATGGTCAAAATTCCCTCTGGAGAAAGCTTAGGGAAGATTTACAGTGTATACTTATTGCCCTATTATATTTTTTTCCAAAATAACCAGACCTCCCTCCAAGTTAGTATATTGCATGTCTGTAAACTAACTCAGGTCTAGGGTGTGGCTAATGGGTCTGTGAAACCCCAGTGGTAATTTGATTCAAATGTGTACCCAGCATACACAGGTGCTTTGTTTCATATTTTATTCAGAATCCTTGGTGAATACTCTCCTATTTATAACTTTGGCTCAATTTAATGTCACAATTTCTGTTCTTTTTATCAAAGATCTTGCAACAGTTTCTCCTTTTGGAAAGGACTTTTCACCCCCCCTCTGGTTAATATTCAGATATAAATCTCATTATGAGACCAAAGGCAATGAGAGGTGATGAAGATAGATGTTGAAAATTAACTGCATATTATATTGAGGCAACCACCCAAATGGAGTCACTGAAACATTTCCTTGCAAAGAAGATTCATTCTCTGAGCTGAAGTAACAGAGCTGCTTCCATCGGCAACAACATTGCAGGAGGACTCTTAGATTCCAGATTTCAGCTTTGTCTCCTTTTGCCCCATGTCATGGCTCCATTCCTCCCAACAAATTTTCTTTCCTTGGGTCTAAATGATTTGACAAGTCATGCATTTCATGGCACAGCAACATTGTAACTACAGTCCTGCAGTCAGACCCTGACTGCCCTATGCTACTACAAATAAGAGATTATTTAAGGCTGCTATTAAGATTTTCTGGGTAGCCACCTGTGACATAAATTAGGAGTTCAGTTTTTTTTTTTTTTCTTTAATGTATATATATATTCTTCAGAATAGTCAGAAGGAATCATCCCATCCCATAATCTTTGCAATAACTTTTTTTTACCAGAGCCATTAAGTGCCAAAGGCAATTGATAACTCTGTGATTTGCCCTCAATCAGTTGTTCATTATATGGCATTCCAGTGAAAAATTGATGTCACTTTGTCATATATCATATGTCTCCTCATATATAGGAGAGCAAACCCAACACAGAATCCTGCTCATAATACTGACTATTGACAGTTAGGGTTGTGACAGAAAACAGGGCATGTTCAAAATGATTTTAATAAAAATAACTTAAAGAAGAAGGAGCTTAGTGAACCAACAAACGATAGGGAGGCAGGCAGTGGGTGCTTGTGGTGGGAATCCTGAACGGGACAGCCGAGAAAGCATAGTGCATCTGAGAAGACCTGGCCTGTACGGCACTCAGCGCGTGTTCTCAGTGCAGATGACAGCAACTAAGGCTAGAAATGCCACGACACAGAGAGGAAAGAGGGAGAAGAAAATGACCTTGGCCACTGCTTTCCTCCTTCTCTCCACTACCTCCTGATACCCAGCCAAGGTCAGAGGACAAAGCAGTCCCGCTGATGCAATCTATGCTGCATTTAAACAGAGGTCAGCAGGAAACAATGAACAAATTTAAAGTGCCAATTAAAAGAACTTAGGCAATTTCAGAAAGACCAATATGTTAACTTATCTCATGACTACAGGTTTTGAAGTAAAACTTAGGGGAACAAACATAGCAAAAGGATTTTGTAGGATAATCTATATGACATCCAAGAGCACCCTGTTATATTACAAGTGTGATGACTTGAAAACCACAATGGTACTCTTTGATAAGTCTCTTATTATTTATAGAATATTTTCATTTTCTATGCATTATCATGGTAAGCAAAAGTAACTGCAAGATGCAGAGCTTTAGTTTACCAAGAAATTACATCAATTATACAATTGCAAATAAATAATAATAAACATATGTATAATAATTGTTATTTTCTTTGAGTCCCTTTAGTGAGTATATTACTGTATATAATTATGATTTAATTTGGTTTTCAAGTTATTAATTATGTTGAACGCTGTTTTATATACTTATCAATTGCATATCTCAATTGGTGTAACATCCTTTCGACTAACTTGACATTTTGCATCTAGTTGTTTGTCTTCCTATTATTGAAATATAAGAGATTTTTTTCATTTTTGTAAAATATAATATGTGTACATAGACAAAGGTTCAGGTATTAATACAGATATGCTAATATAAATATAGATGTTTATAATTATGTATATTAAAATATGAAATAAATATTTAACTAGTATAATACATAATATGAATGAAAATTAAGTTGTGCAATGGGAAAAATATGTATAATATATTATGCATTATTTATATAAAATATCTTATTACATTATATATATATAACAAAATATATCAAACACTTATATGATATAATATTTTCTCCCACTCCATAGCTTAGCTTTTTACTTATTTAACAGTCATCTTTCAAACATGGTGGGTTTAATTGAAAGAAATTTATCAATTCTTTTTCTTTTATATTCAAGGCTTTCTCCAAGCAAAAAACATTTGCCTAGCACAATATTTCACATTTTTCTCCTATGCTTCCTTTTAGAGAAGCATAAATTTGATTTAGCCCTTACATTATGGTCTTTGTTTTATTTGGGTGAAATATTGTCTAAAGTGGGAGTTAAGGATCAATATGACTTTATTTCCAAATGTGCATATAGATATTATGACATCATTTGTTAAAAAGATATATAATTCTTTGCTGAATTTACCTGACATGTTGTAGAAAAATCAGTTCACCATGAATGCATCGCTATATTTGATAGAACATTGATATTCTAAATATAGAACATACCCATTTATTTAAATCTTTATCTCATCAATTTATATAGTTTTCATAGTATAGTTCTTCCATATACTTTTAACCTATTCCTAAGAAATCTTGTTTTCAGATGCTACTGTAAATGGTATTTGAAAATTACATTTTATCATTGTTTGTAGTCAGTCTATACAAATATAATTGATTTTTGGTATGTGGACTGTCAATTCTGTAATTTGTCTTAATTCACTTAGTTCTAACTGCTTTTTATGAGATTCCTAAGGCTTGTCTGCTCGATCCTGTTTTCTGAATACAAAGACAATATTAACTATGAATTATGAGAATAATCATCTCGTCTTGTTTCTGATCACAGAGAGAAAAGCTCTCTGTTTGCTTGTTTGACTGTTTATCATTATGTAATGTGTTTGCCTTTTCAGAAATATTCTTTATCAACGTGAGGAAGTAGCTTCCCTTTTCTTCCTAGTATTCTAAAATTTTATCAACAGGTATTGATTTTTATTAAATCCTTTTTTCTGTATTAATTGAGTCAATCATCATTATTTGTTTAGTTTTTACTATGAAGCTATGCATTGTTATTATTTATTGTTAAACTAACAGGCTTCCCTGGGATAAGCCTCATTTGCTCATCATGTATCACCATTTTAAAACATTGTGCTTGACAGGGAACTCTACTTAATGGATTGTGGTGACCCGAATGGGAAAGAAGTCCAAAACAGAGGGGATATATGTGTATGTGTATATATAGCTGATTCATTTTGTTGTACAGTAGAAACTAATGCAACATTGTAAAACAACTACATTCCAATGGAAATTAATTTAAAAATAAAAATAAAATTTTGCCTTTGAGATTTCTTCTCTGGCTCATGTACTCTATTTAAATATGCAAGTTGATTTCTAATTATTTGGAGATTTTCTAGATTTTCTTACTACTGATTTCTAATTTTATGTCATGTGATCAGAAAACATATATTTGATTATTCTCCTCTTTCAAGTGTATCAATATTTTTTTGCCCAGGTTCTGTCATTATTTTTATGAATTCTCTATGCACTCTTGAAAAGAGTCTCTTTTCTGTAGTTCTTAAGTAGAACTGGCTAACAGTGTTGCTCTAGAATATATTTTTTCCTCTTCTACTCTCAGTTACAGAAAGAGGAGCACTGAAATCACAGACTATACTTGTCAATTTGTCTACTTCTCCAGAAGTTCTAGCAATTTTTACCTTATTTAAAATCTGTTAAAAGTGTTTTTTTGGTATCTTCCTAAGGAATTAGTCATTTTAACGTGATAAAATGTCTTTATGACGAATCACAGTGCTCTCCCCGAATTCTCATTTGTATGTGTTTCTTTACATTGCAGTTTGTTTTGTTTGTTGAGAACATAAGGTTTGGTCTCTATTTATACAGTCTGACAATCTCTACCTTTTAATTGAAATATTCAAATATATTTAAAATATGTAGCAATACTTTCAGATTATAGTTTCTAATCCCACTGTATGTTTTATTGTCTCATCTGCTTTTGCTCTCCCCCGCTTCCTATTCTCTTCTGCTTTATTTTGTTGTTCTTCAGTCACTATATCGTGTCTAACTCTTTGCAACCCCAAGGACTAGAGCACACCAGGCTTCCCTGTCATTCACTATCTCTGGAGTTTGCTCAAACTCATATCCCTTGAGTCAGTGATGACATCCAACCATCTTATCCTCTGCCACCCCTTTCTCCTCCTGCCCCCAGTCTTTCCCAGCATTGGAGCCTTTTCTGATGAGTTGGCTCTTTGCATCAGGTGGTCAAAGTATTGGAGCTTCAGCTTCAGCATTAATCCTTCCAATGAACATTTTAGGATTGATTTCCTTTAGGATTGACTGGCTTGATTTCCTTGCTGTCGAAGGGACTTTCAAGAGTCTTCTCCAGCATCACAGTTCAAAAGCATCAATTCTTCAACACTCAACTTTCTTTTTGGTTCAACTCTCACATCCATACATAACTACTAGAAAAACCATTGCTTTAATACTAGGCAAAGTGATCTCTCTGCTTTTTAATATGCTGTCTAGGTTTGTCATAGCTTTTCTTTTGAGGAGCAAAAGTCTTATAATTTTGTGGCGACAATCACGGTCCACAGGGATTTTGTAGCCCAAGAAAATAATATGTCACTATTTCCTCATCTATTTGTCATGAAATGATGGGACCAAATACCATGATCTTAGTTTTTTGAGTACTGAGTGTTAAGCCAGCTTTTTCACTCTCCTCTTTCACCATCATGAAGAGGCTCTTTAGTTCCTCTTCACATTCTGTCATTCAAGTGGTATCATCTGCATATCTGAGGTTGTTGATATTTCCTCTGCCAAACTTTATTCCATCTAGTCATTTATCCAGCCTGGCATTTCACATGATGTACTCTGCATAGAATTTAAATAAGCAGGGCAACAATATACAGCCTTAACGTACTCCTTTTCCGATTTTGAGCCAGTCCATTGTTTCATGCCTGGTTCTAACTATTGCTTCTTGAACCACAAATAGGTTTTTAAGGAGACAGGTAAGGTTGTCTGGTATCCCCATCTAAGAATTTTCCACAGTTTGTTGTGATTCATAAAGTCAAAGGCTTTAGTATAGTTAATGAAGCAGAAATAGAGGTTATTTTTCCCTTGCTTTTTCTATGATCCAGCATATGTTGCCAATTTAGTCTTTGGTTTCTCCGCCTTTTCTAAATCCAGCTTGTTCATCTGGAAGTTCTCAGTTCACACACTGTTGAAATCTAGCTTGAAGAATTTTGAGCATTACCTTGTTAGCATGTGAAATGAATACAGTTGTACGAGATGTGTATAAGAGACAGATATAAANTCCGCCTTTTCTAAATCCAGCTTGTTCATCTGGAAGTTCTCAGTTCACACACTGTTGAAATCTAGCTTGAAGAATTTTGAGCATTACCTTGTTAGCATGTGAAATGAATACAGTTGTACAGTACTATGAACTTTTTTTTTTTTTTTGGCATTACCTTTCTTTGAGATTGAAATGAAAGCTGACATTTTTCTATCCTGTGCCCACAGCTGAGTTTTCCAAATTTGTTGGCATAGTGAGTGCAACTCTTTAACAGCATCATCTTTTTAGGGTTTCAAATAGCTCAGTTGGAATTCAGTCACTTCCACTAGCTTTGTTTATAGTAATTCTTCCTAAGGCCCACTTGACTTCACTCTCCAGGATGTCTGACTTTAGGTGAGAGACCACACCATTGTGGTTATCTGGGTCATTATCACTTTTTTTTGTATAGCTTTTCTGTGTATTCTTGCCACCTCTTCTTAATCTCTTCTGGTTCTGTTAGGTCCTTGCCATTTCTGTTGTTTATTGTGCCCATATTTGCATGAAATTTTCCCTTGGTATCTCCGATTTTCTTGAAGAGTCTTTCCATTCCATTGTTTTCTTCTATGTTTTTGCATTGTTCACTTAAGAAGGCTTTCTTATCTCTCCTTGTTTTTCTCTGGAACTCTGCATTCAGTTGGGTATATCTTTCCCTTTCTCCCTTGTCTTTAATTTCTCCTTTTTCAGCTCTTTGTAAGGGCTCCTCAGACACCAACTTTGTTTTCTTTCATTTGTTTTTCCTTGGAATGATTTTGTTCACTGCCTCCTATATACTATTACAAAGCTCCATCCATAGTTCTTCAGTAATTCTCTCTACCAGATCTAATCCCTTGAATCCATTTGTCACATCTACTTTATAATCATAAGATACTTGATTTAGGTCAGATGTGATTGGCCTAGTGGTTTCCCTTACTTTCTTAAATTTAAGCCTGAATTTTGCAATAAGGAGCTTCTGATCTAAGCCATAGTCAGTTAAAGGGTTGTTTTTTTGTTTGTTTGTTTGTTTGCTGACTATATAGGACTTCTCTATCTTTGATTGCAAAAAATGTAATCAATCTGATTTCAGTTTTAATCATCTGATGATGTCCATGTGTAGAGTCATCTCTTGTGTTGTTTGAAGAGGGTGTTTGCTATAACCAGTGTGTTCTCTTGGCAAAATGCTATAAGACTTTGCCCTGCTTCATTTTGTACTACAAGGCCAAACTTCTCTGTTACTTACTGCCTTCCTTAGGATTGAGTGTTTCGGGCTTCCCACCTGGCGCTAGTGGTAAAGAAACCGCCTGCCAATGCAGGAGACATAAGAGACTTGGGTTTGATTTCTGGGTCTAGAAGACCCGTGCAGGAAGTCATGGCAACCCACTCTGGTATTCTTAGACATGACTGAAGCGATTTAGAATGCACACATTAGAATTCAATATTGTCTCTATCTTTGGCTTATGATCCATGTTACCTTATTTTACTTTTACAATGATTTTCATGGTTTAGGCATTCTTCCTTAACTATTGTCATCTACCTTCATACTATTTTATATATATTCCCTATATTATACTGTTTTACAAAAGTAAGACCCTTACCTCGATACACTTCCTCATTTCTCTTCACAGCCTTTGTCCGATTGTTGTTTCTATTGATAAGAAACTNTCTTCCTTAACTATTGTCATCTACCTTCATACTATTTTATATATATTCCCTATATTATACTGTTTTACAAAAGTAAGACCCTTACCTCGATACACTTCCTCATTTCTCTTCACAGCCTTTGTCCGATTGTTGTTTCTATTGATAAGAAACTCTACAATGCAGTTTTAAATAATGAATTTTAAATAATCAATTTAAAAAATTTAATGAGACAGTATCTTTTATAACTACTTACATGTATACTATCTACAATGCAGTTTTAAATAATGAATTTTAAATAATCAATTTAAAAAATTTAATGAGACAGTATCTTTTATAACTACTTACATATATACTATCTCTGGCTCTCACCATGCCTTTGTGTTGATACAATTTTGTATCTGGTGTCACTTTTCTTCTGCCTGAGAAAATTCAACATTTTTTGCAATATAGGACTGCTGGCATAAATTTCCTCAGTTATTATTTGTGTGAAAACTCTTTTCCCTTTATTTTTGAAGGATATTTTCATTGGTATTTAGTTTGAGTTGACAAGTTTTCTTTTGTTTTTTTCCTTCCAGATGAGCTAAAGAGAAGTTGCTGTGATTCTTATGTGATTCTTATATTTCTTGCCTTATATTAAACAGGTATTTTTCTCTCCAATGTTATTTAAGATTTTCCTTTAGTTAAAAGTTTTCATAAATTTGAATTTGGTGTACTTGAATCTGATTTTCTTTAGATTTCTTCAGTTTGGTATTTGATAAGCTTCTTGTATCTATGAATCTAATTAACATAAATTTTAGAAAAAAAAGATTATGTTTTTTAATATTAATTTCTGCCCCATCTTCTCTCTCTTTTCCTTCATACCTTTCATTTGCATGAATGTTAAACTGCTTGATTTTTCTCCCGTATTTTGCTCCTTTTCTGTTATTCACAGTCTTTTTTTCTTGCTATGAAAAGTTCAGATTTTTTTTTGCTATGTCTTCAAGTTTACTTATTTTTTAATGCAATGTCTAATTTTGTTTTCAATCTATTTAGTAAAATTTCATTTCAGATATATTACTTAAAGTTATAAGTTCCACTTGGCTTAAAAAAAAAATTTTTCATCTCTTTCTTCCTACATTTGTTTCTCTCTGAGCCAATTTATAATAGCTTTGTAATGACTGTTTGCTAACTCCATCACTTCTATATTTTTTTAGATTTCCTATATCAATGACATTAATCTTCACAAACAAGTCTGCAATTGCCCAAGGGTAATTTTTTCTAAATATAGATACAATCAGCATATGAAGATGATATAACAGAAGTAATGACCATTTAGTTCATATTAAAATTACTATATAAAGTTTCCATTTAAAACAGAGTTCAATGCATCTGGGATCATATTGTTCAATAATCTACTTTTTGTTTTAAAGAAGAAACTACCATATATTTTATTACTTAAATCACTTACAAATAAAGACAACCATTTGCTTTTACATGGAATCTATATGAGTTGAATGCTAGAAAAGCATTTAATAATTTCACTTGAGGGCACTACATAAAGAGTTACAAAGCATGTGGTTAGATTATACAATATGTGTGAAGCATAAGACAGATCATGATGCATTCAGGCACTCAAAAAGTTAAGTTACAAACACCTAGGAACAGAATAGAAATCACACAGTTCAGGCATATAAGAGGCAAGATAGATAGGAGGAAGAAGCAACATGAGATTAAAGTAATGGTGGGAAGATTTCTTCCTCATTTGCTCTGGTATCCCTTTACCCACTGTATATAACTATATACAATTGTAAAGAAATATAAAACTGGGGAAATGTATTACACAAATGTTCCAGGCAAGTAGTCAACCAAGTAGCACAGACCAGTGATTTTTAAAAAAAAATAAAATAATGAGAAGTTTCATATGATTTTCTGGTTTTCTGCCTTGAGGCACATTCTGGATTCTGGTACAAAGAACAAAACCAGAATCTGGTTGCCTATCTTAATTGAGGAGGTACAGATTGAGATGCAGGGAAATGAAGATGGCTAAAATTTGTGAAGAACTGGAAAAGACCTCAGGGAAAGAGCTCCAGAAATCTGTATAAGGTTCCCCTTGAGTGATACACTAGCATGCATGTCCATGAGATTACACTCTGCAAAGAAGGAATGAAAGAGGAGTACCTGAGTAATAGACGCCAAGCAAATCCCAGAGGAGACATGGAGTTCAAGATCCAGCAAGTGAGAGAGGAGAGAATTTGTAGAATAATGGGATACTCAGCAGAGATCAGCAGACACGTATATATGAGAGTAAATTCAACTATAGACATTCACAAACAAAGAGTAAAAGCCAGCCTTTATAAAACAAACTAAACCTCATGTAAATGATCTGCTGGTTAAAACAAAAGCAGTTCACTTCTAAAGGAAGATAGCAACATTTAGTTTCTCAACAATGGAATATCTGGCACTGAATAAAACATAATTAGACATAAAAAGATGCAGCAAAATATAATTAATAGTGAAGATTAATGTCATTGATATAGGTAATCTAAAAAAATATAGAAGTGATGGAGTTAGCAAACAGTCATTACAAAGCTATTATAAATTGGCTCAGAGAGAAACAAATGTAGGAAGAAAGAGATGAAAAATTTTTTTTTTAAGCCAAGTGGAACTTATAACTTTAAGTAATATATCTGAAATGAAATTTTANAAGTAGGTATCTGCCAGCAATGCAGGGGACCCTGGTTCAATTCCTGGGTTGGGAAGATTACCTGGAGAAGGGAATGTCTACCCACTCGAGTATTCTGGCCTGGAGAATTCCAGGCCATGAGTTCGCAAAGAGTCGGAGATAACTGAGTGACTTTCACGTAAAAATCGGTTAGATCCTCTATGTTTCAATCCTTTATTCTACCTCTTAAAAGTTGATTTCCTAGATTTTTGATATATTTAGAATGCTTTTGGGTCCACATCCTTGAGGAAATGATGTAGCAGAATAGGAGCTTGTGCTGTGTATATGTGTTTTGCCCACTACAATGAAAGCAAAGGTGTTATGATAGAATGCATTGAGCTGGGTGTCATTGTTACTAAAATTCTAAGAATACACATTAACAGGCTGTGTGATGTGCACTGTGAGGAAGGCATAATCAGGGCACCTTGATGAATCTGCACCACCAATACCATAGTTGCTCTGCAGTCCATCAGTCAGTCTCTCTACTAACAAGCTGTTTTAAAGGTGTTTTATGTCAGACAGTGTTATAGTTAATCTTTAATATGTCATTGAATATATGTGGGAATCTGGAAAATCATACACCTCTCAGAACTTTAGTTCCCTTCTCCGTTGGTGGTGGTTTAGTTGCTAAGTCATGTCTGATTCTTGGAAACCCATGGACTGTGGCCTGCCAGGCTCCTCTGTTCATGGAATTTTCCAGGTAAGAATACTGGAGTGGGTGGCCATTTCCTGCTCCAGGGGATCTTCTGAGCCAGGAATAGAACCTGGGTCTCCTGCATTGCAGGCAGATTCTTTACTGACTGAGCTATGAGAGAAGCCCCTCTTCTCTGATAATTGGAGACAATGATTCTGCCCAGAAAACTTATGGTGAGAGCCAACCTAGGCAACGTTTATATGTCAGAGAGCCTGATACATTAATCACCAGATGATAGATGGCTTAACAGGTAGTAATTACTGCTGTCATCATTGCTATTTTCTGCTGTATAATAATCCAAATTTACAAGAAGCAAACCAAGTTGCTGCAACTCTCTGATCATAGAGTTACATAGTGTCAGCCACCAATTGGGTACAAGACATATATTATTTTCTTATAATTCTTAGTTAAAACTAAGTGCTATTCAATTTAGCATGCATATTTATATTTAATCAACAAATGGAAATAATCCTCTTTGCATATAAAATACTAGCTTTTACTGTGTTTGAATACTCCTTTCTTAAGTAGAGTTTGAAGGAACATACAAAATATTTTTTAATATATTTAGTCTTCATTATTTTTTTTTAGTATATTTTTGTAGTTAAAACATTTATTAAATAAACTTTATAAAATGTGAGTGGTTAATACTTAATTAAATCTCTTCTCAACAACAGGCCACATGCCAAAAAGTCAACATGCATTATTACACCAGAACTCCTGGTATAATAATTAATGCTATTTAAGAATCTTACTGTCTTTGAAAGTTAAAATATCTAGATGACTATTAATATTATTAAAAATAAAGCATTTGAATTATTATTATAGTGCTCTAATTTATCGGATTTTGGAGATCAAATCATGGATGGAGAGAGCATCACATAAAATGATATAATATCCATCTGATAAATCTTTTGATTTATTTTTCTTAAAAAGTAGTACAGAATACTTTTAAATAATCAACAGCCCATTTTCCAATATTTTATAGTATTTCATACATTTTACACCATTTAATTTTTATTGAATGTCTTTTCTTCATAAATTTTTTACAGTAATAACTTTTAAAAATCTTCAGTATTTCAAAGTTAGCTATGTTAGGAATCTGTTCTGTTATTTTTACCTTTTTTAAGACCTTTTACCTGTATTGATAGAATGTGTGTGTGTGTGTGTGTGTGTGTGTGTGTGTGTGTGTGTGTGTTGGTCAATCATTTTAAATTGTAGGAAAGGAACATATAAATAGCCAATAACTAGACAGGTCTAACTTGCACTGTTGCCACAAGCTGATGATTTAAATCTTCTGTGTTAAGATCTAACACCTCTCATCCCCTGTACTTTTCTCTTTTAACTCTTTTAGTTTTAATAATAAGTCATCAACAGCTACAGACACTTTTCCTACCCACATTGAATTTTCCTTTACTAAAATATATAACTTTAGAATGTTACCACTTTAAACAAGGAGCAATCTTAGGTACAAAGGACAAACACAGAATCTAATGGCATAGAACCCTCAGTTAAAAGATATTTCAGAAGTTACTGAATTCACTCTTTAAAAATATTTGTTGATTTATTCCTTAATCATCCCAGTAAGTGGTTGCGCATCCTTATTGGAACAATAAAGTTTGTTCCTAAAATATAGGGGTGGGGGAAGTAGCCTGTTTTGACTTTCACAGATCTCGGATTCTAAAACCTTCCTTCTTCCTGCTAGGTTATGTTCAAGGCAAGGGATAAGTGTTCCATTATTTCAGGACACACCTCCTTGGCCAGGCCCCTTGATTTCAACCACTTAGCATCGTTCCCATGCTTTTCTCTAGCTCATTCAAGCCCCCCTCACCTCATATTAGGGAAAAACACCATGCAGACCCTGGTGTGGACTCTTCATTCTCAGGCCACCTTAAGGCTGCTTTTTTTCTGCCTACGGTACTCACTGCATCATTCTTGGTCTCTTCTTTCTATCCTTAGCAGTTTCTCCAGAATTTGAGGCCCATTGTTACCCAAAACACTGACTGGTATTTTGGCTGTCGTTGATGGTTTCTCTCATTACCTGAGAAACATGCTATCTCAGGACCCAGAAGATACACATCTTCGGCTAAGACTCCATCCCCAGACTGTCTCCCTCCACCTGACCCTTAGATAGGTCAGGTGGAACTCTGTTTTAAATGGAAACTTTATGTGGTAATTTAAAGCGACGTGTTGGCAGCTCACGTCCTGTCGTGCCTTAAAGGCTCCCGACTTTCGCCTCTCACGCCGGCTGCTTTCCTATTGAACACACTTCCTGATATGGAAGCCTGGATGGCCCCTGGACTATCATTTCCATTTTCCCAGGTATATTAGTAGCATGGCTTTCCTGATGCTCAGGTTTCAGTGAATTGTTTTCTAACTTTTGTACACCTATTATTTTCCACTCACTGGAACGTGTGTCTAGTTTAAAGAGAAAAATCACTAGATTTGATGAGGAAGAAAATCTATTAACAAAGATAAATCTTATAAACAAAGATATCTGAGTGTTTTTACTAAGTTTTTGTCAGTATTTTTGGGCTCCAAAATCACTGCAGATGGTATTGCAGCGATGAAGGTAGAAGACGCTTACTCCTTGGAAGAAAAGTTATGACCAACCTAGATAGCATATTCAAAAGCAGAAACATTACTTTGCCGACTAAGGTCCATCTAGTCAAGGCTGTGGTTTTTCCTGTGGTCATGTATGGATGTGAGAGTTGGACTGTGAAGAAGGCTGAGCGCCGAAGAATTGATGCTTTTGAACTGTGGTGTTGGAGAAGACTCTTAAGAGTCCCTTGGACTGCAAGGAGATCCAACCAGTCCATTCTGAAGGAGATCGGGCCTGGGNTGTACCTGAATTTGTTAGAATTCCTCAGTCCTGTTAGAGAGTAGAAGGCTTGCAGACCTTTTGTTTTGGTTAATGGCAAATTGAGTTGTTAAAATTTATATCTTGGTTGAACTTGGAAATTTCCAGATCCATTTAGTAACATTTATACTTTCTATGTTGGGTATTTCTGAAGATTTAATTACTAAAACTAGTCATTTATTAAGCTTCTTCCAGGTTTGGAGACAAAGGTGCACACCACACTGTGTACTACATGGGAGCTCAGTCTGTGAAGCTAACAGACATTGTAAATAGATAAATTTTAATACATAGAACTCAACTTTTAATCAATTTAGTAAAGTGGATATATTAGTTACTATTTCACCAATGGGTTGAAAAGAAAACATGCATTTTTTTCAATTCAGTTTGTACCAATTGTGGTTCAGGTAAGTGATGGGAACTCCATATAATTTTAAAATAAATTTATAAGAAAAATTATAAATGAAAAAAATTTTAATATAATGAAAAGGAATCCCAATTTTTATAAAGCAGCAAATATTAAATGTGTTATGACATGAGGAATGAGGCTAGAATAATAGTGTAGGACTTCCCTGGTGGTTCAGTGGTTAAGACTCCATGCTTCCAATGCAGGGAGGAAGATTCAATCCCTGGCTGGGAAACTTAACAGTGTATACATAGNATTCTGAAGGAGATCGGGCCTGGGATTTCTTTGGAAGGAATGATGCTAAAGCTGAAACTCCAGTACTTTCGCCACCTTATGTGAAGAGTTGACTCATTGGAAAAATCTCTGATGCTGGGAGTGACCGGGAGCAGGAGGAGAAGGGGATGACAGAGGATGGGATGGCTGGATGGCATCACTGACTTGATGGACATGAGTCTGAGTGAACTTCGGGAGATGGTGGTGAACAGGGAGGCCTGTTCATGCTGCGATTCATGGGGTCACAAAGAGTCGGACGCGACTGAGTGACTCAACTGAACTGAAATGTAGAAATATGAATTTATCCTTCAAAGGTTCCTTTCCTTTTTCCTAGAAAGAAAGCAGACCCATCTTCACTCAGTTCAGTTCAGTCACTCAGTCATGTCTGACCCTTTGTGACCCCGTGGACTGTAGACCTATCTTAGCTGTCTGAATAAAGAATAGATCATGTTTAGCCAAAATTTTATTAATTCATCAAAAATACACATAAGCAACAAATGGCGACTAAGTTTCAG
This sequence comes from Neotragus pygmaeus, assembly GCA_006410875.1. Classification (NCBI taxonomy): domain Eukaryota; kingdom Metazoa; phylum Chordata; class Mammalia; order Artiodactyla; family Bovidae; genus Neotragus; species Neotragus pygmaeus. The sequence goes on from SJYV01033893.1 coordinate 488,434, forward strand.
TTTTTTTCTTATTTTCTAATCATGATATTCTTTTTGTAATGGTTAATTAAAATGCTGATATAGTATTTTCATCCATACCTGAAAATAACTGAGCATGACATTAATTTTAAAATAAGAATATATGCAAAGAGAATATTTAGTGAATTTAATATTTGTTTTTCTTTTAAGACCACTATATTACCTTCTCACAATTAATAAGTAGCTCATTTCTTCTTTCATTTACTTATTTCTAAAATTCTGCAAGGAAGATACAGGCTGGTTTAAAAATAAGTATAAACAATTTCATTCTCAAAAGGATTAAGGGATGGTTTTGTATACTCAATGGTCTCTTAAAATAGGTTTTCAAATGGGATTATAGCCAGTTATTTTTAGTAATGCTCCAAAAGTGTGTTACTTATACACTATTAGGACAGGGTAAATATTAAAAAAAAAAAAAAATCAAAGGATCTGTTAGTAGGAGTCAGTTAGTTTCCTAGGGCTGCCATAACAAAGTATCAAAAACTGAATGGCTTCAACAGTAAAAGTTTATTATCTCACAGTTCTGGAAACTTAAAGTCCAAGATCAAGGTGTCAGCTGAGACTATTCCTTCTCAGGATCGTAGTACAGCATCTGCTGGATCCAAGCTTCTGGTAGCACTCTGGCTGTAATAGCAGAGCTGCAAATTTCACTGGCATCTGCCTATATGCATCCATCTCTGTATCATGTGGATGTATGGCAAAAACCATCACAATGTTGTAAGCAGTAAAATAGTTATCCTCCAATTAAAATAAAATAAATAAATACAGTATTTAATAAAATGAGGTTTCTAAAGAAGAGATACATGTAATTTACATTTCGTACCATAAAATATATTTCTCAGAACAGCTAACACTGAGAAAATATATTAATTATGTTCATAAATATTTATTATATAGCTTGTCTTTACTTATAACAAATATAAGCTTTATATTCATAAGGTTGTGCCAGATCATGGCAAAAGGGGAGGAATCTCTGTGGATCCGGAGACTGTTCTGCCTTAACTTTACCTTCAACTAGTCTCCAAATATGTTAGAACAGCCTACTGGGACTTAATCTGACCATCTATAAAATGGTAGGGTGCTTTCCATTTTTACTGCCAAATATAAAACTCTGTGATTCTGTTTTCACTGTTTTCAACTTTCACTGAATAAAGACTAGGAGGAGAAAATCATTTATATGGCTTGCAAACAAATAATATTTGAGCATATATATATACACACACATCTGGACTTAAAGTTTATTTAGGAGTCTAAAATGTTATTTGTTTTGTGTTTTTGTGCATGTGTGTGTGTACTTGATTAGGAATGTCAAGGCCAATTGTTGTTTGCTTAATATCTTGAAACCATACAAGAAGCACATAAATTTGCTCTTTAATTTTCTGATGCATTAAGTCAGAGTTTTGACATGAGTGAGGAGAAACTTCTATTTCCTTCTTTAATCCATTGAAAGTCTGAGAGGAGCTTTGCTGCTGGACTCCAAGGAGGCTGACGTTCCTGGGACAGTGGAGACTCTGACAGTGCAGTGGAGCAATACCCCTGGTGTGAAATGATCCTTATTCCATACCTTGGAGATCTGTGCAAAAATGTTCTGAAGCAACAGGTGGCTTGAAAACCGACAGTGAATCCAGCTCCCTCCTAGATGCCAGTGCATCCATAGGGTGACTACTTTTCATTTTCTGAAATGTGAAGAAATGATATATATTTGCCCTAAGGATTCATTTTTGTCCTATTTGTTCCTAGTTCAACTGATATATGAATTTTTTGAAAGTTATAGAGGACATTAGCAAAGATGAACTTGTTGATTAATTTGAACTTGTTGATTAACTTGTATTAATATGTACTAGGAGAGCAGGGCTATCTAACTTTATCTGCAAAAATAAATCTTGGTTTTTAAACAAAATTTTCATTTGATTTGTCTGGCCAAGAAAGATAAATACAGCATCAAAAAATCGTTTCTATTTAATCCTAAACTGTGTCCACAAGGCTAAGTAAATATTAATATATGCTTAGATTTCTTAGAATTTTGAATAATTCTAACATCACTTTTTAAGGTAATTGAAGAAAATGATCCTTTTATTTCCTAGCAATTTATAAAGAAGCAAATATCAGTCTTATGAAACTAAAAAGAAAATGCTGTTTCTGATGATATTCCTTTGTCATATAGCTGTGAAAAGAAGAGAAGCAAAAACCAAAGGAGTAAAGGAAAGATATACCCATTTGAATGCAGAGTTCCAAAGAATAGCAAGGAGAGATGAGAAAGCCTCCTTTAATTATCAGTGCAAATAAATAGAGGAAAACAATAGAATGGGAAGGACTAGAGATCTCTTCCAGAGAAGGCAATGGTACCTACTCCAGTACTCTTGCCTGGAAAATCCCATGGACAGAGGAGCCTAGTAGGCTCCAGTCCGTGGGGTCTCTAAGAGTTGGACATAACTGAATGACTTCACTTTCATACATTGGAGACAGAAATGGCAACTCACTCCAATGCTCTTGCCTGGAGAATCCCAGGGACACAGGAGACTGATGGGCTGACGTCTAAGGCATCGCACAGAGTCAGACATGACTGAAACATCTTAGCAGCAGCGGCAGCAGCAGAGATGTCTTCAAGAAAATTAGAGATACTAAGGGAACATTCTGTGCAAAGATGGGCTCAATAAAGGACAGAAATGGTATGGACCTATCAGAAGCAGAAGATATTAAAAAGTGACAAGAATACACAGAAGAACTGTACAAAAAATATCATCATGACCCAGATAACCACAATGGTGTGATCACTCCCCTAGAGCCTGACATCTTGGAATGGGAAGTCAAGTGGTCCTTAGGAATCATCACTATGAATAAAGCTAGTGGAAGTGATGAAATTTCAGTTGAGCTATTTCAAATCTTGAAAGATGATGCTGTGAAAGTGCTGCACTCAATATGCCAGCAAATTTGGAAAACTCAGCAGTGGCCACAGCACTGGAAAAGGTCAGTTTTCATTCCAATCCAAAAGAAAGGCAATGCCAAAGAATGCTCAAACTGCCACACAATTGCACACATCTCACACGCTAGTAAAGTAATGATCAAAATTCTCCAAGCCAGGCTTTGGCAATACGTGAACCATGAACTTCCAGATGTTCAAGCTATATTTAGAAAAGGCAGAGGAACTAGAGATCAAATTGCCAACACCCATTGGATCATCAGAAAAGCAAAAGAGTTCCAGAAAAAAATATTTATTTCTGCTTTATTGACAATAGCAAAGCCTTTGACTATATGGATCACAATAAACTGTGGAAAATTCTGAAGGAGATGGAAATACCAGACCACCTGATCTGCCTCTTGAGAAACCTATATGCAGGTCAGGAAGCAACAATTAGAACTGGACATGGAATAACAGACTGATTCCAGGTAGGTAAAGGAGTACATCAAGGCTGTATATTGTCACCTTGCTTATTTAACTTCTATGCAGAGTACATCACGAGAAACATTGGACTGAAGGAAACACAAGCTGAAATCAAGATTGCTGATCAGTAACCTCANTAACAGACTGATTCCAGGTAGGTAAAGGAGTACATCAAGGCTGTATATTGTCACCTTGCTTATTTAACTTCTATGCAGAGTACATCACGAGAAACATTGGACTGAAGGAAACACAAGCTGAAATCAAGATTGCTGATCAGTAACCTCAGAAGTGCAAATGACACCACCCTTATGGCAGAAAGTGAAGAAGAACTAAAGAACCTCTTCATGAAAATGAAAGAGGAGAGTGAGAAGTTGGCTTAAACCTCAACACTCAGAAAACTAAGATCATGGCATCTGGTCCCATCACTTCATGGTAAATAGATGGAGAAACAGTGGAAGACTTTATTTGGTTGGGGTGGGGGGGCGCTTCAAAATCACTGCAGATGATGACTGCAGCCATGAAATTAAAGGATGTTTACTCCTTGGAAGAAAATCTACGACCAACCTAGATAGCATTTTCAAAAGCAGAGACATTACTTTGCCAGCAAAAGTGTATCTAGTCATGGCTATGGTTTTTCCAGTGGTCATTGAGGGGGGCACTCCGCAGAAAGAGAGAGGCAGTGGAACTTCCCTCAGCAAAGCTGAGAGGTCCCGAGGAAAGNTGTTGCGACCAGCCTAGGGTCCTTCGTCGCTCCTCTTTCAGAGCCACACGGTGACACTACCTCTGTCCGCCCGCTTCACGCGTGCCCCGTGTTGGGCGCCAGTTTCTGCGGGGGGCACTCCGCAGAAAGAGAGAGGCAGTGGAACTTCCTCAGCAAAGCTGAGAGGTCCCTAGGAAAGGTGAGCCTGCTGTCCGCCCCCCAGCCCTTTGGCCAGCGAGAGACAATCAGACACGACAGGGGTTCTGTCTGAGCAGTTCCGCTTTATTGTTACAGGCTCCCAGCTTATATAGACAAACAGGGGGGTTTTAGGAGGGACTTTCCATAGTTGCACCAATCACATTAAAGATCAAATCATGCACCTTCATTATAACAGGAGCCTATGGTGATCACTCACTGTTTACGTGCACAGAAATCAAGAGAGCGAATCAAACACTTTGACAAACAACATGGATCACGCCCCCATCTCTTCCACCAGGCGCCATCTTAAGTTTCTGAACACGTAGCTAGCCTCTTTCTTTTTAAGGTTTCCCATGTAGGGCCCCACAGTCATGACTAGATGTGAGAGCTGGCCTATAAAGAAAGCTGAGTGCCGAACAATTGATGCTTTTGAACTATGGTGTTGGAGGAGACATCTGAGAGTCCCTTGGACAGAAGAAGATCCAACCAAGTCTATCCTAAAGGAAATCAGTCCTGCATATTCATTGGAAGGACTGTTGCTGAAGCTGAAATTCCAATACTTTGACTACCTAATGAGAAGAACTGACTCATCTGAAAAGACCTTGATGCTTGGAAAGACTGAAGGCAGGAGAAGGGGACAACAGAGGATGAGATGGTGGATGACAATGAATTTGGGTAAATTCCAGGAGTTGGTGATGGACAAAGAGGCCTGGTGTGCTACAGTCCATGGGGTCACAATGAGTTGGACACGATTGGGTGACTGAACTGAAGAATCCAAACTAATCCAACAGTGCCTGTTGTAATTATCACACATTTTTGGGGGTTGTGAGGATTGCTATTGACGCTTCAAAAGACTGCAATGAATTCCTTAGCTGCACTGTAATCTGTTTCAACTTCAGAAAATAGAGGTATCAAAAATTAGGAGCTATACTTTACAGAAAATAAAATCAAGTACCTTCAGGATTTATCTGAGCCATCATTCTGTCTTGAGTTTTGTAAGCTGATTGTCTAGTTGCTTCTGAGAATTCTGCGGGGGCAGAATGTCTACATTAAATTAATGTTTTTCTAATTGCAAAAGATGCTTGTATATACCAAATATAATCACAAAGTGAATTCCAACTATTAGACAAAACAGAAAAATCAGACCATTTTAGAAATGTTTTATTACATTGCACATTCTTATAAACCTAGAACAAGAACTTTTTAGTATTTTTCTGCTTTATTTTTCTCCCTCACATTATTCCCATCAATCTTATTTTGCTTGTTTAAGATTTTCCATACCCCTACATAACTCTACATAAATATGTGGTTCAACATTTCCCCCGGAAAAATAGCCTTTCAGTCCAAGTCTCTTTCTCTTCCTTTCTTAAATCATCTATCATAAGATTTTTGTATGGTGAAAATTACTCATTCATTCTTCTCGATGGCCTGGGACAGTGGCCCTCCAGTGCCATCCAGGTTTCCTCCTTTTCAACAAGGATGTGCTAAGAAATATCCTTTCCCCACTCTGAATGCTTTGTTTCCATTTTCAAGATTCTCCTAAAGTTCTTATCTTTATTGCTTTCTGATCTCTATCAATATATTTATAACTTTCATGTGTGTTAGTCACTCTGTCATGTTCGACTCTTTGTGACCCCTGTAGACTATAGCCTGCCAGGCTCCTCTGTCCATGGAATTCTTCAGGCAAGAATACTGGAGTTGGGTTGCCATTCCCTTCTCCAGGGTATGTTCCCAACCCAGGGATCAAACCCAGGTCTTTTGCATTGCAGGCAGATTCTTTACTTCTGAGCTATCTGGAAAGCCCTATAACTGTGATACTACTTTGCATAGACTTTGTTTTTGCTTTTATTTTTTCAAGGCCCTTGCTAGTTTTTTCCTCCCAAGCTTCAATGTGCCACATTTGAATGGCCACACATGGCTTAATAACTTGATAACTTTAAATACATTTTCTGTGGCTTTTAAACTAGTGTCTTAAGGCACACACCAACCTCACCCTCATCGCTATACTTTGAAATGACTCTGTCATCTTATCTGTGAAAAAAATGAAAAGTGAAAGTGAAAGACAGTTTTGTCTGAAAGTGAAAATCAGTTGTGTGTGACTCTTTGTGATCCCATGGGAGTAACCTACCAAGTTCCTTCTTGTCCATGGGATTCTCTAGGCAAGAACACTGGAGTGGGTAGCCATTCACTTGTCCAGGGGATCTTCATGACCTGGGGATTAAATCCAGGTCTCCTGCTTTGCAGGCAGATTTTTTACCATTTGAGCCACCAGGGAAGCTCTCGCCTTGTCTGTACTAAGCCCCAACCTGGACCTCAATTCTTCTTTCAGATGAACTGTTTAGATCTGTAATGATTCCTGGTACTTGAGCCTTCTTTGACCCTTACATTCAGTATTCTATTTATGTCTTAAATATTGATTGTATTGTACCAGGTATTTTTTCAACCTGTCTTAGCTGTGGGAGTCACATCCTCCTAATGACACAAGCAAACTGCTTGACTACTGACACTTTCCCACATAATTTTATACATTAGCTCTTGCCTCTTAATTCCTAGCATGGTTTAGAAAACACAGAAGATGCTCAATAAATTGTTGTTAAATTGAATTATCAGTCTCTCCAGTAAAGCATTAGCAAATGTTTACTTGGTTCCTTGTCTTTGCCTAATACTGTGTTTCTTTTCTTACTTAATTACAGTCAAACTAATAAACGTTTTAGAGCTCATTTTAGTTTCTGAAGCTGGCAAAGACTAAGGTAGGTCTTATAGTAGTGGATTAGATGTGTATTTCATTTTGTTTTCTTTTTAAAATAGAGACCATTGAGACCAAGGAGAAGCACCCAATCAGAATCTTTTGGGGAAGGCTGAGGTTCCAGCATTAGAAATACCACCTGCAAATATCAAAGTTATTAGCCAGATGTAGTAATTGGGATACTGTTTTCAGAGCCAGAGGTTGGAAGTCAAAAGATGACAACAAAACAAATACAATTCAGTCATGTGTGTGAAATAATATTCAAGTGGATCCAAGATGGTTTTAGCAATAATTGTAGTCAATAGTATCGACAAAAACAAGTTTGGAATTCTGGATCATGTCTTATGATTCCTGGTGCACGTAGACACAAATCAGCTAAGTGATTCTGACATCCAGGACTCGTCTCTGATATAGGGGCCAGTGTCTCGTCATGCTCAGCTGTTGAATGCTTTGCTTCTTGTTTATTCCATAGGGTTTAATTACTGAACAAAATAGACTATGCTCCCACAGGAGAACTGCATTCCATTACCTTTCTTTTAGCTTTGGATTGCTATATAAAGAGCCATCCCAGCAAGACTCCATGCTTCCAGCTAGCAGAGCACTTTGAGAGCTGCTTAAGGAAAAGTGTTAGATAAGTGCATCCTTGATATTGACTGGTGTAGGATCCAGTGTTCCAAGGCTGTGCAGTATTAGAACCCACAGAGTGTTGAAAGCATTTTTCCCCTGATTCAAAAAATTTAAAAGCTTCGTGTGTGCCAGTATCTAATACAGTACTAGATAAGTATTTATTAAACATCCTGGTTAGTAATTATTCTTGTAATTTATGAAGTATTTAGTTGAAAAGACATAATAAACCATGATTATTAAATCGCAACTGGTCTTATTTAGTGTGTAAAATATTTGACAAAGTAAATATTTTCCAGATTTATATTTAAGTTTAAGGTAAAAGGAAACTAATTGAAATAGCTCAATCACGTAAATCAAATTAGCTTGAAATTAAAATCTAATATTTAAAAGAAAGACTTCAGAGTAAACAAAGGATAACCAAACATGCATAAAGAAGTAAATGATTAAGAAAACCATTTGGTTACTTCAAGCTAAAAATCTCTTTTCTGTAACTTCAATGAATATTTTAAGCAAAAGTATCTAAGTCTAAATTATCTGGAAAGCTGGCTTAGCTTTTTATGGAAATTTTCATGGATGGAAACACACACAATATTACATTTTTAAACAGATTCATAATTTGCATTTTAGTATTTGCCACACAGGATTAAATTTACAGATTTATACTCCCATCCTTCCCTTAATTAAGACAATCCTTTTAGATAGAGGGATTAACAGTTATTTTTAAAGTAAGAAAATACCCACCTCATAATTACAGGTCACAGATGTCATCTGTGATCCCAGAGCTACAGAAATGTTTAAGCATTATCTACTTAACTTTGGATAGAACAGTTTTGGAAGTTTGGCTTTTAAGCTCCTTCATTAAAGTTTTCCAGATGTACTTTGTAAACTCAGAATGATGAGGAATAAATACTAGGTTTAGGGCTATCTAACATTTCTTTAATTTATTTTACTATTTTATTTTATTTTATTTTATTATTATTTTTTACTTTATTTTACTTTACAATACTCTATTGGCTTTGCCATACAGACACTTGTCACTAGGTAAACTTTAAACAGCCTATTGTTCTAAGGTTATTTTATTGCTATCTGTGGAGATTTTCAAAATTGGTTTATGTTAGAATCATCAGTGATCAGTTAAAGAAATGTCCATCTCACGTTTTCCCTGCCAGCCTGCTGAACCTCAGTCTGTGGTACAGTGAGTCTCATAGATCCATCTGTGTGTTATGAAACACCCCAACGTGAGCCTCATGGGCACAGAGCCACCTGTGAGAGTTCATGTGAGGTGGCAAATTTAGGTTGAAAAATTAGGCTATGCTTACAAGTACAACAAAGTATTCACTTCAGTAAATATTTTAATGAAAGATTTTTAGCAGTCTTTGATGATCTTTAGCTGTTTAATTGCCAATACCAGTACTACCTTTTCCACTTTTTTACCTTTGACAGAGTTTAAACAAATTGGAACATCATATGGAAATATCATTATTGTTGTGGAATAGAAAGCTAGTTAGAGATCAATTGCAGCTAGAAACTACTTTGAATAACTCCTCTGTGATTAGGGACAAATTTGAACTCAAAAGCAGTGTCTGAAGACATATAAAAGCTAATTTCCTGATCTTTGCTTCACTTATGTGAAAAAAAAAAAAAATAAAAGATAGCAGAAGATTTGATTTAGTCACAATGTCTAGAAAATAGAAAGTACATGTATTACAATAAGAAAAAGAGTCTGGCATTTTAAAAACAGAATACCAAATACCTTAGCAAAGAAGACACGATAACAGGAGAAAAGGGATCTTTTAAAAGTTAATATATTTTAATAACTCACTCCACGGGGATATTTATTTATTTGTTTGTTTATTTTTGGAAGACCGGAGATTTAGATTAGCCATTTATTTTCTCCAAATTGCATATCTATAAAGGTGACAATAAAGTCCTTAGTAGAGTCAGCAGCACGGGAGTTGCAGTAAAGCAGAAATGAGTGCTGTGGGGCTCCAACAATACCTCTGACTCATCTTGCTGATATCTTACTGAGAAAGGTGCAGCCAGCAGGCAGCTCTCTTTAATAACCAGCTGAAGAAAGACATTTGCAATTGTTCCCAGTCTCTGTCTCTTATTTTTTAACACCTCATTGGATGCTCTTCACTTTAAGGTAGATCCTTTGACCTAAGCAGATTATTGCAGATGCATTAATGACACAGCCAGCTAGCCACTCTTCTCAAGGAAGAGATTTGGCTCCAAATAGGACACTAAGCTCTTCAGCCTTCTGCTTATTTACCTAGTCAGCAGGATGCAGTGTCGCTGGGTGCTTAGTGGACTCCTGGGGAATCAGGAAAAAAACAAAAGCAGAGGCTGTAGTGGCTGCAAATGTGGTTGCTAATAAGGGCCTGTGAGACCTAGGTTTCCTTGGTTTTCGTGACATTTATTAGGTACCATAGAAATTGAATTGTCTCCCATAATGCCTCTGGGAAGAGGGAGTGCTCCAGTGACAAAACGGTACAGTCAGTCGTCCTTTTGAGATGCAACAGTCTCTGTACTACTTGCTTTTGCATTTCTTTTTGATTCCCTTTCAGTATGTTTGACCTTCTGGCCAGAGATCCTGGCTTCTGCTGCACAGTTTCTCAAACACTATTTTTCCCCTTTTTGTTTAGAACTGAGCTTGGCAAAGCCAGGATATGAACTGTGCAGGTGGGCTCCTCAGGGTGAGTGAAGAGATAAGTGATCCAGTCAGGGACTGGCCACCTGCAGCCCTGCCAGTATGCCTCTCCACCAGATTTCCGTAATCCCCGCCCGGGAGATGGCCGGCAATGGGAGAAGTTCCATGGGCAGAAACAAAGAGAAGAGCAAGGAAGTCGAGGTAAGAGGAGATTTGATTCGATAAACTAGAGCAGCCAAGCCGGCTGCAGCCAGACTGCTCTGCGTGCCCTGGAGTGGCTGGGGCTCGGGAGCCGCTAGGCAACCCGTCCCAGCGTGTGACGGTCCCCTGGAAGAGAAGGGCTGGTGACTAGTAGGAACACAGGAAGTGTAACCTCTGCTTCCTGAATGGAGGAACCAAATCCACGAGCGCACTTGCTGCTTGAAAGATAAACGCTTCTGCCTCTGTCCTGGCGTCCAACGGAGTCGCTTTGCCCTCGGGTGGCTCTCATACTGCTGTCATCCATTTTCAGACAGCGAGGCTGTTGATGGCTGATAGTTTTGCTCAGTGTCCATTAAGCTAGAATGTTTAAAAATAATTTTCTTAACAGTGATAGAGAACCAAAAGCAGTGACATCTGTGTTACTGACAATATAGCGTGAATTAGGACAACACTCCACTGCCTCCTACGATCTGCTGCTTCCATAGCCATTTTCAGGGATGTGTTTGGATTACTTTTGCTTGTTGTTTCTTTCATTTATAATTTTTTTTCTTCTTCACTAAAAAATATTTGAAACTTACATGGGCTAGAAAAATATAATATTCAACTTATTACATTTAGGCTTTATTTTGCCGTGAAATCTAGCAGGATCTGTTCTAAGTGAAACTGCTTGAAAGATGTCGGGAACTTATTTCAAAGCTTTTTAAGGAGATTGAGCAAGCTGAAGGATATTGGGTGAAAATATTATAAATGCTGTTGCATTCCTTTAAATGGGATCTTGAGACGGAATGTCAGAATTTATAGTTCTCTTACTCTTCCAATATAGCTGTTGTCTCAGGACTCGTTAACTTGGTAGAAAATGATATTTTCCCACCTCCAGCTCTGTATGTTCATTGTTGTTGTGTTTGTGTGTTTGTTTGTTTTCTTAATAATGGGTGGTGGAAACAGAGAGGGCAGGGAAACAAAACCCAAACCAACCAACTAACCAAACAAACCCAAAGGAACAGTAGTGCCGAGGAGAGCCTGAAAGACAGAGAAATGAGCTCAAATCACCTTCGAGTGAGAAAAGGCATGTGTAGCCTCTTTGTATTTTGTACTGATTTTGAAAATGTCACTGAAGAGTTAGCACATTGTGATCTGTCTAAAGTCTGCAGGAAACATCAGAAGATGTGTCTGACTCACATAGACACTTTTACTCTAGTCATCGCCATGCCGTAGACACATGGCCTATTTGTAGGATTTTTGAGAATGAAATATCTCTACAAAGTAAAGAAGTGTATCAGCATAATGTTAACTGGAAATACTCTCTGTGATATGTATCTGTCCTTTCACTTGATGGTATGATTGCTAGAACATCAGAATAATCATCTCAAGTTTATTGGAGTGAGGTAGGGAGTGTGGGACACTGATCGATTCTGAAAATGTGTGTTGAAATGTTAAGAATGAGATTTGTAAAAGATACACACTGCTTACTCATCATCTAGGTTCTTTGGATGATCCTAAAATAGTATGGAAGGAAATTTTATATAAGAATATTGAGTGGAATTTTGCATAATATCCAGAATGATCAACTTCTGTATGACATTTGGAAATGAAAATGCTGTTTATATCCCAGTCCCCTACCACTTTCTTTGGCATTATGTCAACACCAGCAATTTCCTGTCTACTTGGCCATGAATCAGATATAGTTCAGGTGGCTTATGTGACTTTTTAAATAAATCACACTTGTCTTTTCTTTTTTTTTAACTTGTTAGAAATAATAATAAAATGACTCAATCTCAAATGAAAATAGCCACAATCTTCATCCAGATATTGATGTTAAGCCACATCTTCTGAATTCTCAAATGTCTTTTGAAAAATTAGCCATTTATGAGCAGCTTAGTTTCTTCAGGGGCAAACACACTTATTTTGTGAGAGTGTGAGTCAGGAGACATTCTTAAGAGCAAATTGGGTTAATTATGAGAGAAAAAAATGAAACTCTTAGTTTACACAATATTTTTTAAAACAGATGTTGTTCCGTGTATAAGAAAGGAAACCACATTTCAGGCTAAAGTATATCTTGGTTTTCTATTGGAGTTAAAAGTATCTCTTTAAGAGTGTATTTGAAACATACCATTAAATATCATGGGCTATTAAATAGTTTGTCTTGATGGACTAAACAGTTTGTCTTGATGGTCCAGAAAAGTTGTGAATGTCATTTAAAGTGGATAACGCTCAGTCCGACTCTTTGCGACCCCCTGGACTGCAATCCACCAGGTTCCTCTGTCCATGAGATTTTCCAGGCAAGGCTACTGGATGGGTTGCCATTTCCTTCTTCAGGGGATCTTCCCAACCCAGGGATCGAACCTGGGTGTCCTGCACTGCAGGCAAAGTCTTTACCAACTGAGCTACAAGGGAAGCCCTTAAATTAAAAAGCATGCCCAGAAAACAGCAAAATTCTGTAAGCAATTATCCTTCAATAAAAAATAAATAAATTTTAAAAAGAAAAAAACATGCCCTTGTGTGGGGAAAGCAAAAAGAATCTATTCAAGACAATGATTTCTGTAATTCCAAGTGCTGACTCCCTCTGAAAAAGGAAAGGCATCGTATGCACACGGGAGCAGTTCCTGATGGTTGAGCAAATAAGACAGCTCTTCCTCTGAAGTTTCCTTAATGGACTTTTTCTTGTCCTAAGGTTTTCCAAAGGATACATGTGCATATGAGCCCAACCATCTAATTTCAAATTTAAGACTTTGCTAATTTAAATATGAGTAAATTTAACTTGTTCTATTAGAAACTTAGAATATCTCAAATAAACTAATCTATTAACTTGACATCAGTTTTTGTTTTAAGGCATATTTAAAGAAAAGAAAGGTGGAAACTCTTTCTTAGTTACTATTGCACTCCAGAAGATTTAAGCTGTAAAAAAATAAACAGATTAAGGTCTTAAAAACTAATAAATATAACCCTAAGCTTTATAATGAATATACATTTTGATGCATTTTGTGTGCGTTATAGTTATTTACTTAGATAATAAGCCCAGAAATGCAAAATGCAAAATAAAATATTCCATCCAGTTTGGGTATAGCTGGTATTAGTGCTCAAGAGCATGGTCTGTCACTAAGTTGTGTCTGACTCTTTGCTGCCCTATGGACTGTCTCCCACCAGGCGCCTCTATCCATGGAATTTTCCAGGCAAGAATATTAGAGTGGGTTGCCATTTCCTTCTCCAATTATTGCTTAAGGGAAGGATGCAAAGTCTTCTTCCAGGAGGTCCTTGAATGCTTAAAGATAGTGTATCTCAGACTTGGATTCCAGACACAAAGTTTTTTCAGCACAACCAGAGATGATTAATTTCTTACAAAGTCAATGGACTAGTCGAAATTATAGAAGGTTTATATACAATGCAGTTAATCAAATGTATCAATCTATACTTGGAGATATTTTTAGTGATGGACTTGACCGAATGTTTCAAGAAAGTTCTGGAAATCAGCAATCAGACTTTTCTTTGTATCATGGAATCAGGTTAGTTCATCCACATCTGCAGAAAGCCAAAAAGCACCCCTCTGATTAGGTCCATAGCTCTCCAAAGTTCTCCAGAGCTCTTCTTTCATTGAGGGTAGAGGCTGATCAGTTTAGCTTCTTTAAATCTCATTTGCACACTTTTCTAAGTCATCACGCACTTTTCTACTCATTCACTGTTTTTCCTTTTTTTTTCTTCTTTTGGTAAGGACAAAGGTGGGCTTTATTAAAAAAAAAAAACTCAGGAATTTTAACAAAAGAAGGGAATATTTCACATTCAGAGAACAGATACAAAATTATACAAAATTATAACTGTTTAGACTGCAAACTTGTCCCATCTCCTCCAGAGCAGAGATGGGGAGGAGACAGCTGGAGCAAACAAGCAATTCTGTAAAACAAAGATTTAGAAACTCTACAAATATGATTAAAATCTAACTTCTGTTTTGCTTTATATATATATATATATATATATATATACAAAAAGCCTGCTTTAGTGACATGATAGTCTGATATATATATATACAAAAAGCCTGCTTAGTGACATGATAGTCTGATATATATATATATATATATATATATATATAAAAGCCTGCTTTAGTGACATGATAGTCCCACTGGAAAATAACCCCAATACCCCCTTGTCAGTAACATACTCAAGTTGAATAACCAACTCATATTTCCAAACCCTGTGTGTGCAAGTACATGTGTGTCTTTTAAACCTGGGGCTCAGTGGATGGCTACTGCTATCTTGGGCTTCCATCTATTAATCAACCAATGTCAGCTTCTCCAGAAGGGAAAGCAGGGCAGAGAGAAGCCCTGAAGTGGTAGTGAGGTAATAACAGCCCCAAACAGCCAACTTTTCCAGCATAGCCTCCCCCATCCTCAACCAAATTCAAAGGAGATCCTTTATTTCTAAGCAGACTACTTGTCTCAAATTTGGGTTCCCTGTAACCAGAATGGCTTTTTCTCCCTAAAGGGAAAACAGACATTTTCTGCACACCCATGCATATAATTTTTTTTTATATATTTAAGTATAAAAATACTACTCTGCTTTGTGTTATAAATGGAGGATCCCACAATGAGAATCTTTTCTTTTAAAGTAGGGCTATCCATCCATTTACTCTCTGTCAGGGCATTGAGTCCCAGGGAAGGAAAGCTCATACCAGCAGATCTAGGGTGTTTTCCTACCTGACTTCTCACCCTTTCTTCTCTCCTAATACTCACTTTTAATAGAAAATTGGTTACAAACTCATAAATAATGGAACTTCTCACCAAGAAGGGAAATCCTAACCTAACCACAGAATCCAGTACCCTTCCCCCTGTCCCCCACTCAACAACCACTCAGAAAAGTCCTCCACACCCCTTCACAATGACTGGGCTCTCTGTCTGGAGAGCTATGCCTATTGGACAAACACACCTGATTAAATGGAAGCAGTGGTTATGTCCCCCCACCCCAACGTACTAGAAAGCTTCAGTGATTGGGAAAAAGAAAAGGGTTGGGGCAGGTAGGTCGTTGTGAAGTGATTAAGAACTTGACCCCTCAATCCTGACCACAGGAAACAAGAGATATTAACTGGGTGTAAGCACATATTAACTGCTTTTGAGTTATAGCTATGAAGACACTGAGAGGGGCAAGAATGGGAGCAAGATGTAGCATTAGGAGGGGTTTGAGGCTGTAAGTCTAGTCCATGTGGTACTGGTACTGGAAGGGTTCATGGCCAGTTCATTCAGAAGACCACACACAGTGCAAGATGAAGCGGGCTGCCCAGAGACGATCTCCCACGCTGACTCCTACTCAGGGCCCTGTCTGGAATCCCCACTGCACAGGCAGGGCCTTGGCGCCCGTGCCCCTGACCTTGATGCCAGGGTACAAGCAGGCCCGGCAGTGGGCCTCCACAGTGTCCCTGCCGAAGGCCTGTCCTCTCCCACCACAGCAGTACGGACCTTGGGGCCCAGGAAAGCCACTGGAAGGCCAACCAAAGAGGCGCCCTCTGTGCCCCCGAGGGTATATTCCCGCTTCATTCCAAACCAGGGGTGCTGGTTGCTTACCATGTCCGTTATCCATTTACAGGGGTGCCATAAATTGGTCTCTGCAGGCTTTGGGTTGTACTTGAAGACTTCACAGAACACCAGCTTGTTGGGGTCCTTGAAGAAAGGGTCCCGAAACATGGCAGCAGGGACAAGATACATGTCACTGTTGGAGCTTCCAGACCAAAAAGCCCTAGACCATCCAAATTTCACTCGGGCAACTCTTCTATGCACTTGGGCTCAGAATTCAAGGTTCTTACAGCACAATCCTGGAGTACCGTCAGTCCAGATGTGCATAGCTTGGACTTTCTAACCCTGAGGTGGGGCCATGTGCACCTGCCTGATGGCTTTGTCCAAGCGGGAGCTAGCTGAGGTGGCCGTGGTGGAAGGTGCTCTGGGTGCCCTGCAAGCAGTGGGCTGGGCGGGTCACGAGAGCACGGTGAGGAGAAGAGAGCGGCAGTCTGGGGTGCTGCTGAAAGAGCCTGCTCTTCTTCCATTCTCGGCTCTCCACTCTTTTCCTTCTTTTTAACATGTTAGCATACCTTATTTGGAGAAGGAGATGGCAACCCACTCCAGTGTTCTTGCCTGGAGAATCCAAAGGGACAGAAGAGCCTGGTGGGCTATGGGGTCTATGGGGTCTACGGTGCTCTATGGGGTCGCACAGTCAGACACCACTGAAGTGACTTAGCAGCAGCAGCAGCAACAACATCACTTATTATGCTGCAATTAATTCACATTAGAGATCTGGGCCTGTAAGACGCCTGTCTTTTATAAGCAGAATCAAATTCTGAGACCTCAAGGGTGATTGAATTTCATACTCTATGACAGGAAAGTCTAAGGATAGTGCAAATTCCAGTGTTTAGTTAATCTGTCGCACATACACCTTAGAACACTCATTTATAATCAAATGTCCCTAAGAATTGTTGTATTTCAAATGTAGAGATGAATCAGAAGCCAAGCCCAATGTCATTGCCAGCTGCACTGCATGTCGCCCAGCCCTCATTAACACACTCCCTTACCCCTCAGATGATAGAGCTGTGTCAGAGAAGAGGCTGGAACTCCTGGCGTCTAACCTTTCCTCATTCTCAAACTGACCAAGTGTGACAACCATGCTTTAGAAAGTGTTTCAGGGAGAGAAAATAAAATTCCACCCCCCTCCCAAGAAAAATATATACACTTCTGCTTACATGTGCATTTTTCTTCACTTCTTTCACAATATTACGACATTTCTATATTTTGATTTTTCCTTTCTTCTTCCTATGATATCCCTTGTAAGATATTCTATTTGTCTTTCCAACAATAGCCCAGGTAACTGCTGATCTCTTATGAGGCAATACTTTCATGAACTTCAGCAAATTAAGAAATAAAAAATATGGATTTTGGAATATTCTTCATTTTGAAACAGTAGCTATATTATAGATTTATTATTTCTATCTTTAGTAGAAAATTGTAAAATTTAAATAGTCTCAGGGCCAGAGTCTAATTTGATATTGCTGCTGCTGCTGCTGCTGCTGCTAAGTCGCTTCAGTCGTGTCTGACTCTGTGTGATCCCGTGGACTGTAGCCTACCAGGCTCCTCCATTCATGGGATTTTCCAGGCAAGAGTACTGGAGTGGGTTGCCATTGCCTTCTCTGAATTTGATATTAGCCAATCTAATTTCAAAGTTCTGTGTGTTTCTTTCCAATTAAGGTACCATACCACAAACTTTTCCCATTGCTTAACCAAAATTTGTGGATCAAGGGGTTCCAGAATTAGAAATCCCCTTAAAGTTTATTCTTGTTAATTCCAAGCTGAATCCCACAGAGAATGAATAGCTTGATTATGTCATAGGAGTAGCTAGTGGTAAATGAAAGTGAGTGTTAGTTGCTCAGTCGTGTCTGACTCTTCGTAATCCCACGGACTATAGCCTGCCAAGCTCCTTTGTCCATGAAATTCTCCAGGCAAGTTATTGGAGTGGGTAGCCATTTCCTCCTCCAAGGGATCTTTCTGACCTGGGTATTGAACCCGTGTCTCCTACATTGCAGGCAGATTGTTTCCTCCCCGAGCCACCAGGTAGTGGTAAAGTTGGGACAAAATTATGGGCCTTCTGACTGCCAGGCTCTTTGTTCTAATATTGCTGAATTTATTAATTTTTTTTTCTGTCAAGGCACAACATTACAATCCCTAGAATTAAAATACTTCATATAATCTTCAAAATTGCTAACTTCTGAATGACAGAGTTTACATTTCTTATTGCGAGAGGTAGTTGTCCATGACTCATAGGTTAGATAGAATATTNTCTGTCAAGGCACAACATTACAATCCCTAGAATTAAAATACTTCATATAATCTTCAAAATTGCTAACTTCTGAATGACAGAGTTTACATTTCTTATTGCGAGAGGTAGTTGTCCATGACTCATAGGTTAGATAGAATATTAAATGTGTCTAACTTGTAGAATATAACCAGAATTAATTTAATTAAAATTTAGAAAATAAAGTAAAAATGAATAATAATGCTGAAAATTGTTTGGTAGAGAGGATACTAGACTGAGATTCAATTTATCTGAAAGGTAGTCCTAGCTTCACTAAAACCTTTTAACCTTAAGAAGCTCGCTTAACATCTCAAGCTTGTCCCCTAGAGAAAAATGTCATGTTTACCGGTAAATGTACAGAAAGCAACTTTGCTAGATCTCATTAAAAAAATAAGAGTATTTTATTTATTTATTTATTTTTTTCTGATACTCCTTTAACACACATGCTGGACAAGGAAATAATAACCCACTCTAGCACTGTTGACTGGAAAGAATGGACAGAGGAGCCTGGTGGGCTACAGTTCATAGGGTAGCAAAGAGTGGAACACAACTGAGTAACTGAGCACACCTTTAACATAATCATGAGGTCAGGCTTCCAGTTTGGCTCAGGCAGAATGGGACTCACCTTCAGTGGACATCTCTTGTTTCCATNGAAAAGACTCTGATGCTGGGAGGGATTGGGGGCAGGAGGAGAAGGGGATGACAGAGGATGAAATGGCTGGAAGGCATCACCAACTCGATGGACATGAGTTTGAGTGAACTCTGGGAGTTGGTGATGGACAGGGAGGCCTGGTGTGCTGCGGTTCATGGGGTCGCAAAGATTTGGACACGACTGAGCGACTGAATTGAACTGAAGAGAAGCTTTGCTGTTCCTGAAAACCTCTGGAATAGACTAGCTCTCTTCTTCTGAATGGTTTATATGAGGACATGAGGTCTGCAACTGGATATTATATGGGAAAAGGTTGGTGCTTGTAGGGGACCAGGAAGTCCTATGGGTGCTGGAGCTGATTATAAAAGGTAGGACAGAAGGAAAGAAAGAAAACATAGATTCTGCGTGATGTTTGCTGAGCCACTGGGTCAATCCTTCCTTGAAGCCAACCCTTATTCAAAACAAAATGACTTTCCAATGAAGTGATTCAATATATGTTCTTAATTATTTAAGCCATTTTCTCATTTAGTTGTTATGTCAATTACAACATGACAGGGTCCTAATTGACTCTTTTGCAAAGTGTAATTTCAGTTGTTTCCTGTGTTGTTACCTGTGCAGCAGCTAATTCCTGAGTGTAGAAAGAACTGCACTCCAGGTAAAGCTATCACAAACGTTAATTTATGAATAACCTGTCTACATAAGTTGTCCCAAGTAGTGCAGTGGTAAAGAATCCCCTTGCCAAGGAGACACAGGGCGTGCTGGTTCTATCCCTGGGTCTGGAAGATCCCCTAGAGAAGGAAATAGCAACCACTCCAATAATCTTTCCTGGAAAATCCCATGGACAGAGGAGCCTGGCGGGCTACAGTCTGTGGGATGGCAAAGAGTCAGACACGGATGAGCAACTAAACACATGAACACATTTACCCAGAATGATCTGTATTAGCCAAAGGGAGTGCATTTTGAGCAGGTGTGAGCTTGACACTACAGGGACAATGCCAAGGGGTGGAAAGGCTAATTCTCTTTCTATTTTTCCACTTTCCAAGGCTCTCTTGAGTCTAAATTGAATACTAGAGTCCCATGTGCTTAGAGTTAATTCCTTTGAGTATACTAATAGTATCGAAATAATTTTCTATAATGAAAACCAGGAAATTTCTAGATTATTATTTGCTTTCAATTAAAATTATCATAATTCACATTAATTTTTCTTGTTTAAAACAGATGTTGTGGATAATTGCATTAATAAATAAGACTGAATAACACATTTTATTGACTATTAAATGAAAATAGTAATTGTTGGCACACCCTGGTCAGTAAATTGTGGGTTCAGTTAGGCAGATAGATTATTAAAATTCCTGCCTGGCATAGATTTTATAAATTATTATGAATGTGCAGCTGATTTAGTCACTCTGTAATCATTGTGTTAGAAAGGTTGTTGAGCAAAATTATTGATGTGGAAGTGTGTAGGAACATGGGAGGAGCAGATGTACCTACCCATGTTTTATTAATTAGGATATTTAGAACTTGTGGATTAGCCAATATTTAACTTGATTCTTTGTAGCACAAAAGAAGCACTGAGGATGCCAACACGGATTTAGAATCCCTCAGTCTGAGGTACTGCTGAGGGGGGAGGACGGCAGCATGAGCATTGCTTTTCCCCAGCTCATTCCTACAAAATCCCCCTGAGCCACTCGCAGCGCCTTCACAGCCTCCAGGTGGGGATGAGAAATGACATCTATTCAATGCTCATTCTCTCCTCTGTCTCTGCAGCCCTGTTAAATAATTGAAATAGGCATGACATGAGGGTAGAACTGGTGATGATACTTCGCTCTTAAAAAAGGGCAAGGAAACTGAAGCAGAGGCTGGAGTGCCCCTGGGTGTGGGGTTCCTGATGACCCCGTTTATCATCTGTATGCTGCAGGCAAAGAAGACAATTGCAGTGAGCTCTCTCACCCCAACAGCTGACAAAGAACACACATTCTCTGATACAAAGGAGCTCTTTGAATTCTTTAGGATTTGTGCTTTTGATGTCAACAACAAAAGAGTTTCTTAGGAAAGGATTCTGGCATCAGGAAGTTGCTGGACACACAGTGCTTCAGGGCACAGGGAGGCTCAGGTGTGAGATAGAGTGAATAAACATTTGTGAAGTGAGTCAAACATTTGTTACTGTTTGCACAAATAGTCACATTTTTAAAAGATAGGAATTATTCCCACCTGTAAACGTAAGAACATTTACTCCTAAATAAGTTCCACACAGTGGTACAGGGCTATGAATGTTTCCTGGCAGAAACTTGTGTGATTAAGGTATGCAGTTAGAATTCAAAGCACAGTTTTACTTTCCAGTTTTATTCACAAGTATTTTTTACAAAGTTACAAAATATGAAAGAGATTTGTTACTGTAACTTTTACAAAGCTTCAAAAATTTAAATTCTGGCAAGACATTTTGTTTTACTCTCTCTATGACCATTTACAATGAAACTGCTACTGTAGTACATTCAGGTGTTGGAAGAAGTCATGTTCCCCTAGGATAGTCAAGGATTTGCCTGTGACTTCCGTGTCACCATCTTACTCATGCATTCTATTTGGCGTCCAGGGAGAGCATAATAGGGACTTCATGCTTTAGAATTAGAGGGAATCTCTCATGTGTTACGTGATTCTATGTGGACAGATCACAGAGTTAAAAACATGTCTGGAGGAAACAAACTGAATTTAAATCTGAACTTTGCCTCTTCTTAGTTGTAGAACCTCCATAAGATAACTTAATACCTCTGTGACTCAGTCTCCTCATGTGTAAAGTAGTGACACATGTGAGAAGTGTGTCATATAGTTATGAGAATTAAAGTGAGTTCATATTTCTAAATACTAGGAATACTAGGGACAAAATAAACAGTATTGAATGCTTGATAAATGAAAGCATAAATCAAACCCTTAGGTTTTACATCAAGCTATTTTATTATCTGTTGTGAATAAGACTCACTAGCACTTTCCACTAGTGAAATGATGAAGACCTATTTACGGTTGCATAAGGTCATAGAGCAAGCATTTTACGATAATGATGATAATTAAAAATAATGAAAATAAAAAGCTAACTCACTGCTATTTGAAGTTTGCCCAGTCTCTGACCTTTATATGAATAGACCCTTTGTTTACCTTAGATAAACGAAACCTAACCTATGACTTTAATGTCTGACCAACAATCTCACAGCTACTGAATCAAGAATTTTGGAGACTCAAGAATTTGTAGAAAAATACGTACTGTCCTTCATTTCTGTTCCATATTTATATTGTCAAGTGTTCTTTACTTATGCTACTATTTCTCAACACATCATGAGCCTTTAAAATCGAATATTATGAATATTTGTTATTATGGGAATTCTTTTTACTTTTCTTCATCTTTATGCTCTCAATTTCCATTTGTTGGTAAAATAAACTATTTATTATACAGAATAAGCCATGCTATGAAAAAATAAAATAATCGGTGATACTTAATGGGTAAGCTTATTGAAAGTTTACATACGTAGTATTATCCTGTGAATATCTGAGCACTTAGTTCAGTTCAGTTCAGTCACTCAGTCATATATGACTCTTTGCTACCCCATGGACTGTAGCATGCCAGGCTTCCCTATCCATCACCAACAACCAGAGTTTGCTCAAACTCATGTCCATTGAGTAAGTGATGCCATTCAATCATCTCATCCTCTGTCGTCCCCTTCTCCTCCTGCCTATATACCAGCATCTGGGTCCTTTCCCAATGAATCAGTTCTTCACATCAGGCGGTCAAAGTATTGGAGCTTTCAGCTTCAGGATCAGTCCTCCCAATGAATATGCAGGACTGATTTCCTTTAGGATTGACTGGTTTGATCTCCTTGCATTCCAAGAGACTCTCAAGAGTCTTCTCCAACATCACAGTTCTAAAGCATCAGTTCTTCTACACTCAGCCTTCTTTAGGTCAGTTCTCACATCCATACATGGCTCCTGGAAAAACTATAGATTTGGCTAGATGGACCTTTGTCAGCAAGGTAATGTCTCTGCTTTTTAAAATGCTGTCAAGGTTGATTATAGCTTTTCGTCCAAGGAGCAAGCATCTTTTAATTTCATGGCTGCAGTCACCATCTGCAGTGATTTTGGAGCCCAAGAAAATAAAGTCTGTCACTGTTTCCATCATTTCCCCATCTGTTTGCCATTAAGTGATGGGACCAAATGCCATGATCTTAGTTTTTTGATTGTTGATTTTTGATTGTTGAGCCAGCTTTTTCCCTCTCCTCTTTCACTTTCATCAAGAGGTTCTTTAGTTCTTCACTTTCTGCCATAAGGGTGGTGTTATCTATGTATCTGACATTATTGACATTTCTCCTGGCAATCTTGATTCCACCTTTTGCTTCGTCCAGTCTGGCATTTTGCATGATGTGCTCTGCATATAAGTTAAATAAGCAGGGTGACAATATACAGCCTTGATGTCCTTCTTTCCCAATTTGAAACCAGTCCATTATTCCATGTCTGGTTCTAATTTTTGCTTCTTGACCTGCATACAGATTTCTCAGGTGGTAGCTAAGGTAGTCTAATATTCCCAATCTTTAGAAATTTTACACAGTTTGTTATGATCCACAAAGTCAAAAGCTTTGGCATAGTCAATAAGCCACTTAGAGAAATGGCAATTTTTCTTTTTCATTTTTATAAATCAAATTAACACTATTCTTTACAAAATTTTCTCATACCTTTTCTTTTTCTCTTCTTCTGTGACCCCTGCAACTGGAATGTTGGTGGGTTTGATTGTCCCAGAGGTCTTTGTGACTATCTCAATTCTTTTCATTCTTTCTACTGTGTTCTGCTCTTCAGAATTTATTTCCACCATTTTATCTTCCAGCTCACTGATCCATTCTTCTGCTTCATATATTCTGCTATTGGTTACCTCTAGAATATTTGTTATTTCAGTAATTGTACTGTTTGTCTCTGTAAATTTATTCTTTAATTCTTCTAGGTCTTTGTTAATTGATTCTTGCATTTTCTCCACTTTTTTTTCAAGGTTTTTGATCATCTTTACTATCATTATTCTGAATTATTTTTCACTTAGTTTGCCTATTTCCTCTTCATTTATTTGGATTCCTGTGCTTCTAATTTGTTCCTTCATTTGTGTAGTATTTCTCTGCCTTTTCATTATTATTATTTTAACTTATTATGTTTGAGGTCTCCTTTTCCTAGGCTTCAAGTTTGAATTCTTTGTTCCCTTTGGTTTCTGCCCTCCTAAGTTTATTTCAGTGGTTTGTGTAAGCTTCCTATAGGGTGAGATTTGTGCTGAGTTTTGTTTGTTTGTTTTTCCTCTCATGGGCAGACCTGAGTGAGGTCGTAATCCTGTATGCTGATGATTGGCTTTGTATTTTTATTTTGTTTGTGGTTTAGATGAGGTATTGTGCACAAGGTTCTACTGATGGTTGGGTGATGTTGGGTCTTATATTCAAGTGGTTTCCTTTGTGGGAGTTCTCACTATTTGATGCTCCCTAGAGTTATTCCTCTAGTAGTCTAGGGTCTTGGAGTCAGTTCTCCCACTCCAAAGGCTCAGGGCTTGATCTGTGTTTTTTAAGCAAGGTACAATTTTCAAGTTTGAAAATGTGTCCTTTATGATTCAGTGGTCTCTTTAAAATTTCCTAAAATCCAGTTGGAGGAAGTCACATAAAGGACACAATGACTGACTGAATGGAGAGCTGGATGGGAGGTATCCCTAGGACTCAGACTAGCAGGTTAGTCTCCTGGTCCTTTTAAATCTGTTTTTGTTTTTGTTTGTTTTTTTTTGTTTTTTTGTTTTTTTTACTGTAAGTACTGTTTATTGTGTAGTGGTTTACTTACATAGTGCTTGTACATTTTAGATAATTGAGACTGTTCGTTGCCATTATCCTTAATTTATCCTTAATTTTTGTTGCCATTATCCTTTATAAATATTATGGGCTAAATGATTTCTGTTCCATTAAATGCCCTCATTTCCTCTCCCACTTTATTTTACACTTGAATGTACATTTACTTACTGAATGATAAATTCATTGATTAATAATCTACATAGCATCAAGTGTAAGAAAACTGAGTCATATAAACACCTTGCATGTAGCATATATTTCTGTTTCATGTCATTTGTTTTGGTCTGTTGCCCATCCAGATGGACTCTAGCATATGCCACTTTTATCACAAAAGATAAACAATAGAAAGATGAACTTCCAGCCTGAGGAAAATCATTTTCACTTTTACATGAAATACAATTTACACTTCTGTAAAAGGAGAATATTAAAATACATATTCCTGTTATCCTGTCACATATCAGCTTTATTGTCAGGAATCAATTTCCCAAAAAGCATTATTTCTTCCCTGAAACCTATCACCAAGCTTACTGATGTCTTTTTGAATGTATTTTAAAACATTTTTATTGCAGCACCAAATTTGCTTTAACTTGTAGAAAATGGCATAGAAAACATGCTGAATTTTGCAGTGCTGCTGTTACATTTTCTTACTTGAAATAGCACCATTACATGTTGAACTGAAGTCCATTAGCATAGGATATGAATACACAAATACTACTTACCAGCTATGTGTACAGTCATGATGGAGGTGTGCACTCCCATTTTCCTGGCAGTGCAAAAAACTCTAATCCTCTCTCATGAACTCAACCCCTAGTCATTTCTCGTCAAAACTCTTGTAGAAGCTGGTGATCACTCTGGAGACCTCTTGTACACCCTGCCCTGGTGGGTCTCTCCTGAGAACAATTCCAGCTTTGTGCCTATGGCTAGCTGCAATGCCTATCTGCTTCTCCCTTGTGAACTGGAGAGCCCAGCTGTTTCTAGGACCTCTGAATCCCACAGATCAAGCCCTACTACAGAGCCATCTTCCTCGTACTTTGCATTGGCCAGGGGGAGGGATTAAGCTTAGTCTTTCTAATTAACACACTGTGGCTAGACATGGTGGTTTGGATAAACAATTCCTGAGCCGGGAAGTCCACTTTTTATTTCATTGCATTTTTCAGGGTTGATTTCACTTCAGTGTTGTTCGTTGGCTGAGAGGTAGATGGAAGAGGAGTAGTGTTGCGTGAGAGAGGAAGTGATTGCCAAATATTAGGATTTTGATGTTCGGATCTAAAATCCCAGGCTTCTCTTCAGTGTGAATAATGTAGAGTGCCCAATTGGCAAGGGTGCCCTGGCACAGTCAGAAAGCAGAAAGCCTTTAGCAAGTGCTAGACAGAGAGTAAGAGTTCAGAAAATGCTGGCCAGTGTAACAGTGTTTCTGATTAGTGCCCTTTGTATGCATTAAATGCTATGAATGTATTATTATTAATAATAATACAAAGACAGTAATTGACATTTTTCTGTATTTTAGAGAAAAACAGATTACATGATAATAATTACTGTCTTTGAAACAAGTAGTAAAATGTTTCTGAATGCTAAATATGGAAATTTCCCTGATAGAAATTTAAGTCTATGTTTCCCTTTCACTTTATTAATTTTTTATTTCCAGAATAGGAATGTCTTTAAGCAAGCTTTAAAATGCCTTCCAAAAACCAAAACAAACAAGACCTTTATCTTTCATACACACACACACACACACACACACACACACACACACACACAGAGTCCAGGGAGCGTACAAGAAGCTATTTGCAAATAAAGGATTCTAGAGGAGATGAATTCAGACAGCCCTGAATCTGATGCTCTGACTAGCAGAATGATGTTTAGTCACCAAGTCATGTCCAACTCTTCTGTGACCCCATGGACTATAGTCCACCAAGCTTCTCTGTCTGTGAGATTTCCCAGGCAAGTATACTAGAGTGGGTTGTCATTTCCTTTTCCAGGAGATCTTCCCAACCTAGGGAGCAAACCTGCATCTATATGGCATTGGCAGGTGGATTCTCTACCACTGAGCTATCAAGGAAGTACAATCAAGGTGAATACTTGCAACAAATGTGTACTTAACAGTAGCAAATACCAGTAGGATGAAAGATATTTCCAATCATGCTGGGGTACTCTGATGGATGCTTAATGGATAGTATTGAATCAAATAGAAATAGGAATGACCACTTTGATGTTTAATTTCATGTGTCAAATGGGAGTATGTTTTTTCAATGAGATTAACATTTAAATTGGTAAGCATATTGCTTTTCATATTATGAATGGGCTTCATACAATCATGTATAGACCTGAATAGAACAAAAATAGTAGTCTCCTCAAGCAAGAGGAAATTTTCTAGTCGATTGTCTTTAACCTTATCTTCAATGTCTGCTCTCCTGAGTCTCTGCCTGCTGGTCAACACTGCAGATTTTGGACTTTCCATTCTCCATAATTGCATGTGCCAAGTCATTATAAAATATCTCCTTATTTATATTAATACATATACATATAGGTATATATATGTGTGTGTGTGTGTGTGTATTCATATACATTGTTGTTTATTTGTTATTTAGTTGCTAAGTCATGTCCTACTCTTTTGACACCCCATGGACTTTAGCTCACCAGCCTCCTCTGTCCATGGGATTTCCCAGGCAAGAATACTGAAGTGGACTGCCATTTCCTTTTCCAGGGAATATTCCCAACCTAGGGATTAAGCAATATCTCCTGCATTGGCAGGCAGATTCTTTACCACTGAATCACCAGGCAAACCCCATTCATATATATACATACATATATATCTCTTGTTGGTTCTGTTTCTCTGGAGAACGCTGACCTTATGACCACCATCAGCCTTTGAATGTTCCTCTTTATTGCACTTGCTGAAGGAAGGAATGGGCCTGGGGAAACTAACTGGGTGGTGGGGCAGAAAGTGAGAGAGTAGGAAAAACATCGGCAGCTTTGAATAAAGTATTCTTTGCTCTGGTAATATTTTGATTGTGCTAGTTATGTAAACTACCAAAGTGATATGCACTTCTTGAAAGTTTAAAAAAAATAGGCCAGGACACCAGTCACACAGTGAGATTAAGTATGAATCCCTGATCATGACCGCTTATTTTCCCTTTCTTCCTCACTGTTCACTGCTCTGGACTCATCTCTGTCAAGGAGCAGGCTTGACTGTCAACAGGTTAACTCTGTAGAAGATAATTTGACAATATCATGCCTTAATTGACTGATTATTTCCTACTGCCTTCCCAGTAAATCGAATTTCCTTGTCATGGTACACAAGGTCCCTTAATGATTGGATGCCAAAGACATTTCTCCTTCCAAGTCTCACTAGAGTCATTTCACTCTGATTGCTGTGAACTTATTGATCTGCTGATCACTGTCTGAATAGACAATCATGCTGGCCTTCCCTCCCTACCCTGGATGTTCTTTTCCTGCTCTTTGGTGATTGCATTTTTCACCAACTAAAAAGGAAGCTCAGCTATAAAATACTTTCCATTCCAGAGAGTCAGAAAAGTCACCTCCTTTTGGCTTTCAGAGCATGCTTTTGCATGTCTGTAATCACACCATCATGCCAGTTTTTAGCAGACTTTGCAGCATGCAAAGCTGACTTTTCTGCTGGAGCTGACAAACCTGGCTTGGAAAATCAACTGTGCTATGTGTTAACTGGATGAGATGGAATGTATTTACTCCCTAAGGTCCGTTTCCTCATCTGGAAAACTGTGAACCTAGTAGGACTATTAGGAAAATTAAATGTTTTAATACATGAAAGTATTTAAAACAGTGCTTGTCTGGTATTTTTAAAAAGCTATAAAATATTAGCTTTAATTAATCTATTGATCCTTCAAAAATTATTTACTGAGTCCCTGTTATGTGCCAGGCATTGTTTATCATCACTACCCTTATAATTACTGAATTCACATTCATTTTTAAATGCTGAACATCTAGCCCAATAAATGTCACATAGATATTCATTATATGTTTATTAGTATAAAAATTACTTCAGTCATTTTTTAGGCTTAATCACTGAGAAATTAGGTATTCAGTTTCCATTCTATTTATTAGGTAAAAATATGCCACTTATAGCTATGCTAAAGATGCTTTATTTAAGGAGAATGTTGTTCTCTTTAATGGTTCAGAATATAATTAACCTAATTAAGATAAAATAATATCTTCTTTGTATGCAAAATAATTATGGTTTTATCTTCTAAAATTACACGGGTCACAACAATTTATAAATGATATGATTGTGTGTTCTCATCTTAATAAAATGTAGCAAATTTTAGTACGATTAGATATAAACTGTAACCTTTGAAATATTAATACTCTCTACTCTTTGAACCAAAATCAGTATAACTTTTCAAGAGCTACATATATAACATTAGTTGTTAGTATTACCACACAACCTCAAATATACTTATATTTTATAATTTTTGTGTTATCATGTCTAATATTTCTCAGTCTCTGATGTATTATGAATTACACTGAAAACTGTGAGAAATACAAATAAAGGTGTGTCCTTTTTCACACTGAGATAATGCATACATTCTTAGGTATCAAATACAGGACCTATTAAGTGAATGGACCGGAATCTTTTACTATCCATTGAGTTATTCATATAAAATTAGTAACAAAGCAGACTGACTGTTATGTGATCTGATTATGTGATTTTCATGTGTCTAAACCTATTAATTTGGGGATAATGGGTATAGGTCAATTTGGTTTAACTATGTAGTGTTACAGTCTTCTTAGCCTCAAGGTACAGATTTTATAAATTTGGAGCTATTTTAGAGGTGAACCTGTCTACTATTTTGGTTAAAATGTCATACACAGTAGGAACGGAGCTAAGAAAGACACAGGTCTGGGTTCTGGCTGTCGTCTGAAGCTGTTTTAGAATGTTGCCCTCTCATTGCCTTGAAAGAGAGCCCTGTGCTCGGTCACAAGGAGCCTAGTCACTGGGACCAACTGTCCAAGCTCAGTTCTACTAACATCCTCTCTGTGACTCAGTTTCTTGATTGTGCAACAGGGATGCTGCAAATAACAGTCTCAACCACACAGGGTAATCATGAGGGTTCGGTGGGTTGATACATGTAAAGCACTTAAAATAGCACTCATGTAGTCCAGTGAAAAGTATATCCCTGAACATCTCATCCTAACAAGACATCTTTTCTCTATGTTTGAATAAAACGCTTTAGGAATTTTAGCCCATTACAATGATTATTTCTTAAAAGAATAAGACCACATGTTTGGAAATACAAAGTTCTATAGAGAAATGCAATGCACTGTAGGAAATCCTAATAAGTAAAAATTACTTATAAAGTGTACTTTAAAAATTACTTATAAAATCATAGTTTAAGGCAAAATCTCATCCTTCCCACTTGTCGTCCCATTGTCTATAAGTAGCTTTGATTGTGCCCTATTTATTATTCTCCTTGGTTCTAGTGAACGTAGCCACTTAATAAAAGTTGTTGTCTATGTTTTTGAACCACTGGAAAATCAAATATTCGTGTTTTATTCATTTCTTTTCAGTTTACAGACGTAATTCTTAAACTTGTATAGAATCCTTGCCATGTAGTACCATGACCAAACTATCAATAATTCACACTGTGAATTGGATTTTTATCTAATTTAACCTAAAAACTCTGCACCCCAAGGCACTGTGTTCTTGGGCACTGCTGGCACGAGACTATAGGGCATAATCTCAACCCGGGATGAACTTGAACTTGACCATTTAATGCAGTATTTATGAATCAAAAGTAGGAGGTATCAGTGGACTTTGACATGTTCTGTGTATTTGGAGGAAATCACAGCTGGGAGGGACTTTACATAGAAAGTCAGAGATGCCTTAAATGAAGAAGCCCTACTGATCATGAAGAGGTTTAAAGGACAGAGAAATCACAAAGCGGAGCAGGCCAGGATGAGAAACTGAGAAACTTAGTAGATAAACTTACTTTTACCTGATTTATAATTTCTGGGACTAAAGTGACCCGTCCAGCAGGTCCAGTTATTCACGGGTCCCCGAGAAGGAGCTACCTGAAGGAATCATGGGGGAGAGAGAGAAAGGAGACCAAGCGGCGAAGAATGACAGAGTCAATCTGGCTTATGTCAAGGTCTCATTTACTAGCCGAAAACGAGCAGTATTTATAGTNGGCCTGGCATGCTGCAATTCATGGGGTCGCAAAGAGTTGGACACGACTGAGTGACTGAACTGAACTGAGATGATCACATGGACAGAGGAGCTTGGCAGGCCACAGTTCATAGGATCACACAGAATCAGACCCCACTGAAGCCACTAAGCAGCAGCAGCAACAGCGGTCTATTTGTGTTTTGTTGCTTGAGGAGACATTTGTCCAGGTACAAACACTGCAGCAAAGGATCCCGGGTCCCAGCCTTTCTCAATGGCAGCTGGGAGGAGTTCGCCAAAACTCAGAGGAGGCTGGATTCCATGAGCACTTCTTCACTCACAGGTCATGGCCTCTTTCCCTCTGCCCTCAGCATTGAGGGCATATCCATGTGACTCGGTCTTCTCACAGAATCTTTGTCTCAGAGTTGAAGCAGTCACAGGTTTAGTCCCAGTTCAAGGGGAGAGAACACACAGGTGAGAATGCTTGAGGGTCCATCTCTGGGAGACTAATGACCACAAGTGAAGTGAAAGTCGCTCAATCATGTCCGACTCTTTGAGACCCCATGGACTATACAATCCATGGAATTCTCTGGGCCATAATACTGGAGTGAGTAGCCTTTCCCTTTTCCAGGGGATCTTCCCAACCCAGGGATCGAACCCAGGTCTCCCACGTTGCAGGCGGATTCATTACCAGCTGAGCTATAATGACCACAAGTCACTGACAGTCTCGGAAAAATGTTGACTATGGCTTAGACAACATCTGGAGTATTGTTTCTTGCATGCAGCTTCACCTTTTATGAGCGTCCAACCTTGCCTCCATAAACTGTAACTCACCAAAGAAAACAGTAAAATATATCTAAAATGGATATCATCAATTTTCTATTCCCATGGACTTTGGTTTTCAGTTAGTTACCAGTATGGACTGCTGAAATTAAAAAAAAAATTTTTTTTCACGTTATAAAACTACTATCAACCTCCCAGAAAAATATAGGCTTATGCTTATGAAACATTTTGGCTTTAATTTCATCTCTATAATCAGCCCATACCTTATCATAATCTCAAAGTGATTTTATATAACCAATGCACAAGTGTATGTAAGTTTCTTAAAGTCAATAATGGCCTATAATTTCATTTTAGTGGTTTTTGGAGGAACTTTAGCCCATTATAATCATTATTCTTTAAAAGAATAAGACCCAGATGTTGGAAATACAAAATTCTATAGTGAAAAGTAGTGCCCTCTAGGAAATCCTGATGAGTGAAAGTAAATATGAATTTTCTTGTAGTTTTATGAGTGTACAGACTCTCTTGCTCAGAGTATCTCATGAGATGAAGCCAGATGCCATTCGTTGTGTGAAAATCATTAAAGTTTTACCAAATAAGCAAAATAAAAAATTAAGCTCTACATAATTAAAAAATTACTTTAAAATTACTTATTCTCTAAAAGGTAGTAAAGGGTTTTAGAATATTTAAATTTATACTAAAAGGCTTATAAAATGTTTCTTCATCATAAGGCCAAAAACATTTCATCCTTAGTATGTTACTATAGTATCTAAGGTTTTAAAGTTAAGGAGAATGGGATTGTTTACAGTTTATATTTTAGTTGTTTTTTTAAATTTCAACACTCTTCAGACTTGAATGCCTAAAATGAACATTTTTTTTCTCTGTGGCTGACTGTAACACATTATAGTTATTATGTATACATTAAAGTCCCTTCGTTCTCTACATCAGTTAATTAGGGATGGTGGACCTGTGACTTCCAAAATTTGACATCTCTTCCATCCAGCCACCTCCACCTTGGAGCAGTACCCCAAGTTGCTCCCTCCCTATATTCTTTCCAGCACCTAACATGGGCCTGTCATTCATTAATGTGCTCAATAAGTATTTGGTGAATGAATGAAAACTTTGTCTCCTTAGTTGGATGGGAAGCATTCTGGGTCCTAGATGACTTCAACTTGCTCCTGAGTTTCTAAGATCACTTGGATTAAGGAAGGACTATGCTGTGCTTAGTTGTTCAATCATGTCTGACTCTTTGTGACCCAATGGACTGTAACCCTCCAGGCTCCTCTGTCCATGGGATTTTCTAGGCAAGAATACTGGAGTGAGTTGCCATGTCCTCTTTCAGGGTATCTTCCCAACCCAGAGATCAAACCCAGGTCTCCCACATTGCAGGAGGATTCTTTACCATCTGAGCCACTAGGGAAGCCCAAGAATACTGGAGTGGGTAGCCTGTGCCTTCTCCAGGCATAGATTAAGGATAACTATATCCATTTTTTTTTAATTGCAGCTTTTTCTCATTGAAAGCTTTGCAAAATCTAGGTGATTGGCTTTTGGGGGGCAAAATATTAGAAAAGTATTTTAGAAATGAAGTTTAGCATAGATACCAAGTTATATTTAGTATTAGCTTTTAAAACATTCTATTTTTACAGATTAGCTCAAGTCACAGTTTAAACATTTTAATAGACAAATGTTTCTTAATTTCAAAATATAAAGAAATCTCAAAATTTTCCACTTTGCCCCCATAAAACTGTGTCATAGGAGTAAAATGAAAGAAACAAATGAAAATTGCTAGAGCACTGAGAAATGATGAGCATTCTCTTCTAAAAAATGAAACTGTGTTTGTCTAGTTATAGCCTTTCATCAAAGGGTTCCAAGTATGCTAATGAAAATTAGCACAGTTATCCTCAGTACATTGATACCTTTAGCCTCACAAGGTATTTTTAAGTACAGTGTTTAAGAGAAAGTGTTTTAATCTTATTTTAAAACTTTGGTGAGAAGGACTCAAAGAGAAGTTACACAAAATATTAAATCAAAGAATAGTGAAGTCATTTGCTGAGAAAGATATGTGTAAGCATTTCTGGGCCAGGCTGGCTGAATATCTCTTCAGTCATTTATGCTGCTTCAACTGATGACAAACTGTGATAGGATAAGATACTGTTGTGACCCAGTGGAGCACAAGTTTTAAGGGAATAGAACCATGTAACTTTTATTATTACTTTTTTGCATCCATTTAAGTGAACTATTTAAAGTAGAAGAGCTGACTCATTTGAAAAGACCCTGATGCTGGGAAAGATTGAGGGCAGGAGGAGAAGGGGACAACGGAGGATGAGATGGTGGGATGGTATCACCGACACAATGGACATGGGTTTGAGTGGACTCCAGGAATTGGTGATAGACAGAGAGGTCTGGTGTGCTGCAGTTCATGGGGTCTCAAAGAGTCGGACACAACTGAGCAACTGAGCTGAACTGAACTGAACTACTGGTTAAAAAAAAAAAAAAAATCAGTGGTACTCAGCCAGTCTCACACAATCGCAATGGTAGAAATATTTGACTTTTATCATTTTAAATGAAAGAATTGGTGTTCTTTGTAAATACAAGAGATAGCAATGTCACATATATTAAACCTCCTTATGACTATTAACACTCAGCATTTACTATATGAAATGGGAATATTTGCGATTTAATAACTTCTGTAGATGTTAGTGTAATATAAGTTTTCTATAGATGTTAGTGTAATATAAGTTTTCTATTGCTGCTGATATGGATTGAATTCATAAGTTGTATCCCTGATGCCCAATGTGATATTTGGGGATAGAATCTATAGAGAACTAGTTAGAGTTAAATGAAGTAGTAAGGGTGGAACCAAATCCAGTCAGACTGATGTCATAAAGGAAGAGACCCAGAGAACTCTCTGAACACACAGGGGAAGTCAAGGGAGAGCATGGGAAGGGGTGGCCATCTGCAAGCCAGGAAGAGAGGTCTTACCCAAAAACCAGCCCCAGCAGCACCTTGGTCTTGGACCTCCAATCCCCAGAACTGTGAGGAGGTAAATTTCTGTTGCTTAAACCCCCAGGATATGATATTTGACAGTCTGAGGAGGTTGACATGGCTATTGAATGAACCACACCGACTTTTACTGGCTCCAAACTCTCATGATGCTCTTTGCTCAAATTCCGAGGGTCAGGTGTCCAGTTTGGCAGGAACAACTCTCTTCTGCCTCCTGTGGGGTGGATGGCACACAGACCAGCTGGACATGGATACTTGCAGGCGAACCCATGCAGACACTGGGGCTCAGGTTCTGACTGCTGGTGGAAATCAGTTTTTCTCCACATGATTTTCTCTTCCCACATGTTTCTAATTCTCTGGGTGGCTGTGCCACCAGGGAAGCCCCACTCTTCCTGACAAAGACTAAATTTTACCTCTTTAATGTTGTGTGATCCTAGCTTTTTCTAAGATAGAAGAAGGAAACAGCTCATAAGAGTGTATAAGAATCGAAAGAGAAAATATTAATTCATTAATTTACAAAATTAATAACTGTTATTTGTTTGCTACCTACTATATTATATGCTTCTGGACACTGGACATACCAGAGTATGCAAAGTCCCCAACATTTTTATCTCTAAGAATGATCCTAACACCGTCCTCAGAGCTATAGATTCCTGAAAGTGAAAGTCTTAGTTGCTCAGTCGTGTCCAACTCTTTGCAACACCATGGACTGTAGCCCTCCAGGCTCCTCTGTTCATGGAATTCTCCAGGCAAGAATACTGGAGTAGGTTGCCATGCCCTTCTCCAGGTGATCTTCCTGACCCAAGGACTGAACGTGGGTCTCCTCCATTGCAAGGAATTATTTACCACCTGACCTACCATGGAAGCCCATATCTTTCTAATGGTTCAGTAACTAACAAACACTTATGTATTAAGTCACATGGGAAGTGAAATTATAAAAAAACAGAAAAAGAAATAAGATGATTGGGAGGCAATCAAGAAAGGAAAGTTTGCTATTTTAAATAAAGTAGATTAAAATTGTCAGAAAAAAGGTAAATTTTGAATTTCAGAAGGTAATGAGGAAGTTAGACTCGCAATGTCTGGAGGAAGATCCGTCTACATGAAAATTCTACTACAGGAAAGCTCTGTAATGTTCTAGCAAGAATGGTTGAAGGGTCATGAGGAAAAATCAAGTCAAGAATGTCCAGGACATGCAGAATATTTCAAGCTATTGTAAAGCTCTGATTTTTATTCTAAGTGTGATTAGAAATATTTTTAGTTTTTAAAAGGCTTTTGAAGGCAGTATGGAAAATAAACTGGAGAAACATGAACTAAATGGAGACCCATTAGGAAGCTTTTTCAGGAGTCTGGGAAAAGTGATGGTCCAGATCAGACCCAGGGTTATGCTTGTGATGTGCACAGCTAGGCCGTGCACCAGATACAGTGGAAGCAGAATAGAACTATACATGGGGGAAGGTGCAAATATACAAACAGTCCAAAATAACTTAAAACCGCTTGGCCTGGGCAGCTCAATGACAAGGAAGAGCAAGCTTCAATATAAAGGAAAGTGAGAGTTTAGCATATATGTATGTGGAAGGAGCTAACACTGTATCTGCCATACCTTTCAATAGATGCTCAGGTAATTTGATATCTTCTTTCCCTCCATGACTTTTTTCCCCCTACAATATAATAAAAGGTATCCAAAAAAGAAATAAAGGAAGGGCAAAAAAGAGCCAAGCAGTTTACTCGTCAGCAAAACAGAACATTCTGGCTAGGAATTTTCATATATTTAACGCAAATCTGTGGCAGATTCATGTTGATGTATGGCAAAACTAATACAATATTGTAAAGTAAAAAATAAAAAAACATAAAATCTGAAAAAAAAAAAAGTA
The DNA here is from genome assembly GCA_006410875.1 of Neotragus pygmaeus. NCBI lineage: Eukaryota > Metazoa > Chordata > Mammalia > Artiodactyla > Bovidae > Neotragus > Neotragus pygmaeus. The sequence goes on from SJYV01033893.1 coordinate 525,062, forward strand.
ATATGGAGGACTCAAAAAAAAAAAAAAAGCAAATTTGAAATCAGTGGATGGCATGGTTTCCTGGCAACATATTGCCATCCATGGGGTTTGATTACAGTTTGGTTTGGTTGCATAAACTGAAAAGAAATCCTAAAACCACTGTTCAGATTAATTTCTCATTACAGTCACTATACATGTACATGGGATTTCAGAAAATAATCATATTACATTAATGAGTATACAGCTTAATGAAGTATTTAGAATTTAGTGTCATGGTTTAATTACACTGCTATATTTTTTTTTCCAAAGAAAAACTTATTCTCAGTTATAACTATAAAGTTTCTTAGTAAATTAAAATTTCAAAATGTGCTAAAACATGCAGAAATTCTACTATATACTTTAGCACAATTCTTAAACAATTGAAAATAGTTGCTTAAGTAACAAAGGTTATGTAAAGTTTTTCAATTTAGATGAAATACATTTTCTGAGTTTCTAATAATACAGACATAATTTAGACATTATGGGATAAGAGGAATGAATGAGCAGCAGAGATTCTTATTATTATTTGTTCTTACGTATATATTTATTGGTTCAAATAAATACTCATCACAATATGCGCAGTTTTGAAATCTTCTGATGAAGTGCAACCTTACTAGGATTATTTCAAATTGAATAATAAACATGCTATTTAGATGCGTATGTTGTGTTTACCATAAAAAATCACCTTGTCATTCTATAATCTACTTGTTCATTTTCTCCCAAATATGTGTCAGTTATTTAAACACACAGACACATAAATATTTTAAATAATGTATGCATCCCATATTAAAATGTTAATATGGCTCAGACGGTAAAGAAACTGCCTGCAATTTGGGAGACCCAGGTTTGATCTCTGGGCTGGGAAAATCCCCTGGAGAGGGAATGGCTACCCACTCAAGTATTCTTGTCTGGAGAATTCCATGGACAGAAGAGCCTAGTGGCTACAGTCCTTGGACTTGGAAAGAGTCAGACACGACTGAGTGAATAACACTTTTATTTTACTGATATCAGGCTTCCCTGATGATTCAGACAGTAAAGAATCTGCCTGTAATGCAAGAGACCTATATTTGATCTATGAGTCAGGAAGATCCCCTGGAGAAGGGAATGGCAACCCACTCCCGTATTTTTGCCTAGAGAATTCTAAGGGCAGAAGAGTCTGACGGGCTGTGTTCCATGGGGTTGCAAAGAGTTGGACACAACTCAGTGACTAACACTTCCACATTTTCTTATTTGGTACCCATATAGAAAATACTCTCCATGATATCATTGTTATTTGTTACTTAAATGAATAATTAAATAACAAGTAAAGAGTAGTACTAATAAGTAATGAGCTAAAGGCCTATTATCTGGTGTGTCCACTCAAAGGGGACATTCTAGTAACAGTACTGGCTTCCTTCTCTGGCCAATTCCATAGTGGCTTTAATGATAGGATTTCCAAGTCTGGAGTAATCATGTGCTGTGGTATTCCTGTAGCAGTGGTTCAGCAAATACATTCGAGGCCTTACTCTATTATAACATTTCAATAAATATGTACTTAATGACTGAATGAGATGAGAATTATCTGGCTTGAGACTGTGATTTGAGCAAAAAAAATTTTTTTGACTTTTTATTTTGGAATGCTTTCAGATTTTCAGAAAAATTATGAAGATACTAAAGAGTGTTCACATATACTCATAATTCAAACTCCCCTATATAACATCTTACATAATTGTAATTTTTATGCTGTTTTTTCAAAATTAATAAAATTAGCATTGTTACTATTCTACTCACTGCAGACTTTTTCTGAGTTTCATCATTTTTCCACATCTGTTTTCATGTCCCAAGATGAAATCATGGTTTTAATCATCATGTCTCCTTGTCTGTTTCTATCTAGGACTGTTTTTGAGCAAGCTTTTATATCTTTGTCCAAATAATTGAATGGTTGGCATTTCTAGTATGTTTTATACAGAAATGAAAGTTGTTACATTTATTTATCAATTCAATGAACATTCATGAAGCATAGGTCATAATACACTATTCTTGGCATTGGAATATAAACATGATGAGATTATTCTTATACTACTTTCACTTTTCACTTTCATACATTGGAGAAGGAAATGGCAACCCACTCCAGTGTTCTTGCCTGGAGAATCCCAGGGATGGGGGAGCCTGGTAGGCCGCCGTCTATGGGCTCACACAGAGTCAGACACTACTGAAGCAACTTAGCAGCAGCAGCTAAGCTAATTTACTGTGAGCAAATAATTCTAGAATTTACATAAGTGCTATAAAAGAGGAATTGGTAGGATGGAAAGGAAAAGATCTGACTCCTACTGGAAACAAAGTGCAGGTCTTCAAGAACCCTAAGTGAGAGATCTGCAGGAAAATGGGAATATTCAGACAAAGAAAGATGTATATATGCAGCCACAGAGGTGATATGTTATGATAAGAGGTTGAAAGGTTGTCGTTGAATCATGCAAAGATTCCAGAATTCTTGGCTCCCAGAGGAGAATTCAATCTGGGGACAGAGATGAGGCTTGATTGTTCAGAGCTTTTGTGTAATAAAGTTTTATTAAAGTGTAAAGGAGATAGCGAAAGCTTCTGATATAGGCATCAGAAGGGGGCAGAAAGAGCTGCTAGTCTTCAGCTGGATGTTATATAGTCACTAGCAGTCTGTTAATGAAAGAAAGGGATGTCTTAAAACTCAGAATGGCACCAGGCCCTTCACCCATATGATGCATTTTGGGATAATCTTGGCACCAAATGGTTCATCCTGGGCCATAAAATGATTAACTTGAATCTTGAAGAAGGGCAGATCACCATACAAATAATTTCATTTACATAGATTAGAGGAACAATATCTGAATATAACATATTCAAGTTTGTCAAGTAGGTTCTGAGCCAAGAGGTGAACTGACTTGAAGACAAGTGCAGGGGGCACTCGGTAGAAAGAGAGAGGCAGCGGAACTTCCCTCAGCAAAGCCGAAGGGTCCCAAAGAGAGGTGAGCCTGCTGTCCACCAACACAGCCCCCCTGTAAGTGAGAGACAATCAGACGCGACAGGGGTTCTGTCTGAGCAGTTCCTCTTTATTGCCGCAAGCTCCTAGCTTATATAGGCAAGCAAGGGGGTTTTAGGAGGGACTTTCCATAGTTACACCAATCAAGTTATAGGTCAAATCGTTATGTGCCTTCAGTCGCACCAATCACGTTAAAGGTCAAATCGTCATGTGACTTCATTATAACAGGAGTCTATGGCGACCACACACTGTCCATGTGCATGGAAATCAAGAGAGCCAATCAAAACCTTTTGACATAGACCACGCCCCTATCACTTCCACCAGGCGCCATCTTAGTTCTAAACCACAAAGCTAGCCCTTCTTTTTTAAGGTTTCCCATTTAGGGCCCCGCAGACAAGAGTTTGCGGTAAATGCATAGTACATCAGCATAGCTGAAGATAAACATTTCCATAAGAGAAATGCATTGGTTATCTCTACCTTTGAGAATAGTTAACTTCAGGTGAAACGAGGTGTCATTATGGCAACACACTATTTTAAGAGAAACCTCCTTTTAAATTTGTATAGAGAAGGAAAAAGCATCCCTAGTTTTTCCCTCCTACTGCTTAAGAGAGATAAAAATGTCTTACACTTGTAGGCTATTTCCTCCCTTTGGAGACCCCTGGCCTTCCTGCCTATTACCCTCTCAAGGTGATATGAGATGATAACCTCAGATATGCAGATGACATCACCCACATGGCAGCAAGCAAAGAGGAACTAAAAAGCCTCTTGATGAACGTATAAGAGGACTGAAAAACTCACCAGCTTAAAACTTAACATTCAAAAAACTAAGATCATAGCATCTGGTCCCATCAATTCATGGCAGATAGATGGGGAAACAGTGGAAACAGTGACAGACTTTATTTTGGGGGGCTCCTAAATCACTATAGATGATGACTGAATCCATGAAATTAAAAGAGAGTTTTCCTCGGAAGAAAAGCAATGTCAAATCTAGACAGCATATTAAAAAGCAGAGATATCACTTTGCCAACAAATGTTAATATAGTTAAAGTTATGGTTTTTCCAGTAGTCATTATAGGTGTGAGAATTGGACCATAAAGAAGGCTGAGTAGTGAAGAATTGATGCTTTTGAACTGTGGTGTTGGAGAGGACTCTTGAGAGTTCCTTGGATAACAAGGAGATCAAGCCAGTCAATTCTAAGGGAAACCAACCCTGAATATTCATTGAAAGAATTGATGCTAAAGCTGACGTTTCAATGCTTTGGCCACCAGATGCAAAGACTTGACCCATTAGAAAAAACCCTGATGCTGAGAAAGATTGAGGGCAAGGGGAGAAGAGGGCAACAGAGAATGAGATGGTAGAATGTCATTGTTGACTCAGTGGACATGAGTTTGAGCAAACTCTGGGAGACAGTGAAGGACAGGGAAACCTGGCATGCTGCAGTCCTTGCAGTCGCAGAGTCAGACATGACTGAGCTACTGAACGACAAAAGAGGTGAAGAGCACAGCACAGTGACAAACAAGACTGGCACATGGAGTGAGAGGGTGAATGATGAGGGAGTTGCATGGCGGTGGAGGTGAGGGGGAGAGGGGTCAGATCTGTAAGGACTTGTCTATTCTGCTAAAAACTGTGGGCTTTGTTCCATAGGCAGTGAGAGCCACTGAAGTTTTTTTTTTTTTTTTTTTTTTTTAT
>SJYV01033893.1:529885-609384 GCA_006410875.1 Neotragus pygmaeus
TTTTTTTTTTTTTTTTTTTTTAATGGAGACTGTAAAACTTTTTCTCTCTGTAACAGTGATCATTGGATCACACTGGGGAGTTATTTCTTTCAGATTTTTTTTTTTTCAAAACACTGTGTCTTTCTCAAAGCTTCATTTTCCATTAATGTTTAATGAGAATTAGTAAAGATTCTAGGACTAAAGCTATTGTTCATAAACGTTTTAAAAGTTATCTTTCTCTATAAGCAGATTTTAATAACCAAAGAAACCATACCCACATATCACTTCCATTGTCCAAATTCTCATATTTTTCTTGCTAATGAGAAATATAAAGACATCCCTAATTGTTCAGTGGTTAAGACTTTGCCTTCTTGTACAGGGGTGTGGGTTTGATCCCTGATTGCCTGATGTGAAGAGCTGATTCATTTGAAAAGACCCTGATGTTGGGAAAGATTGAAGGAAGGAGGTGAAGGGGATGACAGAGGATGAGATGGCTGGATGGCATCACCAACTCAATGGACATGGGTTTGGATGGACTCCAGGAGTTGGTGATGGACCTGGAGGCCTAGCGTGCTGCAGTTCATGGGGTTGCAATGAGTCGGACACAACTGACTGACTGAACTGAATTGGAGAGCTAAGGTCCCATATGCTTCATGGCCAAAAAATCAAACCATAAAATGAAAACAATATTGTAACTAACTCAATGAAGACTTAAAAAGTGGTCCACACCAAATATATATATGGGACACAATATATAAAGCAAAGACAACAAAACCAAATTAAACAAGTGGGACTAGATCAAACTAAAAAGCTTCTACACAGTGAAGGATATCTTCAACAGAATGAAAAGGCAACCTCCTGATTAAAAGGAAATGTTTGAAAACTGTAGGTATATGACAACTTATATAATATCCAAAGTGTATAAAGCTTGACAGCAAGAAACCAGCTGATTGAAAGTGGACAGAGGATCTGAGTAGAAATTTTCCCAAAGAAGACGTACAGATGGTGACAGGCACATGATAAGGTACTCAGTATGGCTAATCATCAAAGAAACACAAATCAAAACCGCAGTGAGACATCACCTCACTCTTGTTAGAAGGACTATTATCAAAAAAGACAAACAAGTTTTAGGGAGAATGTGAAGTAAAGGGAATTCCTATATATTGGTGGGAATGTTAACTAGTGGGTGCAGCAACTGTGGGAAAAAGTGTAATGTTTCCTCAAAAAATTAAAAACAAAACTACCATATGATCCTGCAATTCTACTGATAGGTATTTATCAAAAGGAAATGAAAACAATAACCGAAAAATATATCTGCACCTCCATGTTCATTGCAGCATTATTAACAATAATTAAGACTTGGAAGCAACCTAGATGTTTATCAATAGATGAACTGATTTTTTTTAATGTGATATGTGTATACAATGCAATATTAATCAGCAACTGAAAAGAAGGATATCTTCTCATTTCTGACAACATGGATGGATCTTGAGGGCATTATGCCAACTGAAATAAGTCAGACAAAAAAAGACAAATAGTGTATGATCTCACTTACATATGAAATATATTAAAAAAAAAAAAAAAAGACCAAACTCAGATGGTGCGCAAAATAGCTGCAGGTGGTCAAAAGGTACAAACTTTCAATTATAAAATAAGTAAGTTCTGGATATGTAATGTACAGCATAGGGATTATTGTTAAGTTCTCATCACAAGAAAAAGTTTGTAATTATTTGTGGTGATAAATGTTAAATAGACTTCTTGTGATAAATTCTCAATATACACAACTATAGCATACATAATTATAGCCAATAATTATGTTGTACATCTGAAACTAACATAATTTTATATGTCAATTATAATCTCAATAAAAAGTACAGTGGATGTGGTCAAACCTGAGAACAATAGAGGGACATAAAAAATGTTGATAAAAATCTGGAATGTAAAGCAAACACTGATTGAGTTACCCATTTTGTTGCAGGTAGTTGTAGTTAACTCAGTATTGTTATGTTATATAGTTAATTTTCTGTTACATAGTATGTTGTTATATAGTATTTCTTTGTGACTATAACACAATTTAGCCATTCTCCTGGGAGGAGCCTTTGAGTAGTTTCCAGTTTGGTGGCCAATATAATAGGGCTTGGAGAAGGCAATGGCACCCCACTCCAGTACTCTTGCCTGGAAAATCCCAAGGATAGAGGAGCCTGGAAGGCTGCGGTCCATGGGGTCGCTAAGAGTCGGACACGACTAAGCGACTTCACTTTCACTTTTCACTTTCATGCATTGGAGAAGGAAATGGCAACCCACTCCAGTATTCTTGCCTGGAGAATCCCAGGGACGGGGGAGCCTGGTGGGCTGACGTCTATGGGGTCACACAGAGTCGGACACGACTGAAGCGACTTAGCAGCAGCAGCAGCAGAGCAAAATTAATCCTTTATAGAAGAACTAACATTTTAGAATATCAACAAGTGTAATACTTTGTTTAAATCTCCAGGTTAATCACCAAAGGAAGGAATTTTACACTGAATTTATGCCAGGTACAAGGGAAAATTTATAAATTTTCAAGCAAGGTGATGCTATTATTGTGTGTGTGTGTGTGTTGGAAACCAGTATTGGTTAGACTTTGTTACTCACTGTATGGTGCACATCCCTTGGGACTTACTGAATCCATTCCTGCATCTGTAATAGAATCCTCTATGATATGTGAGCACATTCAGGTTTTAGGAGCACTAATTTAAGGTACTAAATTTTTTACGAAGACATATATGATAGCCAAAAATAAAATCATAGCTATAATTTATTTTTAAAAGGACAAAACTTGTCAAGACAATGTGCATACTAAAATTCTTCTAGAAAGAGAGCACCTTGCTTATGACTATTGAGCCTTTAAAATATGCATTTTATTTTTACCTAAGAGCATGCAGGGGACAAATGAGAAAATTGTTTTCAAGTATCTTTAAATGTCACTTCATTATACTCACTCCTTCAGATTATGCATTTTTAATGACATTAAAATTTATTATATCAAACTTCCAAGAAAGTTTTACATGTGGAACTTAGATGCCAAGTTTCTTCATTTACCACTTAAATATTTGGATTTATGTTAAGCTTAAAAATTGCTTTTTAAAAATTATGAGTTTCTCAAAAAATTTAATTATGGTATCTTAATATTCTATGTGATTTCTGCAAGTATTATAATTCCCTAAGTGTATTCTAAGTGAAATTTTAATAAATGAAGGTTAGAAATTATTTACCTCTCACAGGACCTATGTCCTTTATCTAATTGCTTTCTTTTATATATTTAAAAGTATCTATTTAGGGCTTCTTTTTAATTTATTGGAATATCAGTTCAGTTCAGTTCAATTTAGTCTCTCATTCGTGTCTGACTCTTTGCGACCCCATGGACTGCAGCACGCCAGGCCTCCCTGTCCATCACCAACTCCCGGAGTCCACCCAAACCCATGTCCATTGAGTCGGTGCTGCCATCCAACCATCTCAACCATACAGTGCTTTACAACGTTGTGTTAGTTTCTACAGTACAGCAAAGTGACTCAGCTATACATACACATGCAATCTCCTCCTTTCAGAATTCCTTCCCATTTAGGTCACTATAGACCCCTGAGTAGAGTCCCCTGTGCTCTACAGTATGTTCCTTTGGTTATCTGTTTTATACATAGTTATTAACAGTATACACACACACACACACACACACACGTGTGTGTGTGTGTGTGTGTGTATGTGTGTGTGTATATATATATATATATATATATATGTCAATCCCAATCTCCCAACTCTTCCCACTCATGCTTTTCTGCTTTACTTAGGGTTTATTATACAAAAAACTACTGTTAGTACTACAGTGATTATTTGGCTTCAGGAAATTTGCATCAAAGTCTGGGATACTTGCTCATGAGCCATTTTGATTCAGCTCTCTGTTAGTATCAATCTAAGACAGGGGTCAGTTATCTTTTTCTGTGAATGCCAGGCAGTAAATATTTTAAGGTTTGCAGTCCATATTGTCTCTTATCTATTCAACTTTGCCTTTATAGCATAAAAGTAGCCATAGCCAGTACGTAAAGAACTGAGTATGAACTTGCCCCAGTAAAATTTCAGTTATGAACAGTGAAATTTCAGTTTCATATGATTTTACTTTTCTTTTGACTTTTCCATCACTTAAAAAAGTAAAAGGCATTCCTAGCTTGAGGCCTTCACATAAACAACCTGTGGGCTGGGTCTGGCCTGCAGGCTGGATTTGCTGACTTCTGATATGAGACCATGAGTTTATAAATGGTTGATTCCCTACTGACTGTAGAAACCTGAAGAGTCCCTATACCTTAACTGTGACATGGAGTTTATACTTTTGTTGATTTAGACAAAAACCAGAGACTGAAAGAGAAAGGGGTAGAAGCAAAGAGAGCTAAAAGTCATTGTGAATTTACTATGTGCTAAACCCCTTGCTCAGCATTTTATCTTTTCATCTCCTTTGAACTTCACCACACCCTAGTGGAGGCAGTAGCATCATTGCCATTTGACACATGAGGAAAATGGAGGCTTAAAAAGCTTTTCCAAGTCATTCAGCAAGTCAAAAGCAGAATTAATCCAGGTCTGATTCCAAATCCTGAAAGAGTTGCACTAATATTTGTGATATGATTTACCAATGAAAGGTTGTTGCTGAATGAAAAGACGCTGGGATTCTTGGCCTCCAGAGGAGAAGAATTCAATCCAGGGCCAGAGAGAAGGCTTAATTGTTCAGAGCTTTGTGTAATAAAGTTTTATTAAAGTGTAAAGGAGATAAAGAAAGCTTCTGACATAGACATCAGAAGGGGGCAGAAAGAGTACCCCTCTGCTTGTCTTCAGCTCGGTATTATATAGTCACTAGCAGTCTGTTAATGAAAGAAAGGAATGTCTTAAAACTCAGAATGGCACCAGGACCCTCACCCATAAAATGCATTTTGGGATAATCTTGGCACCAGATGATTCATCCTGTGCCATAATACGATTGACTTGAATCTTGTAGAAGGGCAGATTACCATACAAATAGTTTCGTTTACATAGGTTAGGGGAACAATATCTGAGTATAACATACTGGTTTGTCAAATAGGTTCTGAGCCATTAGGCAAAACCAACTTAAAGACAGAGTCTGGGATAAATGAATAGAACATTAAAATAGCTTAAGACAAACATTTCCATAAGAAAAATTCACTGTTAACTCAAGGTTTGAGAATAATTAACTTCAGGTGAAACCAGGTGTCATTATGGCAACACAGTATTTTAAGAGAAACCTCCCTTTAAATTTGTATAGAGAAAGAATCGCTAGTTTGTTTTCTCCTGCTGCTTAAGAGAAATAAAAATGTCTGACACTTGCAGCCTATTTCTTCTGTTTGGAGACCCCTGGCCTTCCTGCCTGTCACCTTCTCACCAACAGGAGTGCATGCAATACACTAAAAAATAGTTTTAGAGGAAGTGAGAAAGAGTGTCACATAAAATGAAGTGCTTGTTCATATATTCAGTTACAACTCCAAGTGTCAAACATTGGCAACTCAACACAAAACCCCTAAGAGCAGTGGATACCTTTTATTTAAAATTTCATTCATGATAGTATTCTTAATCATAATAAAAATTGTTAAAACAAAAACAAATGTAATGCTTGTTTAGAACTTTTAAGTGAACTTCTGACAAATACTTGGAAGGTAGCAGAAGGCGGTCCAAATACAAGGATACAAAGCCCAGGAGGATGTATTTGGAGCCTGAAAAGTCGACCTATGGGAGACGCCTTTTACATTCCCAGTGGGTGAAGCATTGTGTTTCATTTTACTCTCTTTCATTTATCTTCCCCTTTGTAATTTTTAGCCTTCATAGCCTGATGAAAATGGAATCCATTAACATTAATTTTACTTTTTTTCTCTGTTCTTGACCAAAAATTTTCGAAAAGTAAACTTATTGCTGTTTACCTGGCAATTCCATGTCCCCAAGAAAAATTTCAGAAGGAGCTTCTACTCTAAGGCAGTTTTACTTGGCAGTGGGCTGTAATACAAGACACAGTAGGCAGCTCATAGAGGTTGTGTTTTTCATAGACTATTGCCTTCTGTCTTTTCTCAAAGCAGATTACAGCCACATAGCTCTTTAAATGCTGTGCACATTATATCTGGTCAGTTTTTGAGCTGGATGAAAATAATTGCATAGGTGGAGTGGTGTTTCATTAGTATAACCATGTACCTTATGCAGGCTCTTTGTTGTGTGGTGAGCATGGTAAGAAACACAACCCACATTTTCCTCTTAACAGTGTAGTCTTATGGCATTTTAATTGTTCTTAGTTCAGAACTCTCTCGTAGCAAAAAACAAACAAACAAACAAACAAACAAACAAAAAAAAAACACACACCAGACCCTCAAGTAGGAAAATGAAGATGCTGATCCAAAACATCTGCACAAGAGTCTAGAGTAATGTTAGAAAACTGATGAGAAAGCTGCAACCTAATAGAGATTTTACGTGTTGTTGGTTTGGTATTTTCTACAGTGTAGAATAATGAGAGAATAAAATTCTGTGTGAAATAATTTCTCAGGAATGAAATCTATAATATTAAACACTGTTCAAGTTTGATATAGGGTATGGAAATTACTACTTTGTGTTTGGAATATCAAATTCAAATATTATATTTCTCATATTCCTATGTTTATTTAAATACAATTAAGCAAGTTTCATGGAGTCTTAAAAAGTTAAGAGATCAATAGAACTTTATTGCCTAATGACTATTACTAATGACTATTTTCCAAGATTGAGAAAAATGTTCTATCTTTATAAATGTAAAATTATAGGATGTCATGAAAAGTGAGAAAACACAGTCAAGAAATATTTTATAAAAGTGTTAACTTCTTTAATTCACAATATGTAGCATATTTTGAAATAGTAACCTGGGGACAATCTGTTTATGAAAATATATTCTAAGGTGCCTTTATTTATTTTATTTTTCCTCTGTATGAAATATCTTGATTTCTTTTATTTTTAAAATTTTATTATTATTTTTTTAATTTTACTTTACAACACTGTATTGGTTTTGCCATACATTGACATGAATATGCCACGGGTATACATGAGAGCTCTTTGAAATACCAAATGCTTGGAAAGCTATAGCCATGAGCCCAGCTGTTCCTTTCTAAATGATTCTCTGAGATGATCTGAGCTGTCCCTGGAGCTTTAAACGCAGCTGATGGATCTACACAGCCTGTCCAGGCAGGACTCAGAGAGAACACTGTAAACCTCAGCGCTTGCTTATGACAGTCATCCTAGTCCCCTTTCTGCTTTTTCTCTCGCTCTTCTCTACAGTTCTCAGATTTCAGTTTTCATTCCCTTGGAGGCTTCACTTCAGGACTACCTTCAGTTAGTCATGAAATGTTTATCTTTATTTGCCAGAATTGTATTTTTCTTCTTGGTACTTGCTTTGGTTTTAACCCATGCATTCTTCACAAAGAAGGATTCTGTTCACTTAAATAGGCACATTTTCTCAAGCTCTATAATCACTAACCTTTCCACAGGCTTATATTTATGTTCTTAATTCTTTGATTCTATATAGCTATCTGCTTTGTGAGTGATAGTTTGAGACAATGATTGATTTAAATGCAGTGGAGGGAGAGTAGGAGTTGATGATAGATTTAAAGACAAAACTACAGAATGGTTAAGAAGGAGTGCAAATATGGTTGACTATTTCCAAAAGTAATGATCCTTTTTATCTACTTTTTCACCTCTATTAAGATCAATTTTATCTCTTTTCATCTAATAGTGTAGATGAAGTTTAACTCATTTATCAGAATTCCATGAAAGTGAGTGAAGTAATCTAAAAAGATTATGCTTTCTTTTTCTTTTCTTTCTTTTTTTTTTTTTTTTTTTTCAACTAGTCTGTTCAGACTATGTGACTTGACTCTGTCCAATATTTGAGATTTCATGCTTTTGCAATAACTGCAGCAATCTCTAAATTATTAAAAGTCACTTGGCTCATTGTCTCCCTTGGACATTATACTGTGGAGCTGATATCAAAGTGAGGTTCCTTCAAATGTCAAGGAGAAATATTTATTTAGACCAATTTCTTGAAAATGTACTATTAATAAATTTACACACTCATAAAATACAAATAACCTTATAAATTAATATATTTTATCACCCGAAGGAATCATGTGTAATAGTTGAGCATCACAGAAAGAGCTATGGGAATTTCACAAATCACATGTTGTAGATTCTTGAAACAGCCAGCCAGGTAGCTGCAGTATTTGACTCTTCCTCTCCATTCACACTCTCTAGACTTGGGAGTTTCCAGGTTTTGATTTTCACACTCTTAAACCCGTTGTGCTAATTCATTGTTTTTTAGTGCTTTCATCAGTTTGCTTTCTTGCTCAAATTTCCATGGTATTTCCAAGCTGCTGCTGACTGCTCCGCTGTGAACTTCTCTTACTGTTTATTCTAATTTTGCCTCCGTATTACTCAGTCATCACAGTGCAGCACTTAGGTTTTTCTGTGTCTTTACTGTTGTCATTTTTTCTACTTGGAGTGTCCTCTGTCTTCTACAAATAACTGCATTATGTACTTAATTTTTAAGTCCAATTCATGTCCTGCCTACATAAAGCCTTTCCTAAGAAACACTATACTTCAGCACCTATCATTGTCTTTATGCATGACATTTCGACTGAAATATCTGGAAATTCATCATAAACTATTTTTTTCCCCACTAACTTATGTTGTTTTCCTTACTTGATTGTAAATTTCACAGAAGTAAAGAATTAAAGTTTTTGCTCCATAAAGTCTTAAAATACTAATCATGTAGCAAACTCTGAGAAGACTCTCTTTCTAATGAAAATAAATATGCTCTTTGTACTATATTAGGGCAGCTACAATTAGCTTAACATCAAAGAATTAGCTTCTTAATATGAAAAAAATAGTAGCTAAATATACTCTCTGATTTGACAGGAATATTATTAATGGACCATTGAAACATAAAATGCATGGTGTATTGCCTTTTCAAAACACTGATTATTAGTTTAAAATACTATTGTATATTTTATGCCTTTACTTTTATGGCTATATATTGGATTTTACCTTATATAGATTAATAATGTGCTACATCAAAAGACATAATAGGACAAAGTGGAATGATGAGAAGGCAAAACATGTAATCAAAGGGAGCAATGATGGCTGGGCATAATACCAAGTCCAAGCTTGTAGTGTTTATCATACAGCAGGCCAGTAAATCAAGAGACAAGCTGTTGGGACAAGGAATAGTGACTTTACTCAGAAACAAGCAGCCTGAGAAGACAGAGGACTAGTATCCCAAAGAACAATCTCCTTGAGTTAGAATTTAGAATTATTTTATATTGAAAGAGGTGGGAGTGTGGTTGGTTGCTACAAATGTCTTTGTGTCAGAATCTTGTGTTCTTGTAACCATAGATGTAGGTCAGGTCACACTGTTCCTGTAAACCTTCAACAACACAAATGTTATTTTCTGCTCTTAATTTTTTTATCTCTAGATGGATGGAAAAGTATTATAACTTTAAAAGTCAGAGCTTTGAGAATGGCCTGTCCTAATATATTTTAGGATATAGGCAAAGTTCTTAACTTGTAGCAAAAGTGATAGAATACAAATGCTAACGGAAAAGAAACAAATCTAATACAGAATTAGATTAGAGTTAATCTAATTAATTAGAATCTAATTCTGTATTAGATTTGTTCTTCCCTTTTACAGGGATGGGAGCAGAGAAGTCTGCATGGGGGAATATCACCACATGCCTTTAGAATTTTGATAGTAGTTAACAGAAATAGAAACAGCTAAATTATGTTTATTTTTCTCTTAAGAAGCTATAATAACTACAAAGCAGTTTTCAGTACCCAGTTTTCAGTTCTAGATATGAACTAGAAAAGTAAGATAATTGTGAACTAAAAGTAGCTCAGCATGCACAAGGGGAAACTAAGTTACCCAAAAACGAAGTATAAGCTACTTGCTTATAGGAAAGTTTTCTATTTATAATATTAAAAAAGAAAAATTCACAAATTTCATGACTTCTGTGGTGTTGGAGAAGATTCTTGCAGTCCCTTGGACTGCAAGGAGATCCAACCAGTCCATTCTAAAGGAGATCAGTCCTGGGTGTTCATTGGAATGACTGATCCTGAAGCTGAAACTCCAACACTTTGGCCACCTCATGCAAAGAGTTGACTCATTGAAAAAGACCCTGATGCTGGGAGGGATTGGGGGCAGGAGGAGAAGGGGACGACAGAGGATGAGATAGCTGGATGGCATCACCAACTCAGTGGACATGAGTTTGAGTGAACTCCAGTAGCTGGTGATGGACAGGAAGCCTGGCATGCTGTGGTTCATGGGGTCGCAAAGAGTCAGACATGACTGAGTGAACTGAACTGAACTGAACTGAAGTCAAACCACAAATTTATTATTTGATACTCTAGACCACAAATGTAAAATTGGTCTCCAAACCTGTGTTCCTTCAGGAGACTAAAGAAGATAACTTGTTTCTGTGACTTTTCTAACTTCGGGAAGCTGCATACATATCTTGGCTTGTGCCAGTACATAACCCTGACATCTCCATCCTCTGTCATATTTCCTCCCTGATCCTCTAGCCTTCTTCTTATGTGGATCCTGTGAAAATATTAGATTCTCCTGGATCCAAAATAATCTCCTTACTCAAGATTTTTAACTTGTCTATAACTTCAATACACTTTTTGCCATATAAGGTGACATATTCATAGTGTTTGAGGACACTGTTTGGGGACAGTGTTTGGGGACATCTGTTCAGTTCAGTTCAGTCACTCCGTTGTGTCCAACTATTTGTGACCCCATGGACTGCAGCATGCCAGGACTCCCTGTCCATCACCAACTCACAGAGTTTACTCAAACTCATGTCCATTGAGTCGGTGATGATATCCAATCATCTCATCCTCTGTTGTCCCCTTCTTCTGCCTTCAATCTTCCAGAACCAGGGTCTTTTCAAATGAGTCAGTTCTTCACATCAGGTAGGCAAAGTATTGGAGTTTCAGCTTCAGCATCAGTTCTTCCAATGAATATTCAGGACTGATTTCCTTTAGGATTGACTGGTGGGATCTCCTTGTAGTCCAAGGGACTCTCAAGAGTCTCCTCCAATACCACACTTCAAAAGCATCAGTTCTTCAGCACTTAGCTTTTTTATAGTCCAACTCTAACATACATACATGACTACTGGAAAAACCATAGCCTTGACTAGATGGACCTTTGTTGGCAAAGTAATGTCTACTTTTTAATATGCTATCTAGGTTGGTCTTATCTTTTTTTCCAAGAAGCAAGCATTTTTTCATTTCATGGCTGCAGTCACCATCTGCAGTGATTTTGGAACCAGAGAAAATAAAATCTCTGCTTCCATCATTTCCCCATCTATTTGCCATTAAGTGATGGGACCGGATGCCATGATCTTAGTTTTCTGAATGTTGAGTTTATGTCAGCTTTCTCACTCTCCTCTATCACTTTCATCAAGAGGCTCTTTAGTTCTACTTTCTTTCTGCCGTAAGAGTGGTGTCATCTGCATATCTGAAGTTATTGACATTTTTCTCAGCAATCTTGATTCCAGCTAGTGCTTCATCCAGCCCAGCATTTCTCATTATATACTCTGCATATAAGTTAAATAAGCAGGGTGACAATATACAGCCTTGACGTACTCCTTTCCCGATTTGGAACCAGTTTGTTGTTCCAAGTCCAGTTCTAACTGTTACTTCCTGACCTTCATACAGATTTCTGAGGAGGCAGATCAGGTGGTCTGATATTCCCATCTCTTTAAGAATTTCCCACAGTTTGTTAAAAGAGTTTTAAAAAATGTTTAACTCTGTAATTTTTAGATCATTTTGTTAGGAAGTTTTATCATATAAAGTGAAATACCTTTCTTCAGGTGAATTTAGACTGATGTTTTCACAAGTCACAATCTTCAAATATATTGTTCCTCATTTATACCATTTCTTTGTGCATGTGCTGTTTTAAAAATGCTCAAATAATCATTCACTGTTTCCTGCATATGCTATTTTTATTCATATCTTCAAAGCATGTTTGAAAGGCAAATGCCATCTAAATTTCAAAAATGTTTATAAATATATGCCCTGTATTTAAATACAGATCTAAATTTTATTTATCTTTGTAGAATTTGGTAGAAGTTTCTATCAGTATAGAGATAACATCTTAACAAAATGTTGCACTGATATTTATCAGACATTTATTTATAATGCAAATTCATCCAATGGGAAATAGATCACGGTAAACATAATCATTTTTAATTACTGAGAGAGACTATTAAAATGCAACTGTGACTTCCAAAAGCATGTCCACAATCAGATAAAGCTAACAAGATTGCTTAAGAATAAACTACTTAAAATTTGCTCAGCATAATCTGAAGACTTTTGGAGAACACAGAAACAGTAGAAGTAGAAACATTTTCTACCAATGTAGTTGGAGAGATTAGGTAGATATTCATGTAAATTAAATTTCGGTAGATATTGGGAGATGAGCATAATATTTTTGGATTAAGGACATCAGGAAACTTTTCTGGAGGAAATTACTTTAACTGGTTAGGCAAAAATAACCTTGTGGACCAATATATGAAGCTGATATCAAAGGACAGTGTGAAGAGAAAAGTGGGATATTATAGGCTCTATTTTGGATTAACACAGTAGGGTCAGATTAAAAGGTTCTTTAAGGACAGTTAAACAAATTTAAGTTTACTAATACAGGCCATTTAAAAATCAGTCAGACAAAACCCTAGAAAATAATGTCTCCCCATCCGACATGAACACAAGAGAAATTATGCAATGATGCAGAATTTGTTTATTTGTTTGTTTTTTGCTCAGAAGGATGCTTGCGATATATGTATATATTTAAAAATTGTGTTGAATGAATGAATTCATTTTCTTTACCGTAAAGAAGGTGACAGGTGGAGACTGCCTACAACCCATGCTTGCCCCAGCAAGGTGAATTCTTCCTCAGAGGGCAATGTAGTCCTGTGTCTAACCACCTTGAGTTAGTAAATGGCAGACTGTGTTGAAGGACTGTAGTGACGGCATTTTGAATAAATAGTCTTGGACGAATCATAAGATTTCTCATTCTATAAAATCTATGATTGTGACCAAATTAAGGCCAGGGTCAAATTCCCAGAAAGTTTCTAGAATGAGCCTAAGGACAGAAGTATAAAGTGTCATAAA
The DNA here is from genome assembly GCA_006410875.1 of Neotragus pygmaeus. NCBI lineage: Eukaryota > Metazoa > Chordata > Mammalia > Artiodactyla > Bovidae > Neotragus > Neotragus pygmaeus. The sequence goes on from SJYV01033893.1 coordinate 543,071, forward strand.
CATCTATACAACACAAGTGCAAGCGTATCTTTTATAGGACTTTATGAGCTGAGTTTTGTTTGTCTGGAATCCAACTTTTTCTTCTGAACAGAATCCTGGTTTTCATTTGGAAGATCATAGCTCTCCTAATGTTGTGGTGCAGTATTCTGCTGTCTCTGCCCTAGAGGCAGGTACTGAAATATAGTTCACCCAGTGAGATACATTTGCCCTAGACTGTCCATTCACCCTAGACTGTGAATGTTTGGAGGAGTGACAAGAGTAGGAAAGAGAAGGTTGAGGCTGATTCATCAAGTTGGCAGCTGCCTGAGAAGGTGGTCCTCAAGCTTCAGTCCTTTCATGGCTTCTGCCCTACTTGATATCTAAGTGTTAAAATGTTTCTCTGATTCCATGAATGATATCATAGTATTCCAATCGATTCCTTATTTGTTTTCTTTTAGTTGACAAGTGTTGGTTGGGTTGCTCATAAAGAGCCCTCTGCAGATGATGAACACAAGCTAATCCAAAATAATAATGGTAATGATAATAAGTTCAGTTCAGTTCAGTCACTTAGTTGTGTCTGGCTCTTTGTGATCCCATGGACTGCAGCATGTCAGGCTTCCCTGTCCATCATCAACTCTTGGAGTTTGGTTAAATTCATGTCAATTGAGTCAGTGATGCCACCCAACCATCTCATCCTCTATTGTCCCCATCTCCTCCTGCCTTCAATCTTTACCAGCATCAGGGTCATTTCTAATGAGTCAGCTCTTGGTTGTAGGTGGCCAAAGTATTGGAGCTTCAGCTTCAGGATCAGTCCTTCCAATGAATATTCAGGATTGATTTCCTTTAGGATTGACTGGGTTGATCTCCTTTCAGTCCAAGGGACTCACAAGTGTCTTTCCCAACACCACAGTTCATAAGCATCAATTCTTCAGTGCTCAGCTTTCTTTATGGTCCAACTCTCACATCCATACATGACTACTGGAAAAACTGTAGCTTGGCTATATGGACCTTTATTGACAAAGTAATGTCTCTGCTTTTTTGCATGCTGTCTAGGTTTGTCATAGCTTTTCTTCCAAGGAGCCAGTGTCTTTTAATTTCATGGCTGCAGTCACCTTTTGCAGTGATTTTGGAGCTCAAGAAAATAAACATAATAATATTACATAATGTTAACAATGAAAATGCTAATAAATAATAATAATGTTAATAAAATAATGATAATATAAGTAAAATAGAAATGTTTTTATTATTATTATTTACTATGAGCTCATTTCTGAGAATGCTGAACGGACCAGCATATCCATTTTGTTCTTTTTTTGAAAGAGAGCTTTCCACCAAGTAAACACAGTTCTGCATTAAAAAGGTCATGATGATGAGTAGTGTAGAATCCAAAGGAAATTAATGAAAATAAGGAGAGAGCTACCCACAGGGACCCTATGATATTAAGTCACTTCAGTCGTGTCCAGCTCTGTGTGACCCCATAGGCGGCATGCCACCAGGCTCCCCAGTCCCTGGGATTCTCCAAGCAAGAACACTGGAGTGGGTTGCCATTTTCTTCTCCAACGTATGAAAGTGAAAGTGAAGTCACTCAGTCGTGTCCGACTCTTCACAACCCCATGGACTGCAGCCTACCAGGCTCCTCTGTCCATGGGATTTTCCAGGCAAGAATACTGGAGTGGGTTGCCATTGCCTTCTCCGCCAGGAATGCAGAGTCAGAATCAAATCTAGCCACAAAGCCACATTCTTACAGATGCTAGCCACCTTTTCTAATAATTCAAAAAATAAAGAATAACGTTTTGATTGTTTTTCCAAAAAAATTAAAAGAATGAGACAAGAGAAACAGAACAAAAAAGGAGAGGGCTAATTTGAGAGGAAATAATTTCAAGTTGTGATAAGGGAGAATTTTCTAGAAAATAAATCTTTCCAAAATATATGTGGGGAGGTAATTAGTATTCCCTTATTAGTCCCCATTGGGAGGCAAAATGGCTTCCCTGATAGCTCAGTTGGTAAAGAATCCACTTGCAATGCAGGAGACCCTGGTTCCATTCCTAGGTCAGAACGATCTGCTGGAGAAATGATAGACCTCCCACTCCAGTGTTCTTTGGCTTCCCTGGTGGCTTAGCTAGTATAGAATCTCCCTGCAATGTGGGAGACTTGGGTTGCATCTCTGGGTTGGGAAGATCCCCTGGAGAAGGGAAAGGCTACCCACTCCACTATTCTGGCCTGGAGAATTCCAAGAACTGTACAGTCCATGGGATCTCAAAGAGTCGGACATGACTGAGCAACTTTGACTTTCACTTCAAGAGGAAAAAGAAGAGGAGAAAAATGTCTGGCTTGAAAGGTTGTTGGTTAGGATGGATTTCCTGTAAATTTTCCCAGTAAGGTGTGTCCATCACCAGTTCAGTTCAGTTCAGTCGCTCAGTCGTGTCCGACTCTTTGCGACCCATGAATCGCAGCACACCGGGCCTCCCTGTCCGTAACCAACTCCTGGAGTTCACTCAGACTTACGTCCATCTAGTCCATGATGCCATCCGGCCATCTCATCCTCTGTCATTCTGTTCTCCTCCTGCCCCCAATCCTTCCCAGCATCAAAGTCTTTTCCAATGATCAACCCTTCGCATGAGGTGGCCAAAGAACTGGAGTTTTAGCTTTAGCATCATTCCTTCCAAAGAAATCCCAGGGCTGATCTCCTTCAGAATGGACTGGTTGCATCTCCTTGCAGTCCAAGGGACTCTCAAGAGTCTTCTCCAACACCACAGTTCAAAAGCATCAATTCTTTGGCGCTCAGCCTTCTTCACAGTCCAACTCTCACATCCATACATGACCACAGGAAAAACTATAGCCTTGACTAGACGGACCATTGTTGGCAAAGTAATGTCTCTACTTTTGAATATGCTATCTAGGTTGGTCATAACTTTTCTTCCAAGGAGTAAGCGTCTTCTAATTTCATGGCTGCANGCATCAATTCTTTGGCGCTCAGTCTTCTTCACAGTCCAACTCTCACATCCATACATGACTACTGGAAAAATCATAGACTTGACTAGACTTTACGTATTTAGGTGCTCCTAATTTGGTGTTTTTTTAAAAAACTTAATTTTAGACTAGTTTTAGGTTGACTGCAGCAATGAGAGGAAGATACAGAGATTTCTCAATATACCCTGCCCCTACTCATGCAGTGTCCCTATCTTCTTGCACCAATAGACACAATTGATGCAACTAATGAACCTACAATGATATGTCACTATTTTCCAAGGTTCATTAGGAATACCTTAGGATACACTCTTGCTATTGTACATTCTATGGGTTTTGACAAATGTGTAATAACATGTGCCCACTGTTACAGTGTCATAAAGAGTAGTTTCACTGCCCTAAAATGCCTCTGCATTCTGCCTATTCTTTTATTTTCCTCCTGTGTGTGCTGTGTGCTTAGTTGCTCAGTCATGTCTGACTCTTTGAGACCCCGTGGACTGGAGCCTGTCAGGCTCCTCTGTTCTTGGGGATTCTCCAGGCAAGAATACTGGAGTGGATTGCCATGCCTCCTCAGGTGGATCTTCCCAAGCCAGGGATAGAACTCAGGTCTCCCACATTGCAGGCGGACTCTTTACCATTTGAGCCACCAGAGAAGCCCTATTTTCCTCCTCTCTACCACTTATCATTTTACTGTTTCCATAGTTTTATCTTTTCCAGAATGTTATGTAGTTGGACTCATACTGTATGTAGACTTTCCAGATTAGCTTCTCACTTTGCAGTATATATCTAAAGTTCTTCCATATCTTTTCACGGCTTGATAGTTCATTTCCTTTTAGCATTGAATAAGATCCTATGGCTTGATGTACCACAATTTATTTATGTATGCATTTGCTAAAATAAATTCATTTATTCATGCATTCATCTTCTAAGTTTTGGCTTAGGAGATATGAATAAGGCTGCTATGAACATCCCTGGGTAGGCTTTGTGTGGACATAACTTTTCAGCTCCTTGGTAATTACCAAGGAGTATGATTCCTAGATTATTTGGCAAGAATGTGCTCAATTTTGTAAGAAACTGTCAATATGTCTTCAAAAGTGGCTATATCATTTTACATTCCCATCAGCTATGAATAAGAGAGAGTTCCTGCTGCTCTACATCTTTGCATTTCATGTGTATCTATCTATCTATCTATCTACNTTTCAGAGGACAAGGCCCTAAGACTTTCCAGGAACGACTATTCCTGATATCTGTCTATATCCCCTACTTTCTCATCCCTCTTATACTTCTGCTTTTCATGGTGCGGAGCCCCTACTACAAGTCTGAGGAGAAAAGAAAGAAAAAATGAAAGAAATGCCCTCAGGTCCAGGGGAGAGGTGACCACTGGGCAGTTTCCTGTTGGACCCAGTACCAGGAACAGTGCTCAGAACCCATGTTTTCAGTAGTATCTGAACCACACCAGCAGCAATACACATGAGCAAGACCCTGGCAGGAGGCACACCAAACCCTCACCTTCTAAGGGCTTTGACACAGACAGACTGATCACCTGAGGACGGGCAGATGGGTGTGGGCTAGGTGATAGGAAGTGGTGCCAAAGGTCTCCTCAGTGTGTCACCCAACTCACAGGATACATGTGACTAAAACTATGACTCATGAGTCTCTACAGAATATCACTGATGAGCAAAATTCAGTTTGAAATTATACCTAATATTCATTAAAAATTGTTTCCTTGCCCCTACCCCTAGGTAGGTGTGAGCTATTCTGTAAGAGGTTATCAATTTAGTTTTAAGATTCAACTTTGGCATGACTTTCAGTTGGAAATGGGTCAAACTGGAAGGTATATTGTTTCTGTCCTAAAATAGGTCATCCCAGGAGAAGAGAATTTTTAGTCTCCTTGTTCATTCTCTTTCTAAACCTTAGTCTTTGGTTAGTTTTTACAGACCACATGAGTTCCTTTACTCTGAGGTCTGGTGTCTCAAGCCTGAGCTGGAGGAATGCCTCCTACTGGATAACTTCATCCTACCAAATAGTTTCATAATTCTTTGTCCTGTACCCAGTTGGAGTAGGGGTTGGGGGCTGGCCATGACAGGTCCAGTGTGTGCATATAAGGGCTCTTCATTTGGTATCCTAATAGCTTAAAGTTCATACTCGAGGCCGACTCAAAAAGAATTGTGAACACACAGGAAAAATGGTAGATGCTGGTCCTGGTTAGTTCCCCCTTTTTGCCTATTTTGCTTACAAGCCCTAATGATCTGATTTTTGGGAATATCATCTGACTCGTCTGTCTGGTCAAAATAAAGGTAGCTGCTGACCACTGCCTGGTTTTGTTTTGTGGACTAAGGGCTGGAGAGTCGAGGGTTCTTACAACGGGTTAATAAATGTACACTTCAAGGGCACGGAAAAGAGGCAGATCAAGCCATTTGAAAATAATAATTTATTGCTCTTCCTTCCAAAGCTTTGTGAATTTACAAAAAAAAAGTTGACAGGCTGCTCAGTTCAGACTGAGAATGCAAGAGGTGAGAACCTGGACCACGATGGCCACTGGATGTTCGCCTGCAGATAAGCACTGACATCTGAAACAAACTCCCCCAGATTTGTTATTGCCTTCAGAGATGCTGCAGTTCTTCACACAGCTTCTCACATGACACATTTGGGTCATTGGTCAAGTCATGGAATGATAGAGATTTTTTTGGTTTGGGGGTTGTGGGGGTTTTTTCCTTTTTTTGCCCTCCTGCTAGAAAATGAAATTTTCAGTTCATTTCTGAAAAATAAATTGGTCAATAAACTCATTTTGTTCTGCTTCTACTTTACACAAAGCTTCATATTCAACCCGATACCTGAAAAACAAAATTGTTAGAAGCTCTCAAAATGGATGAAATAAACCATGAACTTAATTCTTCCAGAGAATAGAAGCAATTTAGATGATTCCAAGAAATGGTGTGCATTCAAAATGAAGTTAGTGAGGGCAAGAGAGAGAGAAATGAGGCAAAGCTCTGCCTAGGGCTACCCTTGAGAAGTCTGCAGCCCTGAGTAGCTCGCTTGCAGAGAGCCAGCCAGCTCCAGACACTCAAGTGTGTGTGTCCTCAAACTACGAGAGGCAGTCTGACATTAACAAACTTTCTTCCCATCAAATTAATTTTATTTTTAAAATCTTCAAATCAGGATGATAAGACACTATTCCTGGGAGAACAATGATGAAGAGCAAGGGTAAGAGGTGACCACTCAAGAGGAAAAACAATTGCAGTTGAGTNGCCCTTAAATCTATTTCTCACTTCCACTGTATAATCATAAGGGATTTGATTTAGGTCATACCTGAATGGTCTAGCAGTTTTCCCTACTTTCTTCGATTTAAGTCTGAATTTGGTAATAAGGAGTTCATGATCTGAGCCACAGTCAGCTCCTGGTCTTGTTTTTGTTGACAGTATAGAGCTTCTCCATCTTTGGCTGCAAAGGATATAATCAATCTGATTTCAGTGTTGACCATCTGGTGCTGTCCACATGTAGAGTCTTCTCTTCTGTTGTTGGAGGAGGGTGTTTGCTATGACCAGTGCATTTTCTTGGCAAAACTATTAGTCTTTGCCCTGCTTCATTCCGCATTCTAAGGCCAAATTTGCCTGTTACTCCAGGTGTTTCTTGATTTCCTTCTTTTGCATTCCAGTCCTCTATAAGGACGTTTTTTTTGGGTGTTAGTTCTAAAAGGTCTTGTAGGTCTTTATAGAACCCTTCAACTTCAGCTTCTTCAGCGTTACTGGTTGGGGCATAGACTTGGATAACTGTGATATTGAATGGTTTGCCTTGGAGACGAACAGAGATCATTCTGTCGGTTTTGAGATTGCATCCAAGTACTGCATTTCGGACTCTTTTGTTGACCATGATGGCTACTCCATTTCTTCTGAGGGATTCCTACTTGCAGTAGTAGATATAATGGTCATCTGAGTTAAATTCACCCATTCCAGTTCATTTTAGTTCGCTGATTTCTAGAATGTTGACATTCACCCTTGCCATCTCTTGTTTGACCACTTCCAATTCGCCTTGATTCATGGACCTGACATTCCAGGTTCCTATGCAATATATTCCTATGCAAATATTGCTCTTTACAGCATCGGATCTTGCTTCTATCACCAGTCACATCCACAACTGGGTATTGTTTTTGCTTTGGCTCCATCCCTTTGTTCTTTCTAGAGCTATTTCTCCACTGATCTCCAGTAGTATATTGGGCACCTAATGACCTGGGGAGTTCCTCTTTTGGTATCCTATCATTTTGCCTTTTCATACTGTTCATGGAGTTCTTGAGGCAAGAATACTGAAGTGGCTTGCCATTCCCTTCTCCAGTGGACCACCTTCTGTCAGCCCTCTCCACCATGACCTGCCTGTCTTGGGTTGCCCCACAGGCATGGCTTTGTTTCACTGAATTAGACAAGGCTGTGTCCTAGTGTAATTAGATTGACTAGTTTTCTGTGAGTATGGTTTCAATGTGTCTGCCCTCTGATGCCCTCTTGCAACACTTACCATCTTACTTGGGGTTCTCTTACCTTTGGTGTGGGGTATCTCTTCACGGCTGCTCCAGCAAAGCACAGCCACTACTCCTCTGCCCAAATAATAATACACCTAATCCATTAGCTCAGGCTCTCAAGATCTCTGCCTGGAAACATATGTAGCACAAATTCAGGAAGCTGCCTGGGAGGCTTACAGGACAATCGCCTTATTGTCTTGATGTGAGTCTTAACAGGAGCTACAATTAGACAAAGAAATACTGGCTTAGCCAGGAGGGCATGTTTCTAGAACTCCCAGATATGAAGAGGATTGTTAAAACCCATGAGTACTTCTTTGCTTTACTACTTCATGCTACTGAATTTTGAAGATGACTTCCAAGTTGGCCATGTTGAACCTGGCTACTTTTCCAGGAAAAGATGATGTAGAACATTTCAGCACTACAGATATTTCAAAAAAAATTATGCCATTATTCGTGAAAATTGTAATATAATGAAACAGAATATAAATATTTTAACTTGCTGTTTCTTGTTCATGACAATAAATATGTTTTTTTTTTTAGAAAGTATTTTGTATTTTAACAAGTTCTTCACACGAATTTAACACTAAATTTCATTTTGGTTTGCTGATTTCTAGAATGTATTGTGTATATGACTTTGACCAAAAAGTAAACACAGAATAAAGCTCTTTGGCTGAAAGAATGTAATATGGAAAGAGGTTGACAAGTTTTACTTTTTTAAAAATTATTTCTGAGTGTAAATTAACACTTCTAAAAATGGAATCATAAATTTAAAGATAAATGTGAAAACACTTTTATAGCATTTGCTATAAGCCAAGCATTACTTTTTTGGGCTCCAAAATCACTGCAGATGGTGACTGCAGCCATGAAATTAAAAGACGCTTACTCCTTGGAAGAAGTTATGACCAACCCAGATAGCATATTTAAAAGCAGAGACATTACATTGCTGACTAAGGTCCACCTAGTCAAGGCTATGGTTGTTCCTATGATCATGTATCGATGTGAGAGTTGAACTGTGAAGAAGGCTGAGCACCGAAGAACTGATGCTTTTGAACTGTGGTATTGGAGAAGACTCTTGAGAGTCCTTTGGATTGCAAGCAGATCCAACCAGTCCATTCTGAAGGAGATCAGCCCTGGGATTTCTTTGGAAGGAATGATGCTAAAAGCTCCAGTACTTTGGTCACCTCATGCAAAGATTTGACTCATTGTAAAAGACTCTGATGCTGGGAGGGATTGGGGGCAGGAGGAGAAGGGGACGACAGAGGATGAGGTGGCTGGATGGCATCACGGACTCGATGGACGTGAGTCTGAGTGAACTCTGGGAGTTGGTGATGGACAGGGAGGCCTGTTGTGCTTCAATTCATGAGGTCTCCAAGAGTCAGACACATACTGAGTGACTGAACTGAACAGAACTGAACTGAATCATTATTTTACAAACAACATATATTGAATCCTCTAAACAACTCTATGAAATCTCTTTTCCACAAATGAGAAAATGGAAGTACTTAGGTAAACATTTCTTTAGGAAGCAGCCAGAAAAATGAGGAATGTCTCTGAAAAATCAGTGACAAAGTGAAATCAGTCCATTGGACAGGACTTGGAACAGTAAATTTTGTTGTCAGTTTTGTATGGATTGGGAAATAATAAGGTCCCATGAGGATTAAGTAGCAGGACCACAGTCAGAGAGCAGAGTGGGTCCCCCACAATCTAAGCATGTGTCCTTCACTGCTATTTAGCACAAAAAACTGCTCCTAATCAGACTGCTGTGTTCCCTGTCTGTTGCCATGTCTGTAGCATTGGTTTGTGCCCTAACCATGTTTCATGCACTTTCTGTTTCATGGTCCCTTAGAAGAGCTTTTTCCTTGCTTTAACTTACCCACATCCACCCAGGACCCAGCTCAACCCCAACTCCTTCACAAAACCACAGTGAAGAGAGTATTTGCCCTTCTTTTTGCTCATTGCCTAGCCCAAGAGTGAAGTAAGTCAGAGAAAAAACAGTATTGTATACTAGTGCATATATATGAAATCTAGAAAAATGGTAAAGATGATCTTAATTGCAAAGCAGAAATAGAGACACAGACGTAGAGAACAAACTTGTGGATTCCAAAGGGGTAGGGGAGGTGGGATAAATTGGGGGATTGGGATTGACATATATACATTACTGATTGGTTGTTTTTCAGTTACTAAGTCATGTCCAACTCTTTGCGATCCCATGGACTATAGCATATCAGGCCCCTCTGTCCATAGGATTCTCTAGGCAAGAATACTGGAGAGGCTTGTCATTTCCTTCTCCAGGGAATTTCCTGATTCAGGGATCAAACTGGAGTCTCCTGGATCAGCAGCCAGATTCTTTATCCCTGAGCCATCAGGGAAGTCCTCCTGATACTATGTAACTATTGATACTATGTATAAAATAGATAAATATTGAGAACCTGCTGTGTTCAGTTCAGTTCAGTTCAGTTGCTCAGTCATGTCCAACTCTTTGCAACCCCATGAATTGAAGCACGCCAGGCCTCCCTGTCTATCACCAACTCCCAGAATTCACTCAGACTCATGTCCATCGAGTCCATGATGCCATCCAGCCATCTCATCTTCTGTTGTCCCCTTCTCCTCCTGCCCCCAATCCCTCCCAGCATCAGGGTCTTTTCCAATGAGTCAACTCTTCGCATGAGGTGGCCAAAGTACTGGAGTTTCAGCTTTAGCATCATTCCTTCCAAAGAAATCCNCTGTGAAGAAGGTTGAGTGCTGAAGAATTGATGCTTTTGAACTGTGGTGTTGGACAAGACTCTTGAGAGTGCCTTGGACTGCAAGGAAATCCAACCAGTCCATTCTGAAGGAGATCAGCCCTGGGATTTCTTTGGAAGGCATGATGCTAAAGCTGAAACTCCAGTACTTTGGCCACCTCATGCGAAGAGTTGACTCACTGGAAAAGACTCTGATGCTGGGAGGGATTGGGGGCAGGAGGAGAAGGGGATGACAGAGGATGAGATGGCTGGATGGCATCACGGACTCGATGAATGTGAGTCTGAATGAACTCCGGGAGATGGTGATGGACAGGGAGGCCTGACGTGCTGCGACTCATGGGGTCGCAAAAAGTCAGACACGACTGAGCGACTGAACTGAACTGATCTGAAAAGTTAAGTTGCTCAGTCATGTCCAATTCTTTACTACCCCATGGACTGTAGTCTACGAGGCTCCTCTGTCTGTGGAATTTTCCAGACAAGAGTACTGGAGTGGGTTGTAATATCCTTCTCCAGGGGATCTTCCCAACCCAGGGATCCAACCCAGGTCTCCTGCATGGCAGGTAGATGCTTTACCATCTGAGCCACCAGGGAAGCCCAATGAAGACTTAAGTTCTAACCAAAATCAGACTTCTTAAAGAATAGAAGCAGGATTTAAAGTAAATTGTGCTCTCTTCCTTAGTGACCCATCTATTTTCCTGTAGACTGTTAGATCTAATGTCTTGTTGTGCAGTTCAATCACTCAGTTGTTTTTGACCCTTTGCGACCCCTTGGACTGTAGCATGCCAGGCTTCCCTGTCCATCACCAACTCCTGGAGCTTACTCAAACTCATACCCATTGAGTAAGTGATGCCATTCAACCATCTCATCATCTGTCATCCCCTTCTCTTCCTGCCTATACCAGCACCCGGGTCTTTTCCAATGAGTCATTTCTTTGCATCAGGTAGCCAAAGTCTTGGAGGTTCAGCTTCAGCATCAGTCCTTCCAATGAACACCCAGGACTGATTTCCTTTAAGATTGACTGGTAGGATCTCCTTGCAGTCCAAGGGACTCTCAAGAGTCTTCTCCATCACCACAGTTCAAAAGCCTCAATACTTCTGTGCCCAGCTTTCTTTATACTCCAGTGCTCATATCCACGCATGACTACTGCAAAAACCATTGCCTTGACTAGATGGACCTTTGTTGGCAAGCTAATGTCTCAGCTTTTTAATATGCCTTCTAGGTTGGTCATAACTTTTCTTCCAAGGAAAAGTGTCATCCACGCACTATTAAATGTCTTTAAAATGAAGAGGTCCTTAAGACATAGTTCTAAAATCAGTTCTCTGGTCTGAGGGACTGGTTAATATATTTTTTGGATATTCTGAGTTATTAAATCATCTTAGCAAGTTCTTTTCACAATAAATACATTGATATGGCAGAATTCATGTTCCTACTATATCAAATCATTAGACTGAGCTACATAATTGTGTGTAATTGTAGGATAAATGGAACCCCTTTAAAATGTATATTTTAATCTTTTAATTAAGTTAGTCTATTTTTTTTGTAAATAAGTTAATCTGTTTCTAATAAATAGTTTTTATTCATCAAATTGATATAAAATTAGAGACATTAAAGTAAAATACACAAAAAGAAAGGAATATATGCATAAATTTTCTAGTTTAAGACAATATTTTTATTATATTCTCCCCCATCACTTTGCTAAAATCTCTTTTTTGTTAATTTGTAATTTTCAGTATAGTATTTTAGATGTTTCATATTTTGCTTCATTATTTGAGAACCATTATTTGTATCCATTTTCCTTTGTGTTGTTGTTTTCTTAATGGAATACTTACTCTCACCATCTTGAAAGAATTTCTCTTCTCTTTCATCAGCTCTGGACAGCTCCACATCTTTCTCCAGTAATTTCACAATGCATTTTAAGCTAACATAAACTGTTTTAACATTTACTCTTTAACTGAAATCTTATCTGTAATAGTATTCATGAGCCCATGATAACTTTCTGAATCCCTCATCATAATTTGAAGGAGAAATTGATGCCATTCATGGATAATGTGTTAATATAGGTTCTTAAGTAAAAAGGAAATAATAGCTTTTGCTTTAGAAATGTTTATGACCTTGCAAGAACATTTGTCACTATAGGAAAAGGCAAAAAACAAACTCATGTTAGAAGCAACTTAATTGCTCATGAGTTCATACTATAGGAAAAAAGGCTAAACCATTATAAATATCCCAGCACAAAATCCACACTAATAGGGAAGCACATATAAATTGATTCAGAAATTATTTTAGTTTTCTCGCAGAACTTATCTTGAACAAATAATGCACTGTTCCTCACTGTTAATTTCTAACCAATTTTGTTAATTCACACATTAAGGTAAATCAACACAGGGAATAAAAGGATGAATGATAGACTTTAGGTATAAACTCCTCTATTGTCTGAAAGAGTAAAATATTAGACACATTTTGATGGACAAAACCATCCCTAGTTATGAAATCAAGTTGTGTGTTTCCGAACATGCAAATTTTCCACATCACTTACTCTTTGTTATTACACACCTCCCAAACCAAACATGCTAGATTTTCCTCAACATTCTCAAATTTTGACCTCCATACTTCAGCTGATTGCAACACTTTCATATATTTCCCCATCTAAACTTGTTTTCTCTTAGAGTTGCTGTTGTTCAGTCACTACGTTATGTCTGACTCTTTGCCTCTTTGCAACCCCTTGAACTGTAGCCTGCTAGACTCCTCTGTCCATGGAGTTTCCCAGAGAAGAATACTGGAGTGGGTTGCCATTCCCATCTCCAAGGGATCTTCCCAACCCAGAGATACAGCCCAGGTCTCCTGCGTTTCAGGCAGACTCTTTATTGTCTGAGCTACAAGGGAAGTCCTTTTCTTAGATTATACCCTGTGAAAGATATACCATGACCAATATAATAATACAACAAGACACATATTAGGATAAAACATTTGCAAAATATGTATCTGATAAAAATCATGTATCCAAAATATACAAAGAACTCTTAAAACTCAACATATAAAAAAGTGAACAACCGGATTAAATATGGGCCAAAGAAATAGCACCTTACCAAAGAAGACATAGAGATGTCAGATAATCAAATGAAGAGATGTTCAGCATCATAAATTGCAAGTTATGAGAATGGCCAAAATCCAAAACACTAACAACACCAAATACTGGTGAGGATGTGGAGCAACAGGAACTCTCATTTAGTGCTTGATGGGAATCCAAAATGGTACATCGTTTTGCAAATATTTGGCAGTTTTATAAAACTAAATATACTCTTACCAATAGATCTAGTAATCATGCTCCTTGATGTTTACCCAAACGAGCTGAAAATATGTCTGCATGAAAAACCTACACACATGTGTTTGTAATATCTTTGTTCACAATTGGTAAAACTTGGAAGCAACCAAAATGTCCTTTAGAAGGTACATGAGTAAGTAAACTGTGTTACATGCAATAGAATATTATTCAGCACTAAAAAGAAATGAGTGACCATGTTTTGAAAAGACATGGAGTAACTTCAAATGCATATCCCTAGGTGAAAGAAGCCAATCTGAGATGGCTACACACTGTGTGGTTCCAACTATAAGATATTTTGGAAAAGGCAAAACTGTGGAGACAGTGAAAAAACCAGTGGTTGACAAGGGCTAGGGAGGAGGAAGGATGAGTTGGAAAAGAATAGAGGATTTTTAAGGCAGTGAAATTATTCTATGTGATATTTTAATGATGAGTACATATCATCACACATTCGTCAAAACTTACAGAAAGGACACCAAGAATGAGCCCTAATGTAAACTATGGTCTTCCTTTGGATGATACTGTAGGTACCAATGTAGGCCCATTAATTGTAAGAGTGTGACACTCTGGTACAGGACTTTGTTGGTGGGAGTCTGTGTGTGTATGTAGGGGTAGTGGGTGTTTGATAAATCTGTACCTTCTACTCAATTTTGTTGTGAAACTATAACACACCTAAAAATAAAGTCTGTCTATAAAAATAACAATACAGAGAAATTATCTGTAACATGACTTGTCTGATAATGCCATAGAAAATTAAGTCCAGTTAGGAGAAGGCAATGGCACCCCACTCCAGTACTCTTGCCTGGAAAATCCCATGGATGGAGAAGCCTGGTAGGCTGTAGTCCATGGGGTCGCGAAGAGTCAGACACGATTGAGCGACTTCACTTTGAATTTTCACTTTCATGCATTGGAGAAGGAAATGGCAACCCACTCCAATATTCTTGCCTAGAGAATCCCAGGGATGGGGGAGCCTGGTGGGCTGCCATCTCCGGGGTCACACAGAGTCGGACACGACTGAAGCGACTTAACAGCAGTAGCAGCAACAGTGGCTAAAGTACCTCTTAGTGAGATAATCCTGTGACACATGGGACCATCAGGGAACCAGAGATCATATGTCTGTCCATTAGGAGCCCATATCTTCAGAAATGCCCTCTGTCTTAATCCCTTCTGTGTGCACTCCTGTGCACTCACACATCTATGTGGTGCTCCCTGTCTTGTGTTAGATTCTGGCCTGCCTTGGTTCTTGGAGTGACCTATTGTACTAGAGTGCAAAAACTCCAAATTTGGATGCTAGTTTTCCTTACCATGTACCGGGGGGTGGAGTCAAGGAAGTCCTTGGCTCTGAAACAAATTGCCTGGAACAATTCAAGGGTGTCCATCTTTTGAAAGATTGTGGGAATCTAGCATTGCATGAAGAGGTAATTTCTGCTTTCAACCTGCCCTGATCTAGTGCCACAGTTACATGTACTGATTCACATATTTTTCCAGAGATGCGGGTAATGTTTCCTGACCCTGTGTTTGGTCTCTGACTCCCGTGGCCCCTCTGATTAGTTTACAACAGATTTAACTCAGATTCTCACAGAGTTCCTAGAGAAGACTTGACTGTCCTAGTTGTAGGGGAATTAATTTCTGTCCTGTACAATCCCCCAGTGTGTTATTAACAATAAGTGTTCCAACCCCATGATCTTAAAGCAGGAGGTTTTTGGATCTAACCATTGGCCAAGTAGGAAATCTGCTCAATAACTATCAGCTACCAGCTGCCCATTTTAGGGGCCGCATGAGGTGGTTCAGTGCAGGAGATGAGGCAGGCTTGATTCCTGGGTGAGAAAGATCCCCTGAGGAAGAGAATGGAAACTTACTCCAGTGTCTTCCCTAGGAAATGCCCTGAAGAGAGGAGCCTGGTGTACTATAGTCTGTGGGGTCACAAAAGTGTCAGATGACTTAGCGACTAAACAATAACTATTCTAACAGCGATCTTGATTTGAATAAATACAGTTTAAGAACATGTACTCATTTTTATTGACAGAATTTAGTTTTATAATAGTGTTACATATCTAAAAAAACTGAGCAAATTTTACAGTTCACTTCAGCTCAGTCACTCGGTCGTGTCTGACTCTTTGCAACCCCATGGACTGCAGCATGCGAGGCTTTCCTGTCCATCAACAACTGGAGCTTATTCAAACTCATTTTCACTGAGTCAGTGGTGCCATCCAACTATCTCATCCTCTGTTGTCCCCTTCTCCTCCCATCTTCAATCTTTCCCAGCATCAGGGTCTTCTCCAAAGAGTTTGTTCTTCGCATCAGATAGCCAAAGTATTGGAGTTTCAGCTTCGGCATCAGTCCTTCCAGTGAATAATCAGGACTGATTTCCTTTAGGATGGACTGGTTGGATTTCCTTGCAGTCCAAGAGACTCTCAAGAGTTTTCTCCAACACCACAGTTCAAAAGCATCAATTCTTTGGCCCTCAGCTTTCTCTATACTCCAACTCTCACATTCATATATGACTACTGGGAAAGCCATATCCTTGACTAGACAGAACTTTGTTGGTAATGTCTCTGTTTTTTAATATGCTCTCTAGGTTGGTCATAGCTTTTCTTCCAAGGAGCAAGTGTTTTTTAATTTCACTGCTACAGTCTCCATCTGCAGCGGTTTTGGAGCCCTAAAAAAACTAAAGTTTCTCACTGTTTCCCCACCTATTTGCCATGAAGTGATGGAACTGGATGCCATGATCTTTGTTTTCTGAATACTGAATTTCAAGCCAACATTTTCACTCTCCTCTTTCACTTTCATCAAGAGGCTCTTTAGTTCTTCTTTGATTTCTGCCATAAAGGTGGTGTCATCTGTGTATCTGAGGTTTTTGATATTTCTCCCAGCAATCTTGAT
The DNA here is from genome assembly GCA_006410875.1 of Neotragus pygmaeus. Taxonomy (NCBI): domain Eukaryota; kingdom Metazoa; phylum Chordata; class Mammalia; order Artiodactyla; family Bovidae; genus Neotragus; species Neotragus pygmaeus. The sequence goes on from SJYV01033893.1 coordinate 559,470, forward strand.
TCCAGCTTGTGCTTTATCCAGCCTGGCATTTTGCATGGTGTATATAAGTTAAATAAGCAGGGTGACAATATGCAGTCTTGATGTACTCCTCTTCAATTTGGAATCAATCCCTTGTTCCATGTCCAATTCTAACTGTTGCTTCTTGACCAGCATACAGGTTTCTCAGGAGACAGGTCAGGTGGTCTGGTATTACTAACACCTTAACAATTTTACACAGTTTGTTGTGGTCCACACAGTCAAAAGCTTTGGTGTAGTAAATAAAGCAGAAGTAGATGTTTTCTGGAGCTCTTTTGCTTTTTTGATGATCCAATGGATGTTGGCAATTCGATCTCTGGTTTCTCTGCCTTTTCTAAATCCAGCTTGACCATCTGGAAGTTCATCGTTCCTGTACTGCTGAAGCCTGGGTTGGAGAATTTTGAGCATTACTTTGCTAGCATGTGAGATGAGTGCAATTGTGTGTTAGAGGAAAGCAATAGAATGGGGAAAATTAGAGATCTCGTCAAGAAAATTAGAGATACCAAGGGAATATTTCATGCAAAGATGGGCACAGTAAAGGACAGAAATGATATGGACCTAATAGAAGCAGAAGATATTAAGAAGAAGTGGCAAGAATATACAGAAATATACAAAAAAGATCTTCATGACTCAAATAACCACAGTGGTGTGATCACTGACCTAGAGCCAGACATCCTGGAATAGGAAGTCAAGTGGGCCTTAGGAAGCATCACTACAAACAAAGCTAGTGGAGGTGATGGAATTCCAGTTGAGCTATTTCAAATCCTAAAAGATAATACTGTGAAAGTGCTTCCCTTAATATGTCAGCAAATATGGAAAACTCAGCAGTGCCCATAGGACTGGACAGAATCAGTTTTCATTCCAATCCCAAAAAAAGGCTTCATACTACTACACAAAATTTTACAAAGGGGTCCCATTAACCTCTCCCACTGTTTTCCTACTATTAAAACCATATTGTGCTAACATAGTTCATTAGTTATAATTAATAAGCCTTTATTAATATATTATTATTAACTGAAGTACATTGTTTATTCAGCTTTCTTCCTTTTCATTTGCTGTGTGTGTTCTGTTCCAGGGTCCCATGGAGCATGCACATCTCATGTAGTTGTTATGCATTTTTAGGCATCTCTTGGCTGCGACAGTTTCTCAGGCTTTCCTCATTTCTGATAACCTTGACAATTTTGAGGTATACTCGTAGGGTGCTCTTTTATTGGATGTATTCCTGATATTTTTCTCATAATTAAACTAGGGTTATGGGTTCCAAGGTGAAAGATCACAGAGATAAAGTGTCATCTTCATCATGTCTTGTCAAGGAAGCAATTATTCCTTTTTGTTTTCTTTCTTTTTTTATTTCAAAGCAACCTAGGGCTTCTCTTAATTTCTCTTTTCCTCTTCCCTCCCCTTTTCCAACCTTGTTCTCTCACATTTTAATCTTTACATAAGAGCAAAATGTCCTTTTCTCTCTTAAATTAAACAAAATGTTTTCTCCTTTAGCCACTCTGCATCCCATTGTTCCTAGAACAAGATAGACAAAGACTTCCCCTTATTTTGTGACGTCTTGCAATGATCTGATCCTTGCTTATCCCACTAGAATATTTAGGCTATTCCCCTGCTCCCCTATGCCCCAGCCAATCTATTCCTAAGAAACACCAGCTCCAGTTATTCAGCACAGGTATGTGGCTCAGATGGTAACGAATTCACCTGTAGTGTGGGAGACCTGAGTTCTATCCCTGGGTTGGGAAGATCTTCTGGAGGAGGGCATGGCAACCCACTCCAGTATTCTTGCCTGGAGAATCCTCATGGACAGAGGAGCCTGGCTGGCTACAGTCCATGGGGTCTTAAAGGGTAGGACATGACTGATTAAACACAGTACATTCTGCAATAATAGCTGAGGGATCCACCAATAATACCCAGTGCACGCTCAGGCTCCAGGGAGAACACACCTACATGAAACAGAAATGACAGAGGCAGTGGAGAAGAACTCAAGTCTGAACAAAGCATAGGAAGATTTGTCTATTAAGGTATTTATCATCTGTCAGCTTTGCTAATTATTCTTTTATTCTCCCCAAAGTTTTAGGTGTTCTTATCTAGTTTTCCATATAAACTTTAGAAACTCATCAATTTCTTAAAAACAAAACAAAACACTGCTGGTACTTTGATTGGAATTACAATATATTTGTAAAATAATTTGAAATATTTGATAGTTTTACTGTACCTTCCAAAATGTTGTACATTTAATTTTTTTATTCAAAACAACTAATCTTCTGATTTATCAATTTTATTTTTCTTATTTTAAAAAATAATTTGAATAACATTTGTTATAACATTAATTTAGTTTTCAATCTAATCTTTCTTTTCTATGAACTTACAATTTTTCCTATTTGTAAACTAAATTTTAATTTATTTATATACTTTTGTTCATTATTATATATTAAAAAATCTTTGAAAAAGATAAATTTGTCTCTAAATATAGCCTGATCACTTCCTTTAAGTTTTATTTGTAATGTTTTCGATATCCTCAGTTCAGTTCAGTTCAGTCGCTCAGTCGTGTCCGACTCTTTGCGACCTCATGAATCACAGCACGCCAGGCCTCCCTCTTCATCAACAACTCCCAGAGTTCACCCAGACTCATGTCCATCGAGTCAGTGATGCCATCCAGCCATCCCACCCTCTGTTGCCCCCTTCTCCTCCTGCCCCCAATCCCTCCCAGCATCAGAGTTTTTTCCAATGAGTCAACTCTTTGCAGCATTAGCATCATTACTTCCAAAGAAATCCCAGGGCTGATCTCCTTCAGAATGGACTGGTTGCCCTAATTTTCTTTAAAATCTATATATTATCTATCTATATCTAAATCTATATATTATCTATATTTCCATTTATAAGCTTTGCATCTTCTTCAATCAAAAGTATTTTTAAGAATTTTTTTAAATAAAGGAGCCAGTATTATTTTAAAAAACTTTTAAAGTAATATAAGCTTCTATTTTATTATGTTTAAAATATCATACCTTTATTATTTCTGAATTGGGGAATATTTTCAGGCATTCTTAATGGCTTAATATCTGAATGATTAGCTATAACTTTTTAGCATGTGCTTAAAATGTACATTAAAAAGGTACAAAGCTCAGTTTCTTCTTCTGAATTTAATCTTAACCATCATAAAGCCATATACTCTTTTCTTTTACTTTCTGGGTTTTTCAGTATTGAAAAAGCATCTATGCTATAAATCTCATACTTTAGCAATTGTATTTGTGTCTTTCCTTTATAACTAACAGTTTTATTGCATGTCTGTATTTAATAGTATATAAGGAGAGGATTAAAGTTTTATGACTCTTTATAGGTGTTATTTTCTTTTATATCCATTATTTTCTGAAAACATTTGTAAAAGTCAAGCAATTTATTTTCCCAGAGAGCTTTAAAAAAACTTCACTTATAGTAGGGCAGAATTACAGTGGAGAATCTTATTATAAAGGTTTCCATGAAATGATACTTCACCAAAGTTTTGATGAGGATGTCTGTAAAAGAAAAGAAAATTAGTCCATAGTTAAGAATGTCTTAAAGAATGTATAGGAGGTTGTAAAAAGTCACTTTTAAATTCATTTTTCATAAATTTTTATATCTGTTCTCTCTGAAATAGAGATAATAGAGTATATTTCCATATACCATGTAAATCATGTAAAACTTGAATAAAAACTGTCAAAAAGAAGATCTTTCTTCCTATGAAGCATGAAAACAAACCCAAGAATGGAGACCACCTTGCTGTGGCCCCTGATGCCATCAGTTTCTGTTTGCTGCAATAGCCTGCCAGCACCCACTGTGAAAATGTTAAAGAAATGTATAATCAGGGGAATGAGAATGAAAGGCAGAAGTCTAATCAGTTAGCATTTATTAACGTCCAAGATATGCTCAGTTTGAACACTTAAATTGTGGTGACAGTTATAATAAGTGACAGTGAGAAATGTCGGGAGAAGAATACCAGGGCACCAGTGTTCAGGAAGCAATGGGATTGGTTAGCTTCGTGGATTAATTACAAGTGTGGCTATTACAGGGGAGAGGTCGGTTTCTCTTCAGTTGTTCTCTTTTTTATCAAAAATGTGTCAAACATTGACTAACAAGTTGGTTGTGTTAAATACCCTAGATTTAGTGTACATCATAGTCTAGCGCAAGGAGAATTTCCTGGCACTTTCCCATAAGAATGTAAGACTCCCCAGATGTAATGAGACTTCAAGATTTGTAAGTAGGAACAACGAAAATTTCCTTGATAAGGAAAGAGAATATAGTACTGGAAAAGATGGTTACCAATTCAACAAAAGTGTCTCATAGAAGGCTAGACTCTGAGTACAAGCCAGTTTTGTTTGTTTTCATTATAAATCCTTCTTTGAGAGCACAAACATTAATCTAAAACCTTATAATCTTCAAAACTAGAGAACTGAACAGCAAGCCCTCAAGCTGATGTTGAACATCATTGAGTTGAAGCCTGCAAATGATAATAACCAGAAAAATGGTCAAAGCATCTGGTTAGCTATGCTGAAGTCCAATTCAAAAGCCAGTTCTTGCAGATTTAAAGGAAAATTTCTTGTAGACAAGTGTCCTTTTCCACTCAAATTTGTTTTTGAAGACAATCCACAATGTCACTTCTTCCCTCATTCCATGGAGCTATCTGTCACACACTGGATAAATATGCATTTAAAAGCTGCTAGCTAAGAAATTCCCTGTGTTCCAGTGGTTAAGACTTTGCCTTCAAATGCAGAGGGGTGCAGGTTTGATTCCTGGCCATGGAGCTATGATCCCACATGCCTGGCAGCCAAAAAACAAAACATAAAGGAGAAGCAATGTTTCAACAAATTTAGTAAAGACTTTAAAAAATATGGCCCACATTAAAAAAAAAAAAAATCTTTAAAAAAAGGTCGCTCCTTAGAGGACATTTATGTAACGTATCTTTCTTTAGTCGGTTTCTGTCCAAATGGTTCCTTTTTGGTGCTGTCATTTCTAGTTTTCTCCATGAGTAAGAGAACTTTGACTTTGCATCTGGACACATGACTTCCTAAAATAATGGCCACATTGCCCAGACTTTCTCCCAGAAACTATGTGTGGTGACATATATTTGTTCTGCTGACAGTCTGTAAGCAGAAATACTCTTATGAGAAGGATGCTTGCTTTCTATCCTGATTTTTCCTTCTCTTGGCTGGAAAGCTGAAGTGATGGCTGGATCTGAAACATGGAGAGAACCTGTATTCCTGAAAGCGTCACAGCGTTGGTTTACAAGCTCCAGACTAAGGATTTTGTTTTTCTAAGAAAGGAAATAGCTCTTACTTAAGCCACTCTATATTAGCTTGCAAGAGCTGCCATAACAAAGTACCATAGAATGGATGGTTTAAAAAATGGAAAATTATTTTGTCACACTTCTGGAGATTAAAAATCAAATGTTAATAGTTAGCCGGATTGGTTTTTTCTGAGACCTCGCTCCTCCCCCTGGGTCTGCACGTGGCCTTCCAGATTCCCTCTTAGAAGAAAGCCAATTGTATTGGACTAGGGCCCATTCATATGATCTTGCTTTACTGAAATTACCTTTTTAAAGGCCCTGTCTTCAAACATAGGCTTCCCTGGTGGCTCAGAGGTAAAGAATCTGCCTGCAATGCAAAAGATGGTAAGACACAGGTTCAATCCCAGGTTCAAGAAGATCTCCTTGGAGGAATAAATGGCAACACACTCTGATAATCATCCATTAAAATTCCATGGACAGAGGAAGACAACATCCCATTAGCAGTATCATTATTATTATTATTTGACTTTTAGACAAACACATTCCTAACAAACTACAGGAAGATATTAAAATCTTCTAATTACTGATGGAAACTGGGTCACGTAGACATCACAGGTATCTTAGACCTTTGCTCCTCAATAAACCTGACTTCTGATCCAGTTTAGGCACACTTTGCCCCTTAACAGGGAAACCTGTCCTACCAAACTTACAAGGTAGAAAGCAAACAAAATTGTGATTTCTGAAATAGGACCCGAGAGATACCAAACCATATGTGTGAGTTTCTTTTCCCAAGTCAACCAGACAGATCACTAAGTCACTCTATCCTGTGATGGTAAGTGATGAGCAGAGAGACACAAACTTGAGCTTTCTCATTAAAAATTCTCCATATGGAAAAATGAAGCTAAGGGATGTGACTTTTCTTCCAGTTTGGTTCAGTTCAGTCGTTCAGTCATGTCCAACTCTTTGCGACCCCATGAATCACAGCACGCCAGGCCTCCCTGTCCATCACCAACGCCTGGAGTTCACTCAAATTCATGTCCGTCGAGTCGGTGATGCCACCCAGCTATAGCATCCTCTGTCATCCCCTTCTCCTCCTTCCCTCAATCCCTCCCAGCATTAGAGTCTTTTCCAATGTGCCAACTCTTCACAAGAGGTGGCCAAAGTATTGGAGTTTCAGCTTCACCATCAATCCTTCCAATGAACACCCAAGACTGATCTCTTTGAGGATGGACTGGTTGTATCTCTTTGCAGTCCAAAGGACTCTCAAGAGTCTTCTCCAACACCACAGTTCAAAAGCATCAATTCTTCTGCGCTCAGCTTTCTTCACAGTCCAACTCTCACATTCATACATGACCGCTGGAAAAACCATAGCCTTGACTAGATAGAACTTTGTTGGCAAAGTAATGTCTCTGCTTTTGAATATGCTATCTAGGTTGGTCATAACTTTCCTTCCAAGGAGTAAGCATCTTTTAATTTCATGGCTGCAATCACCATCTGCAGTGATTTTGAAGCCCCCCAAAATAAAATCTGACACTGTTTCCACTGTTTCCCATCTATTTCCCATGAAGTGATGGGACCAGATATCATGATCTTCGTTTTCTGAATGTTGAGCTTTAAGCCAATGTTTTCACTCTCCTCTTTCACTTTCATCAAGAGGCTTTTTAGCTCCTCTTCACTCTCTGTCATAAGGGTGGTGACATCTGCATATCTGAGGTGATTGATATTTCTCCTGGCAATCTTGATTCCAGCTTGTGTTTCTTCCAGCCCAACATTTCTCATGATGTACTCTGCATAGAAGTTAAACAAGCAGAGTGACAATATACAGCCTTGATGTACTTTTTTTCCTATTTGGAACCAGTCTGTTCCATGTCCAGTTCTAACTGTTGCTTCCTGACCTGCATATAGGTATCTGAAGAGGCAGGTCAGGAGTTCTGGTATTCCCATCTTTTTCAGAATTTTCCACAGTTTATTATGATTCATATAGTCAAATGCTCTGGCATAGTCAATAAAGCAGAAAAAGATGTTTTTCTGGAAATCTCTTGTTTTTTCCATGATCCAGCAGATGTTGGCAACTTGATCTCTCTCTGCCTTTCCTAAAACCATCTTGAACATCTGGAAGATCACGGTTCACATATTGCTGTAGCCTGGCTTGGAGAATTTTGAGAATTACTTTACTAGCATGTGAGATGAGTGCAATTGTGCAGTAGTTTGAGCATTCTTTGGCATCGCCTTTCTTTGGGATTGGAATGAAAACTGACTTTTACCAGTCCTGTGGCCACTGCTGAGTTTTCCAAATTTGCTGACATATTGTGTATAGCACTTTCACAGCATCATCTTTCAGGATTTGAAAGAGCTCCACTGGAATTCCGTCACCTCCACTAGCTTTGTTCTTAGTCATACTTTCTAGGGCCCACTTGACTTCACATTCCAGGATATCTGGCTCTAGATGAGTGATCATACCATTGTGATTATCTTGGTGATGAAGATCTTTTTTGTACAGTTCTTTTGTGTGTTCTTGCCACCTCTTCTTAATATCTTCTGCTTCTGTTAGGCCCATACCATTTCTGTTCTTTATCGAGCCCATCTTTGCATGAAATATTCCCTTGGTATGTCTAATTTTCTTGAAGAGATCTCTAGTCTTTCCCATTCTGTTGTTTTCCTCTATTTCTTTGCATTGATCGCTGAGGAAAGCTTTCTTATCTCCCCTTGCTATTCTTTGGAACTCTGCATTCAGATGCTTATATCTTTCCTTTTCTCCTTTGCTTTTCACTTCTCTTCTTTTCACAGCTATTTGTAAGGCCTCCCCAGACAGCCATTTTGTTTTTATGCATTTCTTTTCCATCAGGATGGTCTTGATCCCTGTCTTCTTATACAATGTCATGAACTTCCATCCATAGTTCATCAGGCACTCTGTCTATGAGATCTAGTCCCTTAAATCTATTTCTCACTTCCACTGTATAATCATAAGGGATTTGATTTAGGTCATACCTGAATGGTCTAGTGGTTTTCCCCACTTTCTTCAATTTAAGTCTGAAGTTGGCAATATGGAGTTCAGTATCTGAACCACAGTCAGCTCCCCATCTTGTTTTTACTGACTGTATAGAGCTTCTCCATCTTTGGCTGCAAACAATATAATCAATCTGATTTCTCCCAGTACTAATGCTAAATAAAGTGTTTTCACATAACCTCTACCACTAACATTTTAATTTCATTTTGCATTCAAATTTTTATTAAAACCTGATAACACTGCAAACCAGAAGTCAGAAAATGTGGCATATGAGTTTTTCAAAGTTATTATTGATTACTTAAACTGTCTCTTATAGGAGACACTTATTTTTTACTCGGACATTGGAAGATTACTATTTGGGAAAGATGGTAAAATTTGAGGCACTTGAGACAGTGCATTTTAGGAGTCACAATACCTAGGGAAGAGATCATGTTGCTGGAAATGTGTTAAAGACACTGACTGAGATACAGTCTCGGTATTTAGTCCATTTGTTGGCAGAGACCCGAGTTTGACAAACTATGGCTTATGTGGCAGTTTCAGCTCTTGCCCATTTTGCAAATAGTTTTACTGAAACATATTTTTTTATATAAGATCTATGGCTATTTTGTGCTAAGACAACAAAGTAGAGTCATTATGATAGAGAACATTTTGTCCACAGGGCCTAAAGTATTTAAGGTATGGCCTGTTCTGAAAATATTTGTTGACATGGGCCTAGAAGAGGGTCATACGAAATGTTTCCATTTTTAGCCATTAGTTTGCCCTTTTAAAATGCTAAATTATCATATGCAATTGGCTACATACTTATTCATAGAAACATTTTATGGATTATTGCATATATAAACTGATGAATTTTACATTTTGTCACAAATGAAGCATTTGGTCCTTATATGTAAAATGTTCTGCTATGCTTAGAAAATTATAAGACACCACTTTAAGCTAAGAACAAGTGTTCTAGCTATGATCCAGTTAGATAATTTTATTTCAATTGCACTCTAATGGGAAAATGGTTTGATAATATTTTAAATAGATTGAAAGATTAGCCAGTGAAATTATTTTTCAGTGAATTAATGGTTTAGGATCATTTTCACTAACTCCTCTCAGTTTCATTAATATTAAATACAAGCTAATTCTCAGATAACTCTCATTTAAATATATGTATGCAAAGCAAATAACCTGATGTTTTCTGCAATACAATTAAAATTTTTTTCTAAAGTAACTTAATCTTGGTTGCCTAATTTTTTTTCTGTGAAATTAAAGTTATTTAATTCTTCAAAATCTAGTCAGAGTTCAGCCAATGGTGTAGTATATTAGATTATGGAATATAAGCCTTTATTTTATGCTCATAAATCTGAATAAAATTTCTGACTGAATGCTGCTTAATGAAAGAAAAATGAGATGTACTATTGTCCTCTAAAGTATATCCCTCCAGTGGATTGTTGAGCCCACTGCCTTATAGAGGGTAAATGTTTTCAATTACAAGCCTGGAATGCTTTCTCTTTTGAAAATATTTGTAATGTTTTATGGTAATTATAGTATGAGTATGGATTAAACATAATTGTAAGTGTCACATACTTACCACAGTAGGATATAATTTATGGGCTTGCAGTGACAGAAATGATTTTGTTTATGCATATAATAGGTAATGTCAAGTCTCTGAAATCAGAATCTTGGAGTGCTACAAGAGTTTATTATCATCTCACATTTAAACATATGTTTCTATTATTGCTGGCGGTTTTCCATAGTAACGACTACCTGAACACAATTTAATTACATTGTGCAGCAATTTAAATTAACTCAGAAGGGGCTATTTAAAGAAGGATATTATACTATAGCATATCAATTAACACTTATTCAAAGTAATTTTTAAGCCTAGGAGTCCCACATAAAACCGTATTGCAAAACCAATACAGTATTGTAAAGTAAAATAAAGTAAATTAAAAAAAAATTAACTTTCTCAACAACAAAAACAAAAAAACTGTATTGCTGGAGAAAATTATAATGTTATAAAAGAGAAAATAACGACACTGTTGATTTTCTTTTCTCAATGTTATATTCTGGCAGAATGGGATAAACTTTCTTGATCCACTGGTTTTACATTCTGTATTTTCCTATAAACTGTTATACTTTTACTGTATGCTAATAAATCTATTTTTAAAAATATATACAGCCTTTAAATTTATTAATTCCACTTCTAGGAATGTAAATTCAAAAATTATATTGACAGATGCTCACCATAGATTATCTATGATAATAAAAAATTCAACCTTGACAATATGTTAAATAAGAACCAATCCTATGATCAATAGCTGCACAACCATTTAAAAAAGAGATTTAATATGAATTTCAATTAAATCAATAAAAGTGCATAAAATTATAAATGCAGTATATATGCTTACACAAATACATATACAGATATAATAACCTGAATGCTTAGTATAATAGTTAGCCCTAGATTGTGGGTTTTACATTTTTTTCTTTTTTGTCTTTCATATTTTCCTAATTTTATTCAGTGACCACGTGTTATATTTGCTATCAGATGAGACAACTGTGAAATATATTTCAAATACAAAAGTGTCTATCAGCTATAAATTCTAGGAATACTGGCTTTGTGTACCTGACCCATTTATACTCCCAGAGACAAGTGAACACACCATCTAGTCATCTATTTAAACCATTCCTTCAGTTTGACCAAGTGATGTCACATCTATTCAGATGCAGCAGAAAAGATGCATTGTGAGCTTTTTATTGTTATGTCAACTATTTACAGAAACTGAAAAACCTTTTAAAACTATGTGCTTTTTTACTTCAGGCAAAACAACTAATAGAATCAATAAATTTGGTACCTGGAAATTATGGTTTTAATCATGTTTTCTGTCTTCTTATTTCTTATCTTTCTGCTGTGGCTAGGACTAAGCATATTTTATTGGTGAGATTGGTGACAATGGGCATATTGTTTTGTTCCTGATCTTAAAGGAAAATTCACCCTTTTACCATTGCATATTATTTGTGGGCTTATCATACGGGACCTTTATTGTGTTGAGTAACATTTCTTCTATACTCAATTTGTTGTGAATTTTTATCATGAGAGGACGTTGAACTTTTGTCAATATTTTTCTGAATCTATGGAGATGGTCATATATTTTCATGTTTCATTTTGTTACTGAGACTTATACACATTGATTTGTGTTGAACCATCCTTGCATACCAATGATAAATTCCATGCAATAATAGTTTATAACACTTTAAATGCTCTGTCTAATTTGGTTTGCTAGTGTCTTGTTGAGAATCTTCATATATATATTCATAGGGCATATTGTTCTACATTTTTATTGTAATACCCTTAACTAGCTTTGATATTAGGGTATTTTGACTTCATCAAGTGAGTCTTGACATGTTTCCTCCTCTTCAACTTTTTGCATGAATTTGAAAAAGTTTGGTGTTAATTCTTCTTTAAAATGTTTGGTAGAATTTACTTTGAAAACATTTGGTCTTGAGCTTTCCTTTATTGAAAAGTTTTGATAATTGATTCAATCTCCTTACTCATTGTTGGTCTGTTCGTTCATGATTCAGCTTTAATAAATTTCACATTTCTAGGAATCTAAACAATAATAGAACAATACTTGGACACTATAATATCCCATTAGTCACCTTTCTGTTTCTGCATGATGTAGCATTAATAGGTTTCCTATTTCTAGGAATCTATTCATTTCTTCTAGGCTTTTCAATTTGTTGGCATATAGTTATTCATAGTAGTCTCTTACAGTCCTTTGTATTTCTGTGGTATTCCATATGTATTGTAAATATTGGTATATTGTGTTTCTATTTTAATTTGCTTCAGGATATTTTCAAATTTCCCTTTCAATTTCTTCTTTGATGCATTGGTTGTCAGGAGTATATTGTTTAATTTCCCTTTATTTGTGAATTTTTCAGCTTCTTTCATGTATTTATTTCTAATTTTATTCTATTGTTATCATAAAAGTGACGATATATATTCTATTCCCTTAAATTTGTTGAGATTTGTTTTGTGACCTAACGTGATATATCCTAAAATTTTTTTCATGTGTTGTTGAGAAGAATTTGCATTTTGCCCCTGTTGGGTAGAATGCTCCATATATGTCTTTTAAGTCCATTTATCTATAGTTGCTGTGTCCATACTGAGCTTCTGTCTGGATGATCTATCCATTGTTGAGAGTGAGATATTACAATCACCCACTGTTATTACTGTTGTTTATTTCTCCTTTTAACCCTGTTATTATTTGTTTTACATAAATAGATGCTCTGATGTGGGGCGCATAAAGATTTGGAATTGTCTTTTCTACTCTGTGGATGTGTATAATGACTGTATAATGACTATCTTTTGACCATTTTAACTTAAAATATGTTTTGTCTGACATATGCATAGCTTTCTTTTGGTTGCCATTTGTTTGATATATTTTTTACATCCCTTCACTCTCAATCTGTATGTGTTCTTAAAGCTAAAGTAAGTCTCTTTTAGGCATAATACAGTAGGATCTTATTTTTGATTCACTCATCCATTCTATCTTTTGATTGAAATTTTTAATCCACTTACATATAAAGAAATTGTTGATGGGTAAGGACTTATTATTACCATTTTGTTAATTTTTTTTTTCTGTTTGTTTTGTAGATTCATTGTTCCTTGTTTCCTCTCTTGTTGTGTTTGGTTTGATTACTACTTGTAGTGGTGTACTTTGACTCCTTTATCATAATTTTTTCTCTATCCCCTCAGTTGGAAAAGAGTCCAGAGTCCCTTGTCAGGTGTCCTCCACAAGTGAATGGAGTCATTGGCTGGACTCCCTGCCTGGGCCAGGTCACAGCCTGCATTCAGCAATCAGACAAGTCTGTTGGTTTGGTCATGCTACAAAGTAGGGATGCAGTCTGGGCTGCATGGCTGTATTGTGCAATATACTGGATACTAAGCATGCCCAGGGTCACTCTTCAGACCCCATGGTTAGGGAAGGGCAAGTGGCTATAATTAACAGCTAGTCAGCCTACTGGCTTAATTCTTTACCCAAATGCAGCAGTAGGATGGACTCTAAAGCTGCCAGAATTCTCTGGTCATGCTTGCTGGTTGCATAGAGCTAGAGATTATATTCAGCTGTTGGACAGAGCAACAAATCTACTTCCATGTCCAGTCAGAGACATTGGCTTGGTTTGAAAATAGGCAGAGCTGTTGGCTGGGATTTCTGTTTTGGAATTGATGCAAATGTATGTAGGATGTCCAGGTTCTCTGGACAATCTTTCGCTCAGGCCAGACTGGAGGCTACAGTTAATTGTAAGTGGTGCTTTGAATTTGCTTCCTTGCCCAGGTAGGACTATAGAGTAGTCTCCATGAGCAGTATAGCTGGTTGGCTAGACATGAATCAAAACTGCCCATTGAGCTCTCTGGCCAGACTGGGCCATTGGCTCTACTCTGTATATGGACAGAGCTGCTGGTTGGGGTCTACCCAGGCACAGCTTTGAGGAGAAATGTGATCTGATAACATCTGACCACTGGTTGCCATAAGCTCTGACCACCTCTCCAGTGTTCTGATCCTAGGTGATCAAGACTCACAGGGTTCCCTAGAGATCCCTGTGAGGCAGGACCCAAATAAGCCTCCTGGGAAGTGCTCCTCAATGCTGGGGGAGCTGGATATTCCCCTGGGTTCACTTATTCATTTTTTCTTACTGAAGAAACCATAGGCCAGCTGGTTCCCTTTGGAGTGGCACCATGTGGCATGGGAGGGGTGATGTGGTCAGACAGTACCTGCTCTTCTCACCCTTAGAATGCAGTCAGTCTCTGTGGTCCGGAAAGAAGCATGTTTCAGCTTCATCCCTGGGACCTGAATGTATATTGCCATTTTGATGACATCACTCTTCACTTGTAGGTTTCTAGTATTGAAAATATTAATTAATATATTTTCTCTTTCTATCTTTCTCCCTCTTTCTCTCTCTTTTTGGTGATGCCAATAGAATGTCTTTAATTAATGCATGCTGCAAGCATTTTGAATGTCATTGGTATATAGTTGACTGAAACCCATTACCCACCTCAAAGTGAATTTTCATTTTACCATATGCAAAAGATGGTTACAGATTTTCATATTAGCTACTGATTAAAATATTTTGTTAGGGTAGGACATGGGCTGAGTTTTTATCTTCCTCTTAATTACAAACCTATATTGCAGAATTCATCCTGTGAAATGAGCCATCAACACTGTATGTCTTTCATATCCATGCCATGTATAGACATTGGCTTGTGTAGCATTTGGATATGTGTCTTGAGAATTTGAGAGTTGAGTAGCATTTGGAGAAGTGTATTGGTAGCCAGTTGAGTTGTGATTTTTAAAGGGATGCAACAGTTGTATCCCAACACCAACATCAAGGTCCCTTGTTTTACTCTTTAGGTACCTCACTTCCATCAATGTTGGAATATAATAGGTGAGCCAGGGGCTGGGAACTTTTGCATAATCTTTAACATGTACTACCCTGATTAATAAACCTTAGTATAATTATGTAGGAGTCAGACATTCTTCGTAACTCTCATAATCCACTGTGATTTTATTTCTAAATAGAAGACACAAATCAAAATGGATAGGGTAGACTGACCAGATCAAATAAGAAATTACAGTTCTGATTCATTCCAGCCTGTCAACTCATCTAAACTTTTTCCCCCTTCTACACCATTATTATCTTACTTGATTAACAATTCAATCTAGAAGTTAAGGTTATTTCAGAATGTTCCCAACTCAAAACTTTATACAAATATGTAGCTTATTGGTTTAGAATTAAATGTCTTATTCTATTATGATCTGTGTGCTTTGTTTGGATGGGAACATTGACAGACAAATAAGGTAGGCAGCATCTCCTAACCTATGCATTTTCCTTCAAAGCATTGCTGTTTTATATTGTAACCCATTACTAATCTTACAACTCATTTGTTACCTGTATACACCCTACTTTTTCTTAAACACCTAAACAAAATGACACACACACACACACAAAACCAACCAGCTTTTACTGACATACAAAGGGTATTCCATTCATTTGAAGTTTATTATTAAGAAAGGTGTAACATAAAGATATTATAATAGAAAAATAAAATAAAAAGTGACATAAAATGGGAAATACAAATATTTAAGAAAATATTATATATGAATAAGCATAAAATTTAGCTGTGAGCTTCCAAAAATAAGGTAAATATGAAAAAAGGCTGTGTAATTCTTTACCATCAAACTAGATAACATACATGTTAAAGAAAAACAATTTTTTTCTGACATTTTATAAAGAAATGTATCACACATTTTAAAAAAACAGTTAAAGATAGTAGATGATGCTATGTGAATAATAGTTTGGTAAAAGATGCAAAAAAATGTTCGCAAAAATATTATATCTATTGATTTTCAATGAAATCCAAAAGCAAGTGGTTAACTTGATACTGAATGAAATATGTTGGTAATCTGGTGTGTGTGTATACATGTGTGTTTAATCTGATAAAGTCAAGCCTTAGATACTTGATCTCTAAAGGACAAGAGATAGTGTGTTCCTTAAATAATCTTTGTCAAATACCAATTTTCTTATCAAGGATCTGTCGACTAATCTAAAAAGCACACAACATGAGATCTGTGAGTTCAGTTTTATTTGAGGCTTTCTGAGGAGCATAACCTGGAGACAGTCTCTCAAACAGCTCTAAAAAGTACGAGCAGGTCAGAACCTATATGATTTTGGGGAAGGGAGTTTGTGCAATCAACCACTCATCTTCAGAGGAGGTTTTTGCTAGTCTTGGGGAGCAGATGCCTATGTTAATAATTTCAGTGCTTTTGTAGATAAAAGAAGATGCATAGAATTGGATTCATAAAACGGTCTCCTGACATTGCCTAACTAGCCTGTTTTGCCATTTTTTTCCAGTACACAGAATGCCTTATTCCTGATCTCCACCTTTAACTTTCAAGGTATTCTAATGGTCAGCAGCTACAGTGGCTGGTGACTTCATTCTTGTAGAACCAGATGGTGAGCAGCATTGTTTTAGTTGTCAGGACTCAGAAGACATCCAACAAAAAGCTCAACTTCTTGTCCTTAGCCTGAGATACAAACAAACAAATATAGCGGGCAAACCTGCTATATTTGCCTAGAAGGGAAGAAGCAGGTTATTTGTAATCTAGTCAGATATTCAACAAGCTTTCCCTTCTTTGTATTTCCTCTACCTCTTTTCTTTTTGTTCTCTTGGACCTGAGCAATATTCTAGTCTATCCAAGGTAAATCCCAATGAGCCCAGAGACAACTCAGGTGCTCCCTCAACGCTCTCTTTATTTCCTTGGTTACATATTGAAGCCTGGAGACAAGCTTCATTTTCTCTGGGTAGAGGCTGATGGCCCATTCATGGCTCACACCCTTGTTGTGGGGAAAGGGAATGCTTAACTCAGTGAAGCTATGAACCATGCTGTATAGGGCCACCCAAGATGCACGCTTCATTGTGAAGTTCTGACAAGATGAGGTCTACTGCAGGAGGAAATGGCAACCCCCTCCAGTATTCTTGCTCAGAGAGCCCTGTGAACAATATGAAAAGGCAAAATTATATGACACCGTAAGATGAGCCTCCAGGTCAGAAGGTGTCCAATATACCACTGGGGTGGACTAGAAGGCAATTACTAATAGTTTCAGAAAGAATGAAGGGGCTGGGCCAAAGCAGAAATGATGTTCAGTTGTGGATATGTAGTAGTGAAAATAAAGTTCAATGCTGTAAAATACAATATTTCATCCTATAATGAATCATCCAGGTCCATGAATCAAGGTAAATTGGACGTGGTCAAGAAGGAGATCATGATTGAATATTGACATTTTAGGAATCAGTGAACTAAAATGGATGGGAATGGGCAAATTTAATTCAGATGATAATTATATCTACCACTGTGGGCAAGAATCACTTAGAAGAAATAGGATAGCCCTCATAGTCAATAAAGAATCCAAAATTCAATGCTTGGGTGCAATCTCAAAAATGACAAAAATACCTTGGTTTGTTTCCAGAGCAAACCAGTCAACATCACAGTAATCCAAGACTATGTCCCACTTACTAATGCTAAAGAAGCTGAAGTTGAAGGATTCTATGAAGATTTACAACACTGTCTAGAATTAATACCCCAAAAGATGCCCTTTTCATCATGGGAGATTAGAATGCAAAAGTATAAGTCAAGAGATATCCAGAATAACAGGCAAGTTTGGCCCTAGAGTACAAAATGAAGCAGGGCAAAAGTTATTAGAATTTTGTTAAGAGGACGTGCTGGTCATAGCAAGCACCCTTTTCCAGCAAACCAAGAGACAACTTTACACGTGAACATCATCAAATGGTCAATAATGAAATCAGATTGATTATGTACTCTGTAGCTGAATATGAAGAAGATCTATACAGTCAGCAAAAGCAAGATCTGGAGCTTACTGTGGCTCAGATCATGAGCTCCTTTTTGCAATATTCAGGTTTAAAATGAAGAAAGTGGGAAAAGCCACTAGGCCATTCAGGAGTGACCTAAATCAAATTCCTTATGATTATATAGTGGAAGTGAGGAATAGATTCAAGGGATTATATATGGTAGACATAGTGCCTGAAGAATTATGGTCAGAGGTTTGTAACACTGTAGAGGAACCAGTGAACAAAAACATCTCAAAGAAAAATAAATGCAAAAAGGTAAAGGGGTTGTCTGAGGAATCTTTAAAAATACCTGAGGAAAGTGAAAGGCAAGGGAGAAGGGCAAACACCTAACTGAACAGAATTTCAGAGAACAGTAGGGAGAGATAAGGCCTTCTTAAGTGAAGAATGCAAAGAAATAGAGGAAAACAATAGAATGGGAAAGGCTAGAGGTTTCTGCAAGAAAATTGGAGATATCGAGGGAACATTTCATGCAAGGATGGGCATGAAAAAATAAAGACCTAATGATAAGGAAAGAAATGATAAGGACCTAACAGAAGCAGAAGAGATTTAGAAGAGGAGGCAATACACAGAAGAACTAAACAAACAAACAAAAAAAAAGTCACAATGACCTGGATAACCACTACAGTGTGGTCACTTGCCTAGAGCCAAACACCATTGAGTGTGAGGTCAAGTGGGCCTTAGGGAGCATTACTATGAAAAAACCTAATGGAGGTGATGGAATTCCAGCTGAGCTATTTAAAATCTTAAAAGATGATACAATTAAAGTGCTGCACTCAATTTGTACTCACAAATATCAGCAAATTTGGAAAACTCGGCAGTGTCTACAGGACTGGAAAAGGTCAGTTTTCATTCCAGTCCCAAAGAAGGACAATGCCCAAAATCATTCAAACAGCCTTACAGTTGCACTCATTTCACATGTTAGCAAGGTTATTCTCAAAATCCTTGAAGCTACACTTCAGAACTACATGAATGGAGAACTTCCAGATACATAAGCTGGGTTTCAAAGAGATAAAGGAACCAGAAAACAAATTTTCAATGTTTGTTGGATCATAGAGTAAGCAAGGAATTTTCAGAAAAAATATCTACTCCTGCATCATCGATTATGCTAAAGCCTTTTACTGTGTGGATCACAACAAACTGTGGAAAATTCTTAAAGAGATGGGAATACCGGACCACCTTACCTATTTCCTGAGGAACCTGGGTGCAGGACAAGAAATGCTTAGAACCAGACATGGAACAATAGACTGGTTCAAAATTTGGAAAGAATTACAGGGCTCCACTAATACTTTGACTCAAGTTAAGCTATCTCTCATTCTAGTAAATTTCAGAGTTAAATTACAGTGGTATTGCTCCATTGATCCACTGGATAAATTTTAGGCTTTCTACAGAATGCCAAAGAGATTTACTATCTTAACTTAATTTATTATCTTAATACAGTTTTTTTTTTGGTCTGAGATTCATGGAGTCATTATGAATGATTAAGCCACATAAATTGATAGGGAAAGGTATGAACATGATTTTTCAGCTTTCCTTGCAGGATAGAGTTTTCTGATGCTAACAAGTTCAGCTGATTCTATGACTGGAATACATTGTCAGCAGTGGAAATGGTTCAGCTATGTTATTATCCAGTTTCTTTTCCAGAGATCAGATGGAAAAGGAAGCATTGTTAAATAGGGATCCTCCCATACAAAGGATTTTCTTAATAGTCTGATAATCATCTTAGCCTTCTCATATCTTACAGAAGATGCTAAGAAGTAAGACAACAATATAGGTTACCTGAATCTGTGTCAATCAAAATTTAACTCTTTGGGGATTTAGACTGGACATCATTTACATAGCAGAACTGTCCCTACCCTGACTTTCACCAGAAATTCCTATTTTAAATACTATATTTCCTCTCTGTGATATCTCAGCAATATATCCTTGAAAATACATGCAAAATAAACTTCAGATTGGAGTTAATACTGGGGTAGTCAGATTCTATCTCTGAAGTTTAAGTCATTAAACTTTAGATAAAAGGTTTAGAGAAGAATCTTTAAAGAAGCATATTCAGTTTGATTTAGGTTCAGTAGTTGGTTCAACTAGATTATTAACTGTGTGCATCAATAAATATTTGACCAATCAATAAGTATTTGTGGAAAAAATGGAAAATTATAATAGTTGTGTCAGTTAAAATTATTTTTTTCAATTTTTTATCTCAAAATTAAAGTAATATTATTACTGAGTTGCTTCATCTGTAGTATTAGAGATATCTATCTTCTCTAATGGATTATTATTACTCTGCTAAAGTAGTATCAACATAAGTCACTTAAGTAGCATCACCCAATGTACTTGACATATTTGTTTTAAAATATGAAGCATAAATTTGTATTAATGACATCACTTAAAATATTGAGAAAAATTGTTATGAAGCCTAATAGAAACAGTGTTTTTGCTTTTGTAGCAGATCAAATTCTAATTTGACTTCCTTAAACAATGTGAAATACAATATTGGAGCTCTATGTATCTGTTAACAGCAAGGAAAAAGAGCCAGCATTCAGAAATTCAAACTGAGTTAAAAGTATATGCACATGTATATTCATACACATATATATTTTTTAATTTAAAAATATCCAGAGTATACATGAACTCTTGCTCTACCCAAATGGGGTATAGGACTGTATGATTCACAGCAGTAGTGGATCTTCACAAGGTAAGCTGTTATCTGCCCTTTGCAGACCATGCAATTATTCTGGGTTCAGTGTAAGCAACTTTGGAGAGAAAGAGTACTGAGGGCATTTCAGCTCATGACACTGATATTTGCTCAATTCTGGCTCTACTTCTTGAAGTTTAACTTCAGCCTTGGAAATGGAAATGGAAATTTTATCTCAAGATACTTTTGTATAATGTGTGAATCAGAGACGGTTTAGTTGGCAGTGATTTCAGAAATACATGTTTAACTCATTTAGACAGGAGGAAGTAAGCATACAAAGGTTCAGTTTGCTATTGTAGCTGAGAGTTTCCAATTAGTAATGAACATAAAGTTTATGTAGAATATTCAACAGTCATTAAAATAATAAGGCTTTTATTCTACATAAGTTTTACAGTGTCTTCTTACTATATAATGAATTAAAGAAAATATACCTAATTTGTAATTGAAATGATGGTACTTAAATCTGTCCAATTCAAAAAGTAAAAATATAGATCATCTGAAAAGCATGACCCCAATACACTTGTGCTAATTTGCTACAGTCATGTCCTACCCTTTGTAACCCTATTAACTGTAGCTTGCGTGGCTTCTTTGTGCATGGATATTGGAGAGGAGTATTCAGGCAAGAATATTGGAGAGGATTGCCATTTCTTCCCAACCCAGGAATTGAACCGGGGTGTCCTGAATTGCAGGTGGGTTCTTTACTAACTGAGCTATGAGGGAATACACTTACTTTTTGTTTAATATATGTCACACTTGTGAGAACCTCAACACTTTTGCATTTGGCTACAATCATATTAAAAATACAACTTTGAGGCAATTCTAATAAATGGAACACTTTTAGAGGTCAAATGCAACCTTAGAATCTTGTAAAACTGCTTTGAATCATAGAACCTCTCAAAAATGCATGCTGGACAAATTCAAGTTAACCGGAAATTAACTAAGTTCTAGAATATTCACTTAAGTTGGAATCCTCTCTGTTTCTCAGCTTCTGAAAATAATGTTTTTATATAGTTGTGTCAGGCCCATAGTAGGATTTAAAGGTTAAGATCCCTGGATGGGAAATAGGAAACCTTAAAATGAAAAATGTCTACTCTATGGAATAGGTGCTGAGTGTTAATGATAATGGGTGTGTCACACAGACAACATTTGGGTGTCAGGAAGGTCCAGCTAGATGAATGGAGTGTTTTCTGGAGAAGCTGAACATGGAGAAAATTCATATTGGGTGATACATCTCTCAGTTCAGTAGCTGCTAAAGAAAGTCTGCTACTGCTATTAGGTAACAAGTCATTATTCCCGAAGTAGAGAATATTGATTTATCATTTATATCACCTGGTCCCAGGTATAAGGTTTCTTCTCTGAGGGAGCTTAAATTTTATTCTCTCAGCATGACTTTTAGTAATACATGTGTACATACATGCAGAAGGGAAAGAAGATATAGGAAATATAATTTAAAACCAAAAATGACTCTATCTCCCAACACAAAAGTTAAACATGTGTGGCTATTTTACAGAGACTTCATGTAAGCCTTCCACGATTGTGTGATTTGCTTGAATTAACAATAATCTAAGAATTCTGGCTCCTCTATCCATTTTGAAGACCTAGTAGTTATTAGGGATCCTTTCGGATGAATGGCTCAGATGGTAAACAATCTGCCTGCAGTGCTGGAAACCTGGATTCCGTCCCTGTGTTGAAAAGATCCCCTAAAGAAGGAAATGGCTACACACTGCGGTATTTTTCCCTAGAGAATCCCTTGGACAGAGGAGCCTAGCATGCTATGGTCCATGGGGTTGCAAAGAGTCGGACATGACTAAGCAACTAAAACTTTCATTTTTCACTTTTTGAAAATGGGGTCCACTAGCCACAGTCTGTAGCGAGGGAGAAGAGGAGAGGCAGGGAGGTACAAATTTGAAGGTGAGGGTGGGGAAGATAAAAAGCCATCACAGGGATGAGCAGGGTTTGGAGAAGAAGAACCAGAGCCCACATTATGCTCCAGCTCTTACTGAAGCTACAGAGCAGATGTGATGGTGGAGTTGGCAGTAATTTTGGAAAGTGTAACTGTAAGCATAGCAGGAAATTAAGACATGCTGTTTGGGAGCTGAACAGAGCACTTATTTGCAAAGCTAATAATAATACATTTGTTTATTGGGATGGATAACCAAACACTTTCTAGAAACAAAGAGAGTCCATTATGATTATTCCTTTTTGATAGAAAGACTATAAACTCTAGTTATTCTGTCCCAGTCCGGGAATCTGGAGTCTGACATTTTCAGCTTTTCTAGAATAACACATGGAGGATTTCTTACCTGAAGCTCTTTGTTGAGGAATGAAAAAGCATTAAAGATGCAATAGGTGCTTTTAACAAATGTATGCAAATTACGTTATGATGGAAATTGTGTCTGAAAGATTTTCTCATTAAGAGAAGGGCCAACAATCTGTTTATAGAAAGCACTTCATGTTTGTAGTTTGATATACTCACAACCATTTCAAAGCCACTTAAGGTACTCTGTGAGCCAGCAATAGCTTCCCTGTGGTCTGTGTGATCAACACTCTTTATTTTTTATTTTATTATTATTTTTTTTTTTNGGCTGTAGTGAGACTGCAGTGGGTGGGGGGCTGTAGTGAGACTGCAGTGGGTGGGTGGTGGGGAGATTCCCCATGGAAAGGTGACAGCAAACAGTGTATTTTAGTTAAGGCCCAGCTTTCTGTGGCTGTTGGATGCTCTTTCTGTCTCCCCAAACATACCCCCAGCCCCTGCCCTCTTATATTTTAGCTTAGATCGTTCCTGTTTACCTAGCTTTAAGTTCATTGGTTCTTTCCTTGGCAGTGGCATCTGAGTTTGATGATTGCTTGGTTTCTTATCCTCTGGGATCTCTTGCCATTTTGTAGGTTTCAGCTGCTACAACAGAATATCACAACCTGGATTACTTAAGCAACAGACATTTATTTCTCACAGGTCTAGAGGCTGGACATCCAAGGTCAGGATGGGCTGGTTTGGTTTCTAGTGAGCACTCTCTTTCTGGCTTTCAGATGGCCACTTTCTTGCTATGTCTCCTGTGTTTGTGTGTATGTGTGTGTGCGTGTGTGTGTGTGTGTGTGTGTGTGTGTGTGTGTGTGTGTAAAGAGTGAGAGCTCTCTGGTGTCTCTTCTTACAAGAACACTGATACTATCAAATCTGGGCCTCAACCTATGACCTCATTTACTTTCAGTTATTTCCTTAGAGACCCAGGCTTCCTAGGTGCCTCAGTGGTAAAGAATCTGCCTGCCGATGCAGGAGGTGCAGAAGACATGGATTCCATTCCTGGGTTAGGAAGATCCCTTGGAGGAGGACATGAACAGTCAGTCCATAGCAGAGATGAAATTTTAAACTTGAAGGTGAACACACCTTAAATTCTATGGGCCAGGGGGAGTTATGTAAATCCAATTAAATGTTGGCTATGATGTGGTCTGTGGTTGCCATGGTAACCATCACTGCCCCAGACACCTGGAATTTCTCAGCTTTCTTTCATTTCTTTCAGGCCCTGCACTGTTCCTACCCATCCTTCAGGGGTAGGGCTGCTTTCTCATCTTACCTGCCCCCAGCTCTTAGGGTTCTGTTGTACTCTTGGGCTCCAGATTTGATGTGCTTCCCTATTAAATTCAAGCTTTCTTAGGGTTATCCCCATTCCACTCATTGTCCCTGTGAGAACTTTCTGGAGTTCATGGAAGAAGAAGAGCCTAGAAGATGTTAGCATCCCTATTCAGTGGCTCACCAGGCCAAAGTCAAGGCCTAGTTGAGAAGAGGGCTCAGAGGATCGTGACTCAAGTTTGGTCAAGGAGGAGGTTCTTGCCAGTGCTTCTGAGCCCAGCATTAGATAAGCTCTGAAGCAAACTGAAGGAAAAGCCTGAGAGACGCCACAGTTTAGGTGAACCTCACAGATTTGTTCCATGCACTGCAGTAGCACCTTGCTGGCAGTTCAGAAGTACTTTGCTCGTGTGTCTTTCTTTCCATCATGCATGGGCCTTCAGGACATAGTTCTCTGTTCTGAGAACACCAGAGCAGAGTAGACGGTCATGCTTGTTAGAAGAACAGCATGGAGACTGTGAGCCAGGAGCTCCCAGGAGAGTGGCCCTGGTGCTCCCAGTGGGGTTGGGTCAAGTCAAGCTCGAAAGACAGCTTAAATCTGAGTCATGGATTTGAGTAACGGGAAAAGCAAGAGGACCGTGGTTGGATACAACAGAGGAAGAAGATGATTTCTTTGTCTTCTCTCTCCCATGACCTGGTCTGGCTGGGACTCTGGTATAGGTTCAAAGGACTTGAATTATGATACTGAAAACAAATATTTATTAGTTAGACCAAGATGTTTTGGGTACATAAAATGTGGTGAGAATCATGTTGGTCTCCAGAGAAGTAGAGAAATGAATAGCATGTAGTTTCTTCACTTGAGGAGCTAGACCAGCGGGGAGAAAATTCTAAAACAGAAAATAGTATGTTGTGAGTGAGCACTTTAACAGAATAAGCCTGATCTTTAGAGGACACAGGAAGGAGTGAGGATCCTCTTATGCTGTGGATGACAAGAAAGGGTTTAAGGAGAGGAGAGCTTGAGCAAGATCTTAAAAGATAGTAGGGTTCTCTAGGTTTGGGGGAGGCCTCTGAGGCAAAGGCAAGATATGACCTTAGCAGACCTTTCAGAATGGCTGGAAGCCAAGGGTCAAAGCTGTCTGCAGGGTGGGCTTGACCACAGGTCCAAGCTGCTGGGATCCATAAGTCACTGCTTACACCAGAACATTGCAGTGGGCTTTGACTCCCAGGCACAAGGTGGGCATCTGGAAAGACAGAGGGAAAGGATGGCAGAGGTGCCTGTGGTCCAGTGTCCCTGGGATTTTGTGTGCACTCCATCTGAGTGGTGGTTGATCACAGTGTGTTTTAAACTTCCTGCTAGGGTGTGACACCTCCGCAGGGACAAAGGCCTTGTTCCATTCTCCTTGCTCTTTGTTTGCAATGTGCTGTGCTCTGATTAGTCATTCAGTCTGACTCTTTGCAATCCCAAAGATTGTACCCCACCAGGCATCTCTGTTCATGGGGATTCTCCAGGCAAGGATATTGGAGTAGGTTGCCATGCCCTCCTCCAGGGGATCTTCCCCACCCAGGAACTGAACTGGGGTCTCTTGCATTACAGGCAGATCCTTTACCAGCTGAGCTACCAGGGAGGCCCTATAAATATTCATTACATTATTAGAAGAAGAAGCCTCTGCTTTTCTGATATTAGCCTTCAAGGGTGCTGATCCATCTCCTGGGTTTCTGCAAGGTCTCTAAAGTTTCTTCTGTGCTGAAATATCTTTTCCCACTCCANCAGGGAGGCCCTATAAATATTCATTACATTATTAGAAGAAGAAGCCTCTGCTTTTCTGATATTAGCCTTCAAGGGTGCTGATCCATCTCCTGGGTTTCTGCAAGGTCTCTAAAGTTTCTTCTGTGCTGAAATATCTTTTCCCACTCCATACATATCATGTGTCTGCCTTGGGGAAAGACAAAGACAGGAATAATTTCAGTGTGGCAGAATCATCAGTGTCTCTTTGGGCCTTTCCCTACTATATCCTGCCTCACGTGTGACTTCTGTTTGCCTTTTGTCCTTTTTGGTAGCCATGTAGCAGCATAGCTATGGGTAGATGCTTTATAGCCAAGAGCTGGCTGCCCATTCTCAGCTCTAATATAGGAAACAGTGCTGATAAAAACACTTCCTTTTTAAAAAAAATTAAAAATTAATTAATTTAAAAATTAATCTTAATTAAAAATTAATTTATTTTAACAGGAGGCAGATTACTTTTGTATTGTAGTGGTTTTTGCCATACATTGACACAAATCAGCCATGGGTGTACATGTGTCCCCCATTCTGAAACCCCCCTCCTTCCTCCCTCCCCATCCCATCCCTCAGGGTCATCCCAGTACACCAGCCCTGAGCTCCCTGTCTGATGTATCGAACCTGGACTGGCGGTCTATCTCACATATGGTAAAATACATGTTTCAGTGCTATTCTCTCAAATCATCCCTCCCTCGCCTTCTCCCACAGAGTCCAAAAGTCTCTTCTTTACATCTGTGTCTCTTTTGCTGTCTTGCATAGAAGGTTATCGTTACCATCTTTCTAAATTCCCTATTTATGCGTTAGTATACTGTATTGGTGTTTTTCTTTCTGGCTTACTTCACTCTGTATAATAGGCTCCAGTTNACATGGAGAAAATTCATATTGGGTGATACATCTCTCAGTTCAGTAGCTGCTAAAGAAAGTCTGCTACTGCTATTAGGTAACAAGTCATTATTCCCGAAGTAGAGAATATTGATTTATCATTTATATCACCTGGTCCCAGGTATAAGGTTTCTTCTCTGAGGGAGCTTAAATTTTATTCTCTCAGCATGACTTTTAGTAATACATGTGTACATACATGCAGAAGGGAAAGAAGATATAGGAAATATAATTTAAAACCAAAAATGACTCTATCTCCCAACACAAAAGTTAAACATGTGTGGCTATTTTACAGAGACTTCATGTAAGCCTTCCACGATTGTGTGATTTGCTTGAATTAACAATAATCTAAGAATTCTGGCTCCTCTATCCATTTTGAAGACCTAGTAGTTATTAGGGATCCTTTCGGATGAATGGCTCAGATGGTAAACAATCTGCCTGCAGTGCTGGAAACCTGGATTCCGTCCCTGTGTTGAAAAGATCCCCTAAAGAAGGAAATGGCTACACACTGCGGTATTTTTCCCTAGAGAATCCCTTGGACAGAGGAGCCTAGCATGCTATGGTCCATGGGGTTGCAAAGAGTCGGACATGACTAAGCAACTAAAACTTTCATTTTTCACTTTTTGAAAATGGGGTCCACTAGCCACAGTCTGTAGCGAGGGAGAAGAGGAGAGGCAGGGAGGTACAAATTTGAAGGTGAGGGTGGGGAAGATAAAAAGCCATCACAGGGATGAGCAGGGTTTGGAGAAGAAGAACCAGAGCCCACATTATGCTCCAGCTCTTACTGAAGCTACAGAGCAGATGTGATGGTGGAGTTGGCAGTAATTTTGGAAAGTGTAACTGTAAGCATAGCAGGAAATTAAGACATGCTGTTTGGGAGCTGAACAGAGCACTTATTTGCAAAGCTAATAATAATACATTTGTTTATTGGGATGGATAACCAAACACTTTCTAGAAACAAAGAGAGTCCATTATGATTATTCCTTTTTGATAGAAAGACTATAAACTCTAGTTATTCTGTCCCAGTCCGGGAATCTGGAGTCTGACATTTTCAGCTTTTCTAGAATAACACATGGAGGATTTCTTACCTGAAGCTCTTTGTTGAGGAATGAAAAAGCATTAAAGATGCAATAGGTGCTTTTAACAAATGTATGCAAATTACGTTATGATGGAAATTGTGTCTGAAAGATTTTCTCATTAAGAGAAGGGCCAACAATCTGTTTATAGAAAGCACTTCATGTTTGTAGTTTGATATACTCACAACCATTTCAAAGCCACTTAAGGTACTCTGTGAGCCAGCAATAGCTTCCCTGTGGTCTGTGTGATCAACACTCTTTATTTTTTATTTTATTATTATTTTTTTTTTACTTTATTTTACTTTACAGTACTCTATTGGCTTTGCCATACATCAACATGAATCCACCACAGGTGTACACGAGCTCCCAATCCTGAATCACCCTCCCACCTCCCACCCCACAACGTCTCTCTGGATCAACACTCTCTAATCAGGGCAGCACGTCACTTGAAAGGATGTGTGTTGCCATCTTACTATTTAGTTAGGTTTAAAAAATTAGCCTCCTGCAATGGTAATGTAGGCACATCACAGCTGCTGAGCTCTCTGAGAGAGCCCTGTGGGGTTAAAGGTATGGTCAACACCAGCCTTAAAGCCCTGTCAAATGTGACAAATCATGCTTTTGATGTTTGTAGCCATCCTTTTTCAGAGACTTGACATCACCACTCCTTGTAGAGTATTGGGGATATGAAAAATACTAGCATGTAGGTTATTTTTGCCACTAGCAACAATTTCTGCTCATTCAGCACTTTTGCAGCAGAATTGCTTGCTGAAGTTATGTGATATAATGATACATAAGAGTTGGAATTTTCTTGATATTAATTTTAAAGAGCTAGAGCTTTTGAACATCAGGACAACAGAACCAAACACTTGAAGCAGAGTGGCTTTAGCCTTGTTGTTTATTCTGTAGTTGCTGAAATAAGAGTTTCACTAGATAGGATTAATGGGAAGATTGTAGGTATTTGGTTGTTCCTATACATTTTGTAAGAACTCCGAATGTCTGAGATAGAATAAACGATTGCTCTAGCTGGATGAGAAGTGTCATTCTTGCCCATTTATTAGTCTGTGATTTTCTGTAACAATTTTAATTCTGAAGAAATATCCTCAGGGCCAAAAACTTATTAAAACTCTGTGTAGAGTAAGGACGCTGCCTTGGGTGCACTATGGAGCTGCAAAAAGAGAGGTTGGCCCTGCCCGTAGGGGCGGGAAATGTAATAAAAGATGCAGGCAAATAAAAAGGACTGTGTGTACAAGACCAGTGACCAAATATTAATAATGACACCAACATTCATAAAATAGGCTAAATGAAAATTTGACATCAGCTTAGTGAACTGTATTGCACCAAGAACAGAGCACACACTCATGCTACTGCTACTAATAATAAATAGCCATGAAATCCTCTTGTGCTAGGCAATCAACTTACCTCATATTAAATCTTTAATACAGTCCCATAGTATAGGATCAGAGAAGGCAATGGCACCCCACTCCAGCACTCTTGCCTGGAAAATCGCATGGATGGAGGAGCCTGGAGGGCTGCAGTCCATGGGGTCGCTAAGAGTCAGACACAACTGAGCGACTTCAGTTTCACTTTTCACTTTCATGCACTGGTGAAAGAAATGGCAGCTCACTCCAGTGTTCTTGCCTGGAGAATTCCAGGGTCGGGGAGCCTTGTGGGCTGCCATCTGTGGGGTCGCACAGAGTCAGACACAACTGAAGCGACTTAGCAGCAGCAGCATAGTGTAGTATAAGATATATATAAGATAGTATAACCCTCAATTGATGGAGAAGGAAGATAACTTTTTTTTCCTTTTTTTTTATGAAGACTTTTTAAAGAGCAGTTTAAGGTTCATAGCAAAATTGAGGAAAGTGTAGAAAGTTCCCATATACCCCTGCCACCACATATGCACAGTCTCCCTCTTTTACTAGAGGGGTACATTTGTTACAGTTGAACCTATACTGACACATCATCACCCAAATTTCATATTTCAAATTAGATTTTGTTGTAAATTCCATAAGTCTGGACAAATATATAACGACACATGGCCATCATTATGTGGTATCATACACATTGTTTTCACCAACCAAAAAACCCTCTGTGATCATAAAACCCACTGACCATAAAACCCACATTTATCCTTTCCCACTGCCCCTAACCTCTGGAAACTGCTAGTGTTTTTTTTTTTTTTTTTTAATTGTCTCATTTTTAAAAAAATTTTTTACATAATGTCATATAATTGGAATGATACAGTAATATGTAGCCTTATCAGATTGGCTTCTTTCACTGAGTAAGATGCAGTAAAGATTTCTCTGTGTCATTTCATGGCTTGATAGCTAATTTTTTCTCAACATCTATCTAATAATATTCCATTGTTTATATGTACCACAATGCATTTATCCATTCACCTACTGAAGTACATCTTCGCTGCTTTCAAGTTTCAGCAATTAGGAATAAAACTGCTATAAACATCCATGTGCAGTCATTGTGTGAACATCAGTTTTTAACATATTTTAAATACCAAAGAGCATGATTCCTGGATCAGAAGGATATTCTTAGTTTTATAACAAATAGCCAAACTTCTTCCAAAGTGGCTGCACCATTTTGCATTCCCACCAGCAATAAATGAGCATTCCTATTGCTCTGCATCTTCACCAGTGTTGGTGATGTTGCTACTGAACCAGATTTGTTTTGCCAGATACACAGTAAGTCAAAACGCTGAGACACAGAAGTTTGCAGCAAAAACAGGGTTTATTCATAAGGCAGCTGAGTGAAGAGAGGGGAGAACAAGTCTCAGCTCTGCCTTCCTGAAGGTCCAGTGTTTGTGCTTATGTGATACCAGACAAATAAAGCAACAGGGTAATATGCGTCATGGGGAGCCTGGAGAAATGTGGTTGAAAAATAATGCAGAAATGGTCCTTTTGCAGAGATGTAGAAGGCAATGGCACCTCACTTCAGTACTCTTGCCTGGAAAATCTCATGGACGGAGGAACCTGGTAGGCTGCAGTCCATGGGATCGCTGAGAGTTGGACACGACTCAATGACTTCACTTTCACTTTTCACTTTAATGCATTGGAGAAGGAAATGGCAACCCACTCCAATGCTCTTGCCTGGAGAATCCCAGGGACAGCGGAGCCTGGTGGGCTGCCATCTATGGGGTCGCACAGAGTCGGACACGACTGAAGCAACTTAGCAGCAGCAGCAGCAGCAGCAGCAGCAGCAGCTGAGCTTCAAGTCTTTGCACACTGAAAAGGTTAAGAGCACCTTAATGTAGGTTATGTCCATAACAAAGATTATGTCCAGTTAGAGGAGTGGTGGTATCATCAGTATTAGCTAGTTCAGCTAAAACGAGGCTCACCTGACCCCAAGTTTCCAGAAAACAACTCATGAAAACATCTTACTAATCCTATTTAGGCTATATGCCACTTGGAGGAGCTACAACTCTTAAAAAGACCTTGATTAGTGAAGGCTGGCAAAATGAATTTAAACCATAGTTTCATTGTCAGCGTTCAGGACTTGACTATTCTATTAATAACAGATGCATAGAGGTATCTTGTTGTTTTAATTTGCATTTCCCTGATGACACATGATGTGGAACATCTTTTTCATTTGCTTCATGGACACCTGTAGTTGTTCTTTGGTGTGTCTGGTCAGGTCTTTGGCCTATTTTTAAATCAGGTGTTTTGTTTTGTTTTTTCTTATTGTTGAATTTTGAAAGCTCTTTGTATATTTGGTATAACAGTCCTTTACTAGATGTGTCTTTTGCAAATATTTTCTCCCAGTCTGTGGCTCATCTTGTCATTCTCTGACATTGTATTTCACAGAGCAAAAGTTTTAGAAAGTAATGCAGTCCATCCAGATGATCAATCTGTTCTCTCATGTATCATGTCTTTGGTGTCACATTTAAAATATCATCACCATACCTAGGGTCATCTAAGTTTTCTCTTTTGCTATCATCTAGGAATATATGGAGAAGGCAGTGGCACCCCACTCCAGTACTCTTGACTGGAAAATCGCATGGATGGAGGAGCCTGGTGGGCTGCCGTCTATGGGGTTTCACATAGTCGGACATGACTGAAGTGAGTTAGCAGCAGCAGCAGCAGCAGGAGTATATAGTTTCACTTTTATATTGAGGTCAATTCCATTTTGAGTTAATTTCTATCATTTGTTTTCATGTGAATGCCCAGCTGCTATAGCATCATTTGTTGGAAAGATGGTCTTCGTGCCATTATATTCCCTTTGCTCCCTTCTCAAAGACTTTTTTGACTGTGAAATATGAGATATGAGTTGAAGAGGCAACTTGAAGCGGCACGTTTACTTAGCAAAGATTACCTAGATGGTGGATTCAATATGCCATTGAAATTAAAGAATAATTAATACTTTAATGAGATAAGAGTTGGAAAGATATGACACACTGGGAAAACATAAGATGTTTGACCTTGAGATTAAGGATGCAATGTAATGACAAAGAATATATGTAAATCAATTGGCCTTGAGAGGGTGATGATAAGATCAAGAGATTTAGAGGTTTCTGTGTTGGAATTGTTATCTATGTAGATTTTGAAATTATTAGCATCTATTGAGGAGTTTTGGAAAGAAAGATCAATGAGATAAGAGTTCAAATGTTCAATAAATGAGGGATGGTCAAGGGTGAATTGGTTGCAATTGAATGAATATAGATGCTGTGGTTTGGTGGGTGTTATGCATTTGGGCACTGAGGAGATTCAAGGAAGGAAGCAGAATTGTCTAGAAATAGCTATGAGAAACATGGATAGCTTCCATCTCCCAGTCCTATGGTGCAAGGTCTGTTGGGGTGAGAGTCATCACTGTACATGCAAGATAATAATTTCATATTTTGCTCATTTCTCTTTTTGAAGCACTTGAAAATTAACTTTTTATCAGGATAGTTCTAGGATCAACAATAGATATTCAGAAGACTGATATGCTCACTGTGAGTAAATTGATTAGAGGCAGAGGAAAGAAGAGAGATTAAGAATAGACTTTTTATTACATAGCTGCAAGTGAGAAATTACGAGAATTTTGAAAGTGGGATGCCATAGCAGTACCATTGGAGGAAAACCAAGAAAAACACAATCTAAGGAAGCAATTCTGAAAGGGGGATAGCCACCCTTAGATTCTCAGAAATCCTAAAAGCAGTATGGGATGGAATGCTTTACATTAAGCACAAAGAAATGTTATTAATTTCATAACTGTTTACAGCATAGTAGAGCTGAAACCAGAGTTCAGCTTTCCTATTGGTGCCATAAAACAAACGAAACAACTAAATCCTAACCGAATCCTAAAGTTTCTGTTCTGGTTTAATCATCACTATAATTGTTGTTGTAATTAATTGCATGTTAATAAATCCTAACTTGAGCAAAAAATTATTCCTGATCCTTTTTCAGCACCATATATATTTAATATAAATTCAACAAGAAATAAGGCACCATCAAAAGAAAATATGAAAGTCTAACTAGAGGGAAATGTTTGCACTCTGTATGTTATAACTGGTTACAGAAAATCATTTTTATTTCATAAAACAGTGATTTTAAAGTGCCCAGCAATGTTAGTCACAGTGAGGTAATGGAGTCTCTTTTGTTGGGGATTTTTATTTTATTTTTATTTTCAGTTATGTATGTTTATTGTTAGATGGTGGGTTCATGCTTACTGTGTGACTGAAAGGTGTTGGCAAAAGAGAGAGTCAAGGTTTAATCCTAGGGGAGGTGAGGGCATTGTCTGGCCACTCCCTTTATGGTAACTCCGCATCCCCTGAGCATTAGCTGCCAGTGTACACAGCCAATGCCTCTACTTATAATCAATAAGCCAGGAAATATAAAGCAAAATTAGATATGCCCACCATCCACATGCAACCTGGTCAGAACGGGAGTGTCAATCAAGAAACTTCCCTCAGTTTGCAGTGACAGCAGGTTTGGAGATGGAAATACTCAAAGCAAGCATCTGTTGTTCCTGCCTCCACCTGTACTGTGCACCTTAGACTTTGGAAGTATAGGGGCCAACACAGGAGTAAGTAACCAATGTACATTCAGCTCCACTTTTGGTCTAGGTATTGGGTGTTAGGTATGGTTGAAATAGCTTCCTTTCCATAGTAAGCACAGTTCTTGTCATCTGCCAAGCATCACTGTTTGAGACAGTTCATCCAACACCCAGGAAGTGTAGCTATCTCAAAGAGCAACTTGTCCTAAAATGACTTGCTCCTTTCTAGAAGAGTGTTTAATTAGAGATTTTAAGGAAATGAGGTAGTGAGGGCATTAATGAAGGTAAACAATTCCAAGTAACTGTTCCCCTAATTGTATAAGTACATGACATAACTTAATCATTTAAATTGCTGAAAAGTTGGTGCTGCACTTTCTGGCCATTGCAAATGCATTGTTATGCATGCTTGTTTGTAGGTGTTCTACCTACAAATATATGCACATATGTGTGCATGTGTGAATGGGTGTACTTTTCTTTCAACAAGATTTTAACGTGCCTTCAGTATGCACCATTTTCATTCCTACAGAGATTGGCAATTTCTTTAACTGAATGTTCATTTATTGATTCTGCATATACTTATTATCAATCCATGCAGATTTGCAGTGAGCTTCCCTGGTGGCTCAGACGGTAAAGCGTCTGTCTAGAATGCAGGAGACTGGGGTTCAATCCCTGGGTCGGGAAGATCCCCTGGAGAAGAAAATGGCAATCCACTCAAGTACTATTGCCTGGAAAATCCCAAGGACAGAGGAGCCTGGTGGGCTACAGTCCATGGGGTCGCAAAGAGTCGGACACGACTGAGCAACTTCACTTTGACTTTCACTGTGGGATATTTAGCCAAGATTATGGTTCAATTCTTGCTTTTAATTGTCATATATACCTATGTGGAGAATTAGACAAGAGACAAGCACAATATGAAGTGTCAAATGCTGTAATTAGGGTACTTTAATAACATAGAGGAAAACTGCCAAACCAACTCAGCCTGGAAGCCACGTTTCTTCTCACACCTAGCTGAGTCCTGAAGGATAACAGACTTCAACTTACTGTCCCTAATAGGAAATAATATCATCAATACTTTGTACTTCATAATAGTGGTCTTATAACTCTGAAATCCCCATCTTGCACTGCTTTATTTTTGGAACTAAGCAAGAAAAATTGAGGAAATAGGTGAAACAAGTTATTTGAGGCTAACAAAAGTTAGCCTTGCTGCTGCTGCTGCTGCTAAGTCACTTCAGTAGTGTCTGACTCTGTGCAACCCCATAGATGGCAGCCCACAACACTCCCCCGACCCTGGGATTCTCCAGGCAAGAATATTGGAGTGGGTTGCCATTTCCTCCTTCAATGCATGCATGCATGCTAAGTTGCTTCAGTCGTGTCTGACTCTGTGTGACCCCATGGGCAAGAACCCACCAGGCTCCTCTGTCCACCAGATTCTCCAGGCAAAAACACTAGAGTGGGTTGCCATTTCCTTCTCCAAAAGTTAGCCTTAATCCAACTTATTTAGAAACATCATGTGTGTTCCTATGCCATTTGACCAGTGATCAAATTTTGTGTAGATAATCAGTTTCTTTTCCAGCTGAACCATCTAAGCTGGCTCTGAACATTTCTTTGATAATGTTGGCTCTTGGCTGCCTAACATCTGGTGGCTCCCTGGTTTACTCTTAAACTCTGTAATGAGACTTCAGTAAAAGTCTTGGGGAAGCTGCTAAATTTCCCTTCACCTTAACCTAAAAGAAAAATCATTGCTGTTTATTCACACATTTATTCAAAACACATTTTTAAAACTGAAACTATGTGCCAAAGACTCCATAGTTTCTTAGTGTATTCTCATGTAAATTTTAGAAATAGCAATTAGCTATTCAAAAAATGGAGAGAATACCATGTAAATGTCTGATCATTATTTATCCAAGTTTCCTAATTGTATGCTTAATGTGTTGGCACACAATTCATTTTCCATGTGGGTTTTACATTTCAGCATATTTTGTGAGCAGAGGCATCAACTATCTTGTTTCAAACTATCTTTTCAAAGATGTTTGTACAACAAACAGCTTTGGAAGATATAAATGGTGTCTCCATCAAGAGTGCAGGCAATTTTTTTTTACTGTCCAGTAGCTTACTGCTCATACAGTAAAGAATCTGCTTGCAATGCAGGAGACCCACATTCCATTTCTGGGTTGGGAAGATTTTCTGGAGAAAGGAATGACTACCCATTTCAGTATTCTTGATTGGAAATCCCATGGACAGAAGAACCTAGTGGCCCCTGGTCATGGGGTTGCAAAGAGTTGGACATGACTGAGCGACTAACACACACATATACACACAGAGTAAAGATGATGTCTCCCTCCAAGGCTTTTGGAAAAGATCTCAGTTTCCTAGATCAGAGTTCCTTTCCTGAAGTGAAGCTCACTGTGTTTGCAGATATCATCAAAGCCTCTTTGCATTAGCATGTGGAAATCTGGGTTCAAGGAAATGGCACAATGTTAATCTTCTGGCTATGGCTATTTATTTGAATAATAGCCATTTGTCTCTGATCTTGCAATGTCATGTCTTATGCCAACATCCATGCTAATTAACTAGCTTGCAAGTATACCCTTCCCAGTCTTAGCAGAATCTTCTCTTAAATTACTTTTTTTCTACTATCATCTTGTTTCCTTATGGAGAAATACATAAATAATTCCCCTTTATCATTTTTTAATTGAAATATAGTTGATTTACAATATTTCATTAGTTTCAGGTGTACAGCAGAGTGCTTCAGCATTTTATATATATATATATATANTGGGTGTTAGGTATGGTTGAAATAGCTTCCTTTCCATAGTAAGCACAGTTCTTGTCATCTGCCAAGCATCACTGTTTGAGACAGTTCATCCAACACCCAGGAAGTGTAGCTATCTCAAAGAGCAACTTGTCCTAAAATGACTTGCTCCTTTCTAGAAGAGTGTTTAATTAGAGATTTTAAGGAAATGAGGTAGTGAGGGCATTAATGAAGGTAAACAATTCCAAGTAACTGTTCCCCTAATTGTATAAGTACATGACATAACTTAATCATTTAAATTGCTGAAAAGTTGGTGCTGCACTTTCTGGCCATTGCAAATGCATTGTTATGCATGCTTGTTTGTAGGTGTTCTACCTACAAATATATGCACATATGTGTGCATGTGTGAATGGGTGTACTTTTCTTTCAACAAGATTTTAACGTGCCTTCAGTATGCACCATTTTCATTCCTACAGAGATTGGCAATTTCTTTAACTGAATGTTCATTTATTGATTCTGCATATACTTATTATCAATCCATGCAGATTTGCAGTGAGCTTCCCTGGTGGCTCAGACGGTAAAGCGTCTGTCTAGAATGCAGGAGACTGGGGTTCAATCCCTGGGTCGGGAAGATCCCCTGGAGAAGAAAATGGCAATCCACTCAAGTACTATTGCCTGGAAAATCCCAAGGACAGAGGAGCCTGGTGGGCTACAGTCCATGGGGTCGCAAAGAGTCGGACACGACTGAGCAACTTCACTTTGACTTTCACTGTGGGATATTTAGCCAAGATTATGGTTCAATTCTTGCTTTTAATTGTCATATATACCTATGTGGAGAATTAGACAAGAGACAAGCACAATATGAAGTGTCAAATGCTGTAATTAGGGTACTTTAATAACATAGAGGAAAACTGCCAAACCAACTCAGCCTGGAAGCCACGTTTCTTCTCACACCTAGCTGAGTCCTGAAGGATAACAGACTTCAACTTACTGTCCCTAATAGGAAATAATATCATCAATACTTTGTACTTCATAATAGTGGTCTTATAACTCTGAAATCCCCATCTTGCACTGCTTTATTTTTGGAACTAAGCAAGAAAAATTGAGGAAATAGGTGAAACAAGTTATTTGAGGCTAACAAAAGTTAGCCTTGCTGCTGCTGCTGCTGCTAAGTCACTTCAGTAGTGTCTGACTCTGTGCAACCCCATAGATGGCAGCCCACAACACTCCCCCGACCCTGGGATTCTCCAGGCAAGAATATTGGAGTGGGTTGCCATTTCCTCCTTCAATGCATGCATGCATGCTAAGTTGCTTCAGTCGTGTCTGACTCTGTGTGACCCCATGGGCAAGAACCCACCAGGCTCCTCTGTCCACCAGATTCTCCAGGCAAAAACACTAGAGTGGGTTGCCATTTCCTTCTCCAAAAGTTAGCCTTAATCCAACTTATTTAGAAACATCATGTGTGTTCCTATGCCATTTGACCAGTGATCAAATTTTGTGTAGATAATCAGTTTCTTTTCCAGCTGAACCATCTAAGCTGGCTCTGAACATTTCTTTGATAATGTTGGCTCTTGGCTGCCTAACATCTGGTGGCTCCCTGGTTTACTCTTAAACTCTGTAATGAGACTTCAGTAAAAGTCTTGGGGAAGCTGCTAAATTTCCCTTCACCTTAACCTAAAAGAAAAATCATTGCTGTTTATTCACACATTTATTCAAAACACATTTTTAAAACTGAAACTATGTGCCAAAGACTCCATAGTTTCTTAGTGTATTCTCATGTAAATTTTAGAAATAGCAATTAGCTATTCAAAAAATGGAGAGAATACCATGTAAATGTCTGATCATTATTTATCCAAGTTTCCTAATTGTATGCTTAATGTGTTGGCACACAATTCATTTTCCATGTGGGTTTTACATTTCAGCATATTTTGTGAGCAGAGGCATCAACTATCTTGTTTCAAACTATCTTTTCAAAGATGTTTGTACAACAAACAGCTTTGGAAGATATAAATGGTGTCTCCATCAAGAGTGCAGGCAATTTTTTTTTACTGTCCAGTAGCTTACTGCTCATACAGTAAAGAATCTGCTTGCAATGCAGGAGACCCACATTCCATTTCTGGGTTGGGAAGATTTTCTGGAGAAAGGAATGACTACCCATTTCAGTATTCTTGATTGGAAATCCCATGGACAGAAGAACCTAGTGGCCCCTGGTCATGGGGTTGCAAAGAGTTGGACATGACTGAGCGACTAACACACACATATACACACAGAGTAAAGATGATGTCTCCCTCCAAGGCTTTTGGAAAAGATCTCAGTTTCCTAGATCAGAGTTCCTTTCCTGAAGTGAAGCTCACTGTGTTTGCAGATATCATCAAAGCCTCTTTGCATTAGCATGTGGAAATCTGGGTTCAAGGAAATGGCACAATGTTAATCTTCTGGCTATGGCTATTTATTTGAATAATAGCCATTTGTCTCTGATCTTGCAATGTCATGTCTTATGCCAACATCCATGCTAATTAACTAGCTTGCAAGTATACCCTTCCCAGTCTTAGCAGAATCTTCTCTTAAATTACTTTTTTTCTACTATCATCTTGTTTCCTTATGGAGAAATACATAAATAATTCCCCTTTATCATTTTTTAATTGAAATATAGTTGATTTACAATATTTCATTAGTTTCAGGTGTACAGCAGAGTGCTTCAGCATTTTATATATATATATATATAAATATATATGGAGAAGGCAATGGCATCCCACTCCAGTATTCTTGCCTGGAAAAATCCCATGGACAGGGGAGCCTGGTAGGCTGCAGTCCTTGGGGTTGATAAGAGTTGGACATGACTGAACAACTTCACTTTCACTTTTCACTTTCATGCATTGGAGAAGGAAATGGCAACCCACTCCAGTGTTCTTGCCTGGAGAATCCCAGGGACAAAAGAGCCTTGTGGGCTGCCCTCTATGGGGTTGCACAGTGTCAGACATGACTGAAGAGACTTAGAAGCAGCAGCAGCAGCAACAGCAGCATATATATGTACACACATCTATATTTATCTTTTCAGTTAATTTTCCATAACTGATAAGACATTTAATATTGAATCCTGTGTTATATAGTAAATTCTTTTTGCTTATCCATTTTATGCATAGAGGTTTGTATCTGTTAACCTTATACTCCTAATTAATTCCTCCCCCACCTCCCTTTCCCCATGGCAACTATGCATTCTTTTTCTATGTCTGTGAGTATTCTTTTGTTCTGTATATAAACTCATTTTTATTATGCTTTACACTCCATACATAAGTGATATCATATATTTGACTATCTTATTTCACTTAATATGATATTATCTACATATAGGTATATTGTTGCAAATAGTATATTTTTTCTTCCTATAGCTGAGTAATGGGGCTTCCCATGTGACACTAGTGGTAAAGAACCTGCCTGCCAATGCAGGAGACATAAGAGGCACAGATTCAACCCCTGGGTCTGGAATATCACCTGGAGAAGGACAAACCACTCTACTGTTCTTGCCTAATGAACCCCATGGTCAGAGAAGCCTGGTGGGTTATGGTTCATATGTAGCAAAGAGTTGGACATGACTGAAGTGACTTAGCATGCATGCATACATGCATGCATGGCTGAGTAGCATTCCTTTGTGTGTGTGTGTATATACACATCATCTTTATCCATTCATTTGTTGATCTGTTGATGGACATTTAGGTTGCATCCACATCTTAGTTATTGTAAATAGAGCTGCTATGAGCATTGGAATCTTTTTGAATTAGAGTTTTCATCTTTTTCAAATATGCCCTGAGGAGTGGAATCATATTGCTGAATCTTACTGTAGCTCTAGCTTTTGGTTGTTTTTTTAAGATACCGCCCTACCATTTTCCATAAGTGACTGCACCATTTACATTTCCACCAACAATGTAGGAGGGTTCTCTTTCCTCTACACCCTCTCCAGCATTTATTATTTGTAGACTTTTTGATGATGGCCATTATGATTGATGTGAGGTTATATCTCATATTTTGGATTTGCATTTCTCTAGCAACTAGTGCTGGTGAGCACCTTTTCATGTGTCTTTTCATCTATATGTCTTACTTGGATGAGGGTCTATTTAAGTCTTCTGCCTATTTTTTTCATTAGATTGTGTTTTTCTTTTTTTGTATTGAATTGTACAATCAGTTTGCATATTATAAAAACTACGCCCTTGTTGGTAGCATTGTTTGCAAATATTTTCTCCTTTTCTGTAATTTGTCTCTTTGCTTTTTGATGATTTCCTTTGCTATACAAAAACTTTTAAGTTTGATTAGGTTCTACTTGTTTATTTTTTACTTTATTATTATTTTTAAATCTCAGTTTATTTATTTATTTATTCATTTACTTTACAATATTGTATTGGCTTTCCCATACATTGACATGAATCCACCATGGGTGTACATTTGTTCCCCATTCTGAAACCCCCTCCCACCTCCCTCCCCATCCTATCCCTCTGGGTCATTCCAGTGCACCAGCCCCAAGCACCCTGTCTCATACATCAAACCTGGACTGGCAAATAATTTCACATGTGATAATTTACATGTTTCAGTGCCATTCTCCCATATCATCCCACCCTCATCCTCTCCCTCAGAGTCCAAAAGACTGTTCTATACATCTGTGTCTCTTTTGCTGTCTCACATACAGGGTTGTCATTACTATCTTTCTAAATTTCATATATATGCATTCAGTCAGTCAGTTCAGTCGCTCAGTCTTGCCCAACTCTTTGCATTAGTATACTCTATTAGTGTTTTTCTTTCTGGCTTACTACACTCTGTAGAATAAATTCCAGTTTCATCCACGTCATTAGAACTGATTCAAATGTATTCTTTTTAATGGCTGAGTAATATTCCATTGTGTATATCTACCACAGCTTTCTTATCCATCTGTCTGCTGATGGACATCTAGGTTGCTTCCATATCCTGGCTATTATAAACAGTGCTGTGATGAACATTGGGGGTACACGTGTCTCTTCCAATTCTGGATTCCTCGGTGTGTATGCCCAGCAGTGGGATTGCTGGGTCGTATGGCAGTTCTATGGCCAGTACTTTTCATTTCTTGTACCTTCAGAGACTGATCTAAGAAAATATTTCTATGATTTGTGTCTGAAAGTGTTTTGCCTCTGTTCTTTCTAGGAGTTTTATGTTATCGTGTCTCATGTTTGTTAGTTCTAAGAGGTCTTATAGGTCATAATAGAATCATTCAACTTCACCTTCTTCAGTATTACTGGTTGGGGCATAGACTTGGATTACCATGATATTGAATGGTTTTGCCTCAGAAATGAACAGAGATCATTCTGTCGTTTTTGAGATTGCATCCAAGTACTGCATTTCAGACTCTTTCATTGACTATGATGGCTACTCCATTTCTTCTAAGGGATTCTTGCCCACAGTAGTAGATATAATGGTCATTTGAGTTAAATTCACCCATTCCAGTACATCTTAGTTTGCTGATTCCTAGAATGTCGACATTCACTCTTGCCATCACCCATTTGACCACTTCCAATCTGCTTTTATTCCTGACCTAACATTCCAGGTTCCTACATATTATTGCTGTTTATAGCATTGGACCTTGCTTCTATCACCAGGCACATCCACAACTGAGTGTTGATTTTGCTTTGGTTCCATCCCTTTATTCTTTCTGGAGTTATTTCTCCACTGATCTCCATTACCATATTGAACACCTACCGACCTGGGGAGTTCAAATTTCAGTGTCTTATCTTTTTGCATTTGCATACTGTTCATTGGGTTCTCAAGGCAACAGGCTTCAGCAATACATGAGCTGTGAACTTCCAGATGTTCAAGCTGGTTTTAGAAAAGGCAGAGGAACCAGAGATCAAATTGCCAACACCCACTCGAATATTGAAAAGGCAAGAGAGTTCAAGAAAAACATTTATTTCTGCTTTATTTTTTGTTTGCTTGTTTATTAATTTATTTATCATATATATAAAAAATTCTTGCTAGACTGCTTTCTACTTCTTTTTTTTAATTTTAATTTTTACTTTATTTTACAATACTGTATTGGTTTTGCCATACATTGACATTAATCTGCCACAGGTGTACATGAGTTCCCAATCCTGAACCACCCCCCCCCCTCTCTCCCCATATCATCTCTCTGGGTCATCCCAGTGCACCAGCCCCAAGCATCCTGTATTAAATATAGACTGGCGATTCATTTCTTACATGAGAGTGTANCAATTTGGAACCAGTCTGTTCCATGTCCAGTTCTAACTGTTGCTTCTTGACCTGCATACAGATTTCTCACAAGGTAGGAAAGATGGTCTGGTATTCCCATCTTCTTAGGAATTTTCCAGTTTGTCGTGATCCACACATTCAAAGGCTTTAGCAAGTCAATAAAGCAGATGTTTTCCTGCAATTCTGTTGCTTTTTCTGTGATCCAATGGATGTTGACAATTTGATCTCTGGTTCCTCTCCCTGTTCTAAATCCAGCTTGAACATCTGTACATTCCCGGTTCACGTATAGCTGAAGCCTAGCTTTAAGTATTTTAAGCATAGTCTTGCTAGCATGTGAAATGAGTACAATTCTGCAATAATTTGAACTTTCTTTGGCATTGTCCTTCTTTGGGATTGGAATGAAAACTGACCTCTTCCAGTCCTGTGGCCACTGCTGAGTTTTCCAAATGTGCTGACATACTGAGTGCAGCACTTACACAGCATCATCTTTTAGGATTTCAAATAGCTCAGCTGGAATTCTATCACCTCCACTAGCTTATTCATAATGATGCTTCCTAAGGCCCACTTAGCATTTCAGGACATCTGGCTCTGGGTGAGTGATCACACCACTGTGATTTTCTGAGTCATTAAGATCTTTTTTGTACAGTTCTTCTGTGTATTCTTGCCACCTCTTCTTAATATCTTCTGCTTCTGTTAGGTCCATACCATTTCTGTCCTTTTTGGTGCCCATCTTTGCCTGAAATGTTCCCTTGGTATCTCTAATTTTCTTGAAGAGATCTCCAGTCTTTCCCATTCTATTGTTTTCCTCTATTTCTTTGCATTGATCACTTAAGAAGGCTTTCTTATCTCTCCTTGCTATTCTTTGGAACCCTGCATTCAGATGGATATATCTTTCCTTTTCTCCTTTGCCTTTTGCTTTTCTTCTTTTCCCATCTATTTATAAGGCTGCCTCAGACAACCATTTTGCCTTTTTGCATTTCTTTTCTTGGGTAAGGTTTTGATCACTGCCTCCTGTACTAAGTCACGAACCTCTGTCCATAGTTCTTCAGGTACTCTGTCTATCAGATCTAATCCCTTGAATCTATTTGTCACTTCCACTGTATAATTGTAAGGAATTTGATTTAGGTCATACCTGAATGATGTAGTGGTTTTCTCTACTTTCTTCAATTTCAGTCTGAAGTTCACGTTCTGAACCACAGTCAGCTCCTGGTCTTGTTTTGCTGACTAAATAGAGCTTCTCCATCTTCAGGTGCAAATAATATAATCAGTCTGATTTTGGTGTTGACCATCTGGAGATGTCCATGTGTAGAGTCATCTCTTGTGTTGTTGGAAGAGGGTGTTTGCTATGACCAGTGCATTCTCTTGGTAAAACTCTGTTAACCTTTGCCCTGCTTCATTTTGTACTCCAAGACCAAATTTGCCTGTCACTCCAGGTATCTCTTAACTTCCTACTTTTGCATTCCAGTCCCCTATGATGAAAAGGACATCTTCTTTTAGTGTTAATTCTAGAAGGTCTTGTAGGTCATCATAGAACCATTCAACTTCAGCTTCTTCAGCATTAGTGGTTGGAGCGTAGACTTGGATTACTGTGATATTGAATGGTTTGCCTTGGAAATGAACAGAGATCATTCTGTCGTTTTTGAGATTAAATCCAAGTACTGCATTTTGGACTCTTTTGTTGACTATGATGGCTACTCCATTTCTTCTAAGGGACTCTTGCCCACAGTAGTAGATATAATGGTCATCTGAATTAAATTCACCCATTCCAGTCCATTTTAGTTCACTGACTCCTAAAATTTCAATGTTTACTCTTGCCA
Organism: Neotragus pygmaeus; assembly: GCA_006410875.1. Classification (NCBI taxonomy): domain Eukaryota; kingdom Metazoa; phylum Chordata; class Mammalia; order Artiodactyla; family Bovidae; genus Neotragus; species Neotragus pygmaeus. Next base: position 603,935 of record SJYV01033893.1, read on the forward strand.
TCTCCTGTTTGACCACTTCCAATTTACCTTGATTCATGGACCTAACATTGCAGGTTCCTATGCAATATTGCTCTTTCCAGCATTAGACTTTCCTTCCGTCACTAGTCACATCCACAACTGGATGTTATTTTCACTTTGGCTCTGTCTCTCCATTCTTTCCGGAGCTATGTCTCCACTCTTCCCCAGTAGCATATTGGACACCTACCAACCTGGAGAGTTCATCTTTCAGTTTACTATCTTTTTGCCTTTTCATACTGTTCATGGGGTTCTCAAGGCAAGAATACTGAAGTGGTTTGCCATTCCCTTCTCCAGTGGACCATGTTTTGTTAGACCTCTCCACCATGGCCTGTCCATCTTGGGTGGCCCTACATAGCATGGCTCATAGTTTCATTGAGTTAGAAAAGGTTCTGATCCATGTGATTAGTTTGGTTTTGTGTGTGTGTGTGTGTGTGTGTGTGTGTGTGTGTGTGTGAAAGGTTGCAGCTGTGAGCCATGTGCTACACAGGGATTGGTTACCTCCAGAGGAGAGGATTTCAATCCAGGACCAGAGATGAGCCTTGAACATTCAGAATTTTGTATAGCAAAGTTCCCTGGTGGCTCAGAGGTTAAAGTGTCTGCCTACAATGCAAGAGACCTGAGTTCGATCCCTGGGTTGGGAAGATCCCCTGGAGAAGGAAATGGCAGCCCACTCCAGGATTCTTGCCTGGAGAATCCCATGGACGGAGGAGCCTGGTGGACTACAGCCCACAGGGTCGCAAAGAGTCAGACACAATGAGCAACTTCACACACACACACACACACACACACACACACACACACACATAAAAGGGATAGAGAAAGCTTCTGACACAGACATCAGAAGGGGACAGAAAGAGTGCCCCCTTGCTAGTTTTTAGCAAGGAGTTATATACCTGTTAACAAGCTGCTAATCAGATGGACAGGGGGCCTGGCATGCTGTAGTCCATGGGGTCACAAATAGCTGGACATGACTGAGCAACTGAACTCAACTGAATCAGAGAAAAGAAAGCCCTCAAAACTGAAAGAGCTGCACCAGGCCCCTCTCCCACAACATGCATGTTGAGTAGCAGTGGCACGGGGTGAGTCATCCCTGGCCATAAACAACTGCCACGAATCTTGAAACAAGGCAGATTTCCAAGCAAATACATAGTTCAATAACATAGCTTAAGAAAAATATTTCCATAAGAAACACGCATTAGTTAGCTCAAGGTTCGAGAAAAGTTCAGTCGAAACCAGGTGTCGTCATGACAACATAGGATTAGAAAAGAAAGGAAAACGTCTGCCACCTGCAGTTTATTTCCTCCTGCTGCTTATGGACCCCTACCCCACCACCCATTACACACACACATACACACAAACACACACACACTCTGTGTACACACACACACACACACACACACCACTACTTGTAGACATGCTGCAAAAATACTACATTGGGAATCATGTAAAATCAGACTTTTGATAACCCACAGGACAGCTACTGAAGGACTCAACTAAAAGCAGCCTTCAGAGTCTGAAATTCAGTTCAGTGATACAAATTTCAGCTTTTATCAAAGTGATATTTCTACATATGTGTTCTACCTAATACCAGATCTCTTAAATACTAGATGGAAGAAAAAAAAAAAAGGTTTGTGATCAAATAAGAATCTAAGAAGTTCTTTATAACAAATAAAAAAATGCTATTAAAGCATTTTCTAACCTTACTTAACTAAAGAATATCCCCCAACCCCTGCCCCTGGTATATGAGTTATTATCTAACTGGACATACTTTTAGAAATTCTGCCTTAAATTGATCTCCAGAAAAACTCATGCAGGTGTTTTATTTGGGATAAGTAACATTTTCACATTAAAATGTTAAAATATAAAATTATAAGTAACATTTTCACATTAAAATGCCTTAAATTGATCTCCAGAAAAACTCATGCAGGTGTTTTATTTGGGATAAGTAACATTTTCACATTAAAATGTTAATTATAGAGCTCAGGGGGTGGGGTGGGGAGAGTGCAAACCAAAAATCAAAGATGAAGGAATTATTCCCCTCCATTGAGAAAGAGCCCACATAAACAGCAGGAGAAATTAGAGGCAGCACGTGGAGCATTAGATAAGGGATATTCTTTTTTTTTTTTAATAAACTAGAATAACGTTTATTTATTTCTTAGACTGTTTATTGTACATGCAGTATTTGTGAGAAAGCACGACCTCCAAGGTGAACTGCATTCTGAGCTGGCTACAGTCAGGTTGAGCACGGCAGTTAAGCAGAAGCCTGCTTCTCTTTATAGGTGGCCATCATCTTCTTGATTTCAGCAATAGCTTTCCCAGGATTCAGCCCCTCGGGGCAGGTCCGTGTGCAGTTCATGATGGTGTGGCAGCGGTAGAGAGAGAAGGGGTCTTGCAGCTTGGCCAGGCGCTCCTCCGTGAAGTCGTCTCTGGAGTCGATCATCCAGCGATAGGCCTGCATGAGGACCACAGGGCCCAGGTACTTGTCTCCGTTCCACCAGTAGCTCGGGCAGCTGGTGCTGCAGCAGGCGCAGAGAATGCACTCATAGACCCCGTCCAGTTTCTCACGGTCTTCTATGGACTGCAGATACTGCTCCTGGCCTCCCTGGGACTCATCCTTCTTCTTCAAGTAAAGCTTGATGGACTTGTACTGAGCATAGAAGTTGCTCAAATCAGGGACAAGATCCTTTATCACGTACATGTGTGGCAGGGGGTAGATTTTGGAAACTTTGCTGAGGTTGGTGTCAATCCTGCGGGTGCACGCCAGAGTGTTGCCTCCGTTGATGTTCATGGCGGAAGGTCAGGGTGGAATCAATTTCATTCTTAATCTTGATTAAAGCATCCAACACCATAGGACCACAGTTATTCAGATCAACCTCACATGTTTACATATGCGGCTTGTCTCCTCTCTTGTCTGGGTCCCATCGATAGATGGCAAATTTCTTGATTCGGGGTGCTGCGGCTACAGCTGTCTGGGCCCCACGGCAGGCCTGCAGGCGGGCCCGCCGCCGCGGCCGGGAACCGGCGCCTCAAGGAGAGAGCGACCGCCGCCGCCATCTTGGCTCCTGACGTCGAGCCCCGCCCCTCGAACCCGAGGTCGCGCTCCGCCGGCGTCCCGCCGAGCACCGCGGCGCCATGCCAGGGCCCACCGAGGCCCCCAGGGATATTCTTTATACAGATGTTCTTTACATTATTTATTAATCTATTTGCCTAAAACCAACCCACAAGACATTTCCTAAGCATCTGTTAAGCAGCAGAAACTACTAGATGAGTGTGCCCTCAGTGAATAAGGGGAGACGGACAAATAAATAGGTTATTTATAAAATAACGGAAAGTGTAAATGATAAATCCTGGGGACCACATGGACGCAAAGGAAAGGCTGTGCCCAGGCTGGGGTGTGGGAAGGCTTCTGGAGGAAAAGCTCCCCAACAAAGAGGACTCTGAGGAAGCAGCAACAGTGGAGAATTAGGAATAAAACGCTTACTATTTTTGAGAATCTGTGCTGAAATCACATTATCATTTCACTGAATCCTAATAACACTGATATCCTAATGTCAGGTTGAAGGCTTGCAGAAATTCAATTCTTTGCCCAGAATCACAAAGATGGTCACTCAAAGGTGTCATTTGAATGACCATTGCTTCTGATACCAAAGCTATGCTCTTTCTGCAGTGCTAGCCTTTAGAGAAAAAATTGAACTTGGCAATTTGCTTATGTCTGAGGCTGCCTGCACTCTAAGTCCAATTAATGAGAAAAACATAAATGCCTGAAATAATAAGCTATTTACAAGGAGAAATATGAGCTACCACAGGAAGCCACTATATACATAGATTCTAAAATTGAGGAGACTGAAAGCAATCTCTAAAGCCTCTGAAGCTTCCCCTGAGGCAGGGACTGTGTATTAGCATCTGTTCACTGATAAACACAGAACACAGTTACTGGACAAAAGTTACTAGATGAATGAGTGACTCATCCTTGCCCACTTCTCTGAAGGCAGCCGGGACTCCTAGGGCTCATTGTATTCATCTGAAACCTTGGCCCCAAGAACCCCTTCTTTCCTGAAGACTCAGAATATCTTAAAACTTTTAGCTTTCTGGCAATGGAATATATTTTCCAAAACAGACATATTCTTTCCTAGTTGACTTACAGGAACTCTCAGAGATCAGCATGCATGCATGCTCAGTTGTTCAGTCATATTCAACTCTGCGACCCCATGGACTATATACCTGCCAGGCTCCTCTGTCCATGGGATTCTTCAGGCAAGAATACTGAAGTGGTCTCACTTGTTTATTTTTGTTTTTGCTTCCATTACTCTAGGAGGTGGGACACAGAGGATCTCGCTATGATTTATGTCATAGAGTGTTCTGCCTATGTTTTCCTCGAAGAGTTTTATAGTTTCTGGACTTAGATTTAGGTCTTTAATCCATTTTGAATTTATCTTTGTGTGTGGTGTTAGGAGGTTTTCTAATTTCATTCTTTTACATGTAGCTGTCCAGTTTTCCAAGCACCACTTACTGAAGAACCTACCTTTGCCCCATTGTATAGCTTGCCTCCTTTGTCAAAGATTAGGTGACCATAGGCATATGGGTTTATCTCTGGACTTTCTCTCTTGTTCCATTTGTTTATATTTCTGTTTTTGTGCCAGTACTATACTTAAAAGCTTTCGCACAGCAAAGGAAACTATAAACAAGATGAAAAGAAAACACTCGGGATGGGAGAAAATAATAGCAAAATAACAGCTGACAAAAGATTAATTTCCAAAATATACAGGCAGCTTATGCAACTCAAAACCAGAAAAACAAACAACCCAGTCAAAAAGTGGGCAAAAGACCTAAACAGACATTTCTCCAAAGAAGACATATAGATGGCTAATAAACACATGAAAAGACGCTCAACATCGCTCATTATTCAGTTCAGTTCAATCGCGTCTGACTCTTTGCGACCCCATGAACTGCAGCACGCCATGCCTCCCTGTCCACCTCACTCATTATTGCTAACTGCTGCTAAGTCGCTTCAGTCGTGTCTGACTCTGTGCGACCCCACAGACAGCAGCCCATCAGGCTCTGCCACCCCTGGGATTCTCCAGACAAGAACACTGGAGTGGGTTGCCATTTCACTCATTATTGGAGAAACGTAAATCAAAACTACAACGAGATATCACCTCACATTGTTCAGAATGACCATCATCAAAAAATCTGCAAACAATAAATGCTGGAGAGGATGCAGAGAAAAGAAAACCCTTTTTCACTGTTGATTGGAATGTACACTGATACAGCCACTATGGAAGACAGTATGGAGATTACTTAAATTCATGTCGATGTATGGCAAACCCAATAGAGTATTGTAAAGTTAAATTTAAAAATAAATAAATTTAAAATAAAAAAATAAAAAATAAAAAAATAAAAAAAAAATTTAAAAATAAATAAATAAATTGAAA
>SJYV01033893.1:609420-694278 GCA_006410875.1 Neotragus pygmaeus
AGCCACTATGGAAGACAGTATGGAGATTACTTAAATTCATGTCGATGTATGGCAAACCCAATAGAGTATTGTAAAGTTAAATTTAAAAATAAATAAATAAATAAATTTAAAAAAAAAATCCCATGATAAACTGTAATGGAAAAGAATATGAAAAGAAAATATGTATATAAATACAAGTAAAAAATATATATGTTAAAAAAAAAAAAAACTAGAAATAAAACTACTATGTGACCCAGCAATCCCCCTATGGGGCATATACCCTGAGAAAGCCATAACTGAAAAAGACACATGTACCCCAGTGTTCATTGCAGCACTATTTACAATAGCCAGGACCTGGAAGCAACCTAGATGTCCATCGACAGATGAATGGATAAAGAGCCTATGGTACATGTACACAATGGAATATTATTCCATCATAAAAAGGAAACCATCAGAGTTAGTGCAAATGAGGTGGATGAACTTAGAGCCTATTATACATGGGGAAGTAAGTCAGAAAGAGAAACATAAATATCATATATTAATGCGTATATATGGAATCTAGAAAGATGGTACTGAGAAACTTATTTGCAAGGCAGCAATGGAGGTGCTGGAGAAGGCAATGGTGCCCCGCTCCAGTGCTCTTGCCTGGAGAATCCCAGGGACGGGGGAGCCTGGTGGGCTGCCGTCTATGGGGTCGCACAGAGTTGGACACGACTGAAGCAACTTAGCAGTAGCAGCGGCAGCAATGGAGATGCAGACCTAGAGAAGAGACTTGTGGACACCGGAGAGTAGGAAGGAGAGGGTGGGACGAATGGAGAGAGTAGTCTGGCGACATAAACACTAACATGTAATTAAATAGCCAGCGGGAGTGCACTGCGTGACTCAGGGAACTCAAACCAGGACCCTGTGACAACCTAGAGGGATGGGATGGCGTGAGGGCAGGGAGGCTCACGAGGAAGGGGACAATGTATTCCTATGGCTAATCCGTGTTGATGTATGGCAGGAACATCTTATTATAAATTAATTATCCTTAATTAAAAAAGAAAGAAAGCGAAACAAAACATACTGGAGCGTGTTACCATTTCCTCCTCCAGAGGAGTCTTCCCAACTCAGGGACTGAGCCCAAGTCTCCTGCATTGGCAGGTGGATTCTTAACCACTGTACCACCTGGGAAGCCCAAATACTATCAAAATGTTTGTTTAAAAATCTGTTTATAAAATACACTCTTCTTCCAAAAAGCCATTAAGTGATAAAGAGCCTTGCTTTGGTGATGCAAGCCTCAAAGGGTGAAGCAACATTTGATCCTTAGCCTTCTTCACGTACACTGAAAATGCTCTATCACAGCTGACCCCTGATAAAGGGGAACCTGTGTGGAGACCTCTCAGATTGTGAGGAAGGGGTGATCCTCAACTGAAAGTGGACTGCTTTTGGACTGCTTTCCAACTTGGTTTTGCCTCTAACTATTATGCTAGCTAAGCCCTCATAACTGTTAAATTTGCCTCACCATTTCTATGTACCAAGTCCCTTTCTGTGGACATTATCTTGACTTGATTCTGATAGCATCCCTTCAGGATAGGTAGGAAGATGATCACCTTGTTATTTTATACAGGAGGAAAGTGGAGGCTTCTAACTTGAAGCCAGGCATGGGTCTCCTGTAACAACCAGCTTCCTTGCCTGTGATGCTAACTACTCTAGGACTGTGCCTGCCAGGAGTGCCATACTGGATTTACCAGCCAGAGTTCCATACAACAGACATCTGAGTGACTTAAATGGAAAAGGAATTTATTAGGGAAAGAACAGATAGCTCACTGAACCCCAGGAAGACTGAGGAGCCAAGCTCAGAAGCCAGGAAGGAAATTCTGCTGAAGGTCAGTCTGTTAAGGAGGCTGTTCTTGAGGTCCTTATCACAGGTCACTGACAGGCTGGCCACACTCCTGGGGATGCTTGAAAGCCTCTCACTCTCTCTCTATGTATCTTACACCTTAGTGTGTAAGATATCTGCCTGGGCACCCTAGTCTAGCTGCACTCCCCCACCTTTCTAGGGGGGACAAGACTGTACCTCCTTCCAGTCTTGGATTGCCCGCAAAGAAGGATATTTGGACACAGCAGCTAAATGACAAATGTTCATTAGGAATTATTTAGATCTAAGATCTTGAGATTCCTAATAGTTTCTTAAGCAGAAGAAATGATTCCTGGAGAGAGGCCTCCTTTGGGAAGGGCCGGCATTTGGGCAGCTGGCAGCACCCTCCTACCTCTGCTCCTCTAAGCATGCCGACAGGCGATTCAAGCAAGGACAGGATGTGGGCTCTGCCAGTGTCTGTGGACCGCGAATAATATTTCTAATGGTGATTTTCCATTTCCAGCTCATTGTGTCCCACAGTAATTAAAAATGTCTTCCTGAGATTAAGGGATTTACAAACCAGTGTACCTTGTCTGAGAAGTCTGTGTTGTTCTATGAAACAGTTACAAACACCTTCTAATAAATGAAGAATTAATCATCAGTTTTTTCGTATTGAATCTACATTCTGGTCTTTGAGAAAGATGAGGATTAAATCCAATGGAACATGACCTCCAGTTCTACTATTGGTTGGGACAGGAAAAATAAAGAAAATATATAAGGAAAATATATGTAGAAAAATATATTGTCTTACCCTGAATAAGACAGTACCACGAATTAGAGAGATAGTGGTGAATATGATGGGTTTCCCAGGTGGCTCAGTGGTAAAGAATCCACCTGCCAATGCAGGAGCCGCAGGAGATGCAGGTTCAATCCCTAGGTCGGAAAGATCCCCTGGAGGATGAAATGGCAACCCAGTCCAGGATACTTATCTGGGAAATCCCATGGACAGAGAAGTCTGGTGGGCTACAGTCCATGGAGTTGCAAAGAGTGATACACGACTGGGCAACTGAGCACACACACGGTGAATATGGTGGGTCCCATCTCTACCCTCAGGGAGTTTGCAAATTTGAGTTCTGAATGTGCTGCCAAAGGGGAGCACACCCAGGGGACCTGATCTAGACCAGGGGACCAGGAATAAGTCTAAAGAAATGGTATCTTACGTTGGCCTTGAAAGACCTAGAAAAGACAGCCAGACCAAGGGGCTGGGCAAGGAAGAAAACATGAAATGGGAGAACAGCCTGCCCACTGGCCCAGGAGACAGGGAGAGCACAGTGTGTGAGGTGATTTGGATACAAGGAGAGAGGGGGAATTCTGAGAGGGTGCGATTAGCGAGGAAGGAGGCACCTCATACACCTTCTAAGGCCTTAAGAGGGAATGAAGATGAAAGACAGCAGAAGCTTGTGGCAAGGGTTTAAGCAGAGTGTTCTGGCCTCCAATTTCCCCATGCAAATATCTGTATGGATGGGGGCAGGTATTCCCCACCCCAACATGCCATTTGTTGATACCAGCTACATGAAAGTGAAAGTGGCTCAGAATTGTCCCACTCTTTGCGACCCCATGGACTATACAGTCCATGGAATTCTCCAGGCCAGAATACTGGAGTGAGTAACTGTTCCCTTCTCTAAGGATCATCCCAACCCAGGTCTCCCACATTGTGGGCAGAATCTTTGCCAGCTGAGCCACAAGGGAAGCCCAAGAATCCTGGAGTGGGTAGTCTATCCCTTCTCCAGCGGATCTTCTCAACCCAGGAATCCAACTGGGGTCTCCTGCATCACAGGCGGATTCTTTACCAACTGAGCTACCAGGGAGGCCCGGCTAAGTGTCCTATTGATTAAACTCAACTCTGACCCTAGAGATAGCATCAGATTCCACAGGCTAAAGGCTCAGCCCATAAGACTGCCCCCGACCCCACCCCACTACTCCAGAGAAAAGTCACAAGTCCAGGTTGTCACCTGTACTTCTGACCAGCTGGTGGGTCACCTATTTGTTGACATTTCCAACGACCCCTTCCTTGAGCTCAATTAATTTGCTAGAGCAGTTCATGGAAGTCAGAGAAACATTTTACTTGCGAGATCCCCAGTTTGTTATAAAAGGGTATAACTCAAGAAATGCTGGACTGGAAGAAACACCAGCTGGAATCAAGATTGCAGGGAGAAATATCAATAACCTCAGATATGCAGATGACACCACCCTTATGGCAGAAAGTGAAGAGGAAATAAAAAGCCTCTTGATGAAAGTGAAAGTGGAGAGTGAAAAAGTTGGCTTAAAGCTCAACATTCAGAAAACAAAGATCATGGCATCCGGTCCCATCACTTCATGGGAAATAGATGGGGAAACAGGGGAAACAGTGTCAGACTTTATTTTGGGGGCTCCAAAATCACTGCAGATGGTGACTGCAGCCATGAAATTAAAAGATGCCTACTCCTTGGAAGAAAAGTTATGACCAACCTAGATAGTATATTGAAAAGCAGAGACATTACTTTGCCGACTAAGGTCCGTCTAGTCAAGGCTATGGTTTTTCCTGTGGTCATGTATGNATATTTTTGGGCTCCAAAATCACTGCAGATGGTGACTACAGCCATGAAATTAAAAGATGCTTACTCCTTGGAAGAAAAGTTATGACCAACCTAGATAGTATATTGAAAAGCAGAGACATTACTTTGCCGACTAAGGTCCGTCTAGTCAAGGCTATGGTTTTTCCTGTGGTCATGTATGGATGTGAGATTTGGACTGTGAAGAAGGCTGAGTGCCGAAGAATTGATGCTTTTGAGCTGTGGTTTGGAGAAGACTCTTGAAAGTCCCTTGGACTGCAAGGAGATCCAACCAGTCCATTCTGAAGGAGATTAGCCCTGGGATTTCTTTGGAAGGAATGATGCTAAAGCTGAAACTCCAGTACTTTGGCCACCTCATGCGAAGAGTTGACTCATTGGAAAAGACTCTGATGCTGGGAGAGTTTCGGGGCAGGAGGAGAAGGGGACGACCGAGGATGATATGGCTGGATGGCATCACGGACTCAATGGACGTGAGTCTGGGTGAATTCCCAGAGATGGTGATCAACAGGGAGGCCTGGTGTGCTGCGATTCATGGGGTCGCAAGGAGTTGGACACAACTGAGAGACTGAAGTGAACTGAACTGAACTTAGAGATTTTCAAGACAATTTCTCCGGGAAGTTTTTCATCCTTATGAGATGGTTATGTCCAATAAGGTCTAACAAGCAATAATAATATCTAATCATGGCTTCACTTGTGGCTGATTTCCCTGATAGCTCAGCTGGTAAAGAATCTGCCTGCAATGCGAGAGACCTGAGTTTGATCCCTAGGTTGGAAAGATCCCCTGGAGAAGCGAAAGGCTACTCACTCCAGTATTCTGCCTGGAGAATTCCATGGACTGTATAGTCCGTGGGACCACAAAGAGCTGGACATGACAGACCGACCTTCACTTTCACTTTCAGTCAGTAATTGGGGCTTCCCTGGTGGCTCAGCAATGAAGGAGACCTTGATTAGATCTCTGGGTGGGGAAAATCCTCTGGAGAACAGAATGGCAACCCACTCTCTTACTCTTGCCTGGAGAATTCCATGGACAGAGGAGCTTGGCAGGCTATGGGGTCCATGGGGTCACAGAGTCAGACATGACTGAGTGACTAACACACGCACACTCACATTCAGTAATTTGTGTAGTAAGGGCTTTATAAATTCCAGTTCAAATAGTTTGCTTTTCCTTATTTACACACATCTTTGTTTTTCTGTGTTATCTAATTCTCAACCATTATCTCTACCTGATATCTACTTTCTTCCCTCTTCCAAATACCAATTTATTCCTCAACCTTCAAAGTTTTACTAAACTGCCTTTCCCTAGTTCTCCTGGTCAGAAGCAAATAATCACCCCTCTGGATCCCAAGAAAAATCCCACACACAGCCCATTGAATGAGAGGAACTAACTTGACTCTTGCTTGTCCAAGTCTTAATAATTTGCAAAATTCTAATTAAGCAGTTCACTTTAGTAAAGATTTTTTAGTTTGGTTTAAATATGTTAAAAGTGAGTTCAGTTTCCACAGATTAGTACCTACAATACAAGGGAGCAAATAAATATTTTGACATTCTATTCAAATCAAAAGAGCTGGTTCATGAGCCCAATTTTCATTGTATCTTTGAATGGGATGGGTCATGCTCTGTAATTTGTGAGCAGTTCTTATTGCTTGTTTTGCTGGGGACTGTAATTAAGAGAGTGAATTTTCTTTCATACTGTGCTTTTTAATAATCACCAATTTAAGGCAATTTGGGAAGAAACTGTGACAGATTATTGAAATTTAGCATATTTCATTGTTGGATCCTGCTGAGTTGCTTTTTTTCACATCAATGACTTTGGAATTAAAAAGTTCCAAGAAACTCAAAATTAGGGAACTTCCAGTGAATCATTTATGTTTATTACAATGTTTGTATGAACACATTTAACTGAAGACTCAATGAAGAAAAAAGTTCATGAAGAGTATCTCTGATGTGTTAAAAAGAAGAGTAGGCATTCAAAATCAAATCCAACATGTATGTTCAGGGAAGACAGATAAAACTGAGTTAGTCCTTTGTTATGAATTATCCTGGACAAAAATCACAGAACAAAGGTTTATTGAGGTATCATGTAAAAACAAAGTCAACTTTTCTTAAGAGGTTCATAAATCTTATTGTATATAAGGGTACTTCCCCCTCCCTTGTTTTTCCATCCTGAGGCTTCCTTTGTGGCTCAACTGGTAAAGAATCTGCCTGCAATGTAGGGGATCCGGGTTTGATCCCTAGATTGAGAAAATCCCCTGGAGAAAGGAATGGTAACCCACTCCAGTATTCCTGCTTGGAGAATCCCATTGACAGAGGAGCCTGGTGTTTCAAAGAGGTGGACATGACTGAACAACTAACACACACACACATCCATTTCAAAATGGTTGCCACACTCTTTACCTCAAATGGTTATATGTGTGTGTGTATGATGAGAAGGTTAAATATTTACTCTCTTGACAAATGCAAGCATATGATACAGTATTATTAATTACAGTCACCATGCTGTATATTTGATCCTCATAACTAACTTTTCTTATCACTGAAAATGTGAACCCTTTGATCAACATTCCTAGCTTTCCCCCACCTCCAGCCTCTGGCAACTACCATTTAAATCTATTACTATGAATTTCACAGTGTTTTTCTTGAAAGTAAAATATGCATTATTTTCTTTGGCAAAAAGTATTTTTGAATATAGGTAACTTGTAGTTGACTGCATTTATCTTTCTTAATATATATTTTTGTGATATGTCTTCTGATGTATAAGCAAAGAAGTTGTCTTATTGTAGAAAGGAAAACATGATTTTCAAGTATTTTTTACATCAGATCCTTCTTTGCTGAGAGCTTTAAGTTTACAATCAGCTCTCCAAACAGTCTACTTTCATCTTCTATTGTGGATACAGAGTTACCATTCTACAAGGGTCTACTTGTGTAGATTTAAATGAAAAATTAAGTGTTCCTTGGCATTTCAGTCTAATCAAGTGCTATCTTTGTCTTTCCTTTGGGAAGACAATCAGATTACTTTCACTTCAAGGTGGTAGACTTGCTCACACAACTTAAATGAATGCTTTATTCACTTTGTATGGGACAAAAGGATTGACTAAACTAATACAGGATACCTAAGGTAATTGTGAATTTGAATTAAATATCAATTCTAAAGGAGATCAGTCCTGGGTGTTCTTTGGAAGGAATGATGCTAAAGCTGAAACTCCAGTACTTTGGCCACCTCATGCAAAGAATTGACTCATTGGAAAATACTCTGATGCTGGGAGGGGTTGGGGCAGAAGGAGAAGGAGATGACAGAGGATAAGATGGCTGGATGGCATCACCGACTCAATGGATTTGAGTTTGAGTGAGCTCCAAGAGTTGGTGATGGACAGGGAGGCCTGGCGTGCTGCAATTCATGGGGTCACAGAGTCGGACACAATTGAGTGACTGAACTGAGCTGAACTGAATTCTTACATATTTCAAGTTTAGTGTTATTATGTATGGTAAAACATGCAACTCTGTGTAATAGTTGATTTATTATATAGCTTATCTTAATTTTATTTTCTTTTAAACATCTTAATTTCAAATGCTCGTTACTTCTTGAATAAATTAAGTAATAACAAACTCCAGTATCAAATATCCTCCTTGACTAATAAACCAATTGTTTGGACATTATAGATCATGAAAGTAGTCACTTTAATAATCTGTCCAAAGTAAATTTTTCCTACATTTGATTTCAGTTGAGTTCAGTTCAGTTGCTCAGTTGTTTCTGACTCTTTGTACCCCATGAATCGCAGCACGCCAGGCCTCCATGACCATCACTAACTCCCAGAGTTTACTCAAACTCATGTCCGTCAAGTTGGTGATCCCATCCAGCCATCTCATCCTCTGTTGTCCCCTTCTCCTCCTGCCCCCAATCCCTCCCTGCATCAGAGTATTTTCCTCTGAGTCAACTCCTCGCATGAGGTGGCCAAAGTTAGGGTTACTCATTAACTGAGAATTTTTTATCTCAAATTATTAGCAAGTGAGGATGTATTGCACAGAACTACATAATAAAGGAAGAAACATACGATTTTCATGTAATTCAAATGGAGATATCAAATGCACATCTTCTGACTATTACCTGCCTAGTTTCATAAGGTCACTTACATATTCTTTAACATAATTGACCAAATTTAAAATGTTTTTTCATGTCAATTCAATCTATTTGCCTTTCACTTTTCTATGCATTTTACTGTGAGTCTTCTAGAGAACAAAGACTATGTTTAAAATTTTCTGATGAACCCCACATACCACCACTGGGAAGAAAGAACTCATTGAATGCAGTTTTGATACTGAGAAAGATAGTATGTTAGGTATGCATGTGTGCTCATTGACTTCAGTCGTGCCTGATTCTTTGTGACCCTATGGACTGTGGCTCTCCAGGCTCCTCTGTCCACGGGATTCACCAGGCAAGCAGCTGGAGTGGATTGCTGTGCTCTTCTCCTGGGGTTCTTCCTGACCCAGGGATCAAACTCAAATCTGTTAAGTCTCCTGCATTGGAGGGTGGGTTCTTTACTTTTAGTACCACCAGGGAAGCCCAGTGTTAGGCATAACACCAGTCAAATACGAATCCCATTATTATGCTCTACTTAAAGAAACATTTCCCTAATTAGATCTTCCACTCAACACCTCCATTTGTGCCATACCGTGTAAAAAATAATGTTGATTTGTACTAACTCTTCAAATATGATCAGAGATGAGAATCCTATCATAATGTATAAAGGGAAGAAAGGTACTGTGTTTCTCATATATGAAAGCCGATGATTTACATTTCATTGACTTAAAAGAATATTCAAGCAATCTTAATTTTCTTCTGACCTATGATGAGAAAGGCAACATCACTAGACTGACAGTTTCTTTTAATTCATCTCACTTTGCTTCTCTGAAACATTGTGTAAATGTGACAGCAATTAGGAAGAAATGTGCACTTAGGAGTCTTTGTCATGTAAATTAATTAACTGAAATAATGTTTCCCTTCTTCAGTATGCAAAGCATTACTCACAATATGCCAATAGACAAAACCAAGCTAAACAAAAAACTTGATACTAGGCAGAAAAGCAGCATCTCTGTTCTCTTTTGTCTATATCGTAAATATATTTGGACAATGACAAGAATAATAGAAAATGAGATTGTTTTGAATGATGAAGTTTTTCAAATGGAAAATGTGATACATCTGAGTGACAATAGTCATTGACAATAGTCAATTTCTTTGGAACCACAGAAATTTTGAATATGATCAAGAAATTTAGAAAAATTCTATATACATGATTGAAAAATATTTCTGTTATTTTTTCCCTTTTATTATTATACTTGTACCACATAGAAATTCTGTTTAGCCAGAAAATTGACTGCCAAACAGTCCAAAGTGGTATACAGTGGACCTTTGACTCAGTAATTAAGTTGAGCTAAAAATTCCTAGAATAAGACCAATATTTGAGTATGTTATTTTTTAGTTTTAAGATTTTTCTAATATTCAAAGGCTGTCTTGGGGGATTTCATTATTTTGCAAATGCCTATTTTCAATATTATTTCCACTAATCTTTTTACTGAGACTCAGCTTGAAATTTTGATCATAGCCAGTTTATATAATAACAAGAGGTACCTGACTTTAACAGTATAAAATTTGGACAAGGCATTATATTAACTCACCTAAATCATGAAGTGAATAATAAATATAGCTACAATTGGGTAATGTAGAGTAACCATTGGTTTCATATTATTTAATTGTTTCAGTGTTTTCTTATCTTGACAGTAGACTTTCATAATGCTTTTTAGTAGATAAACTCCTGGAAAATGCTCTGTTATTTCAGGATTTTTCTATTACCCTTAGTTTGTCACATAGAAATTATATGGGGAGACTCTTCAACAGAAGCAACATATAATATGTAACATGTTTTTGTTTGGTGATGAATTCTGGGATCAAAGAAAATAAGATATGAATGGCTCTGAGGCTGGTCTTACACGTGTTCTGGAACTGCAGGCTCTCTGGTCAAGGTTTCATTTCTCAACCTACTGGTTAGACACGTTCATAAGAGTCTACATGCAACTTGTCCAAGTAAATCTATTGGGCAGTTATTGATACTGGGTTTTAACATTGCCAAAGTCTTGAAGCATTTTTATAGTGAATTCCATAAAGAATACCTGCTATTTCCACCTGGCTACTCAGGATCCTTAGTTAAGCCTGCATAAATCAAGCTATCATGGGTCTAGAATATAACTGGGAAATAAGACATGATACCTCAATTGATGGGTGTAATACCATCCCAGGTTTTTCTGCTTCTCTAGAGATTGTTTCTTTCTTTAGTTGCAATGACCTTGTTGCTTTTAAGCTATTGTTTAAAGCTTTAAACATTTCTTTCACATTCTGAACTACTTAAATTAGGGTTTTCTCAGGGCATATACCTCATAGTGGCATTGCTGGGTCATATGGTAGATTTATTCCTAGTTTTTAGACCATAGAGAGTCTGCCTACAGTGCAGGAGACCCCGGTTCGATCCCTGGGTCAGGAAGATCCCCTGGAGAAGAAAATGGCAACCCACTCCAGTATTCTTGCCTGGAAAAGCCCATGGATGGAGTAGCCTGGCAGGCTACAGTCCATGGGATCGCAAAGAGTCTGACAAGACTGAGCGACTTCACTTCCTTCCATACTATTCTCCCTACTGGTTGTATTAATTTACAGTCCCAAAAGTGCAGGAGGGTTTCCTTTTCTCCACAAATTCTCCAAAGTTTATTGTTTGTAAGTTTTTTGATGGTGGCTATTCTGACTGGCATGAGGTGATATCTCAATGTAGTTTTGATTTGCATTGCATTTCTCTAATAGTTAGCTCTGTTGAACATCTTTTTGTGTGTTTGTTTACCATCTGTATATCTTCTTTGGGGAAATGTCTGCTTAGGTCTCCTGCCCAAGACACGTGTACCCCAGTGTTCATTGCAGCACTATATGCAATAGCCAGGATATGTAAGAAACCTAGATGTCCATCAACAGATGAACAGATGATGTGGTATGTGTATACAATGGAATGTTACTTAGCCATAGAAAGGATGGAATTTGAGTCAGTTGAACTGAGGAAGATTAATGTAGAGCCCGTTATACAGAGTGAAGTAAGTCAGAAAAAGAAAATCAAATATTGCATATTAAAGCATATATATGGAATCTAGGAAAATAATACTGATGAACCTATTTGCAAGAGAGGAAGAGATAGACATAGAGAACAGACTTGTGGATGCAGCAGAGGAAGGAGAGGGTGGGATAAATTGAGAGAGCAGCACTGAGATATATACACTACCATATATAAATTAGATAAAGAGGCAAGCTGTTGTATAGCAAAGGGGGTTCAACCTGGAGTGTGTGGCAACCTAGAGGGGTGGGATGGATTGGGTGAGAGGCAGGTTCAAGAGGGAGGGGATGTCTGCAAACTTATGGCTGATTCATGTTGTTGTATAGCAGGAACTAACACAACATTGTAAGGCAATTTAAAAAAACTATTTAGCACGTTGTAAAGGATCTAGTAAATGTTAGTGATAAATGTGCATTCAGGGATCTCGCAACAGGAGAAAGTGTCATAGCACAGCTTTCTCTCTATTTCCTATTCTGGAAAAAAAATATGTTCTTAGGGTGACTATCCCTTGCTTTTCACCACACAGGCAATCTATTAAGGGATATTAAGTTTACCAAGGTCCCTATTTATTGTGGCAAAAAACAGTTTCTTCTTTCTTTTATCATCATTTTAACATATCTCCCCCCACAATGGAACATGATATATTTTAAATGTCAAATATATGTTCAGATGGATCTTCACAGATGTTACTTTAAAAATTAGTATTCACACATCCATATCTAACTCTCATGGAATCAGATTCAATTACACACTTGTTTATGTATATACATGCATGCTCTTTTCTCTTTTGTGAAATTAGTGACATTAGAACACTGCAAAAGTGCATATTAAAATATTTTATTCAAATATGGTTTATTTATAATGTTTTATTAATTTTGGCTATACAGAAAAGTGATTCAGTTATACACACACATGCATATTTTTTCTTCATATTATTTTCCATTATTTTTTTCATAGAATATTGAATATAGTTTGTATAACCCTATATGTAGTGCTATACAGTAGGACCTTTCTTTTTTTTTTCTTCTATATATAATAATTTTTTTGTGCATTAAAATAAAATTTGTTTTTTTTTCCCTTTAAGCATCAACTGTTGAATAGTTTTCTCTATTTTGTATCCTCTGGTTTTGTGCCAATGTTATGTTTGTCATTAGTTTGCAATTTTTGTCATATCTTCACAAAATCTTCCTTTATGATTTTAATTCTAACTTACATTTTTATGGCATTCTTATACATTATGTATGTGGACAGTATTAAAAGGGTTCAACACTGAAAAATGATTTTTTTTACTTTTAATTAGCATATGGAAAATATTTTCTTTGACAACCTGTATTTCTTTTACCTATTTAATAATCATCTAACAGTACCAAACATCTGCTTTGTGCTGTGACCTGGTTTTGATCCTGAAGATATAGGAGACTCATTTGAAAAGATCCTCACCCATTTCTCAGAGTACCCTCAGTGTAGATGGAGAGGCAGACAGTAAACAAATAGTAAAACAACACCCCAAATTTTCTGATAGTGGAGTAAATAAACTACCAAGCTCTCATAGACAGTGAATAAGGAATCAAGCAAGATTGCAAGATTCCTGCTGAAATAGTCTAATGTAGACGGATGTCAAAATCATGAGAGCTAAGAAGCAAAACCACAGGGAGATGAAAACAGGAAAGGGACCAAAAGAGACATAAAGATCAGCTTCTCAGAAGAAATTCAAAATTAATTTCTTGAAAGCGAATAATACATTTTATGACTTTGAGTTTTGTATATTGGTTTATAATCAGTTAAATTGTGATTTTTAAAGCTCCAATATTACTGAATATTTAAGGACAAAGATTTATGGGAAACCTATATGGGATCGCAGAGTCGGACACGACTGAGTGACTGAACTGAACTGAACTGAACTGATATGCAGGTCAAGAAGCAACAGAACTGGACATAGAACAACAGACTGGTTCCAAATTGGGGAAGGAGTATGTCAAGGCTGTATATTGTCACCCTGCTTATTTAATTTATATTTAGAGTACATCATGCAAAATGCTGGACTGGTTGAAGGACAAACTGGAATCAAGATTGCTGGAAGAAATACCCTCAATATGCAGAAATTACCTCAGATATGCAGAAGACCTTATCGCAGAAAGTGAAGAGGAATTAAAGAGCCTTTTGATGAAAGTAAAAGAGGAGAGTGAAAAGGCTGGCTTAAAACACAACATTCAAAAAATGAAAATAAAATCATGGCATCTGGTCACATCACTTCATAGCAAATAGATGAGAAAACAATGGAAACAATTACAGACTTTATTTTCTTGGGCTCCAAAAGCACTGTAGATGGTGACGGCAGCCATGAAATTAAAAGATGCTTGCTCCTTCTAAGAAAATCTATGACACACTTAGACAACATATTAAAAAGCAGAGACATTACTTTGCCTAAAAACGTCCATAGTCTATGGTTTTTCCAGTAGTCACATACAAGTGTGAGAACTGGACAATAAAAAAGGCTGAGCATGAAAAACAGATACCTTCAAACTGTGGTGCTGGAGGAGACTCTTGAGAGACTCTTGGACAGCAAGGAGATCAAACCAGTCAATCCTAAGGAAATCCACCCTGAATACTCATTGCAAGGACTGATGCTGAAGCTGAAGCTCCAATACTTTGGCCACCTGATGCAAAGAGCTGACTCACTGGAAAAGACCCTGGTACAGGGAAAGGTTTGAAGGCAGGGGGAGAAGAGGACAACAGAGGATGAGATGGTTGGATGGCATCACCAACTCAATGGTCATGAGTTTGAGTCAACTCCAGGAGCTGGTGAAAGACAAGGAAGCCTGGTGTGCCACAGTCCATATGATCACAAAGGGTCGGACACAACTTGGTAACTGAACAACAAGAACAGTTTCTGGGAATGGCAAAGAGTGGTTTGTGGCCAATAAGTGTACTATAAAAATGAAAATATTAGTAGTCAGTATCTGAGTTATTAGTCAGGTCAAGTGTCCAAGATAAAAATAAGACTGAGTATACAATAGCATCCTAGTGACATTTTTAACATTGAAATGTATTCTCATTAAGTAGTATACAATAATTTTAATGTTAAAAATAAGTAAATTCAACTATATTATGGGGTTTCCCTGATAGCTTAGCCTGTAAAGAATCCACCTGCAATGCAAAAGACCCCAGTTCGATTCCTGGGTCAGAAGAGCTGCTGGAGAAGGCATAAGCTACTCACTTCAATATTCCTGGGCTTCCCGAGTGGTTCAGCTGATAAAGAATCAACCTACAGTGCAAGAGACCTGAGTTCAATCCCTGGGTTGGAAAGATCCCGTGGAGAGGGTAAAGGTTACCTAGTTCAGTATTCCAGCCTGGAGAATTCCATGGGATATACAATCATGAATAGTCAGACACAATGAGCAACTTTCACTTATGGATGTTGTGCATTCAATTAATCTCATATAAGAAAAGAAATTCACAAAGAGACTTCCATATGTTTAGTATTAATAACTTTTTGCTTAAAAATCTTACACTTACCATGATTATTACTAATTATTTAAAAACTTGAGATCAAGATGGCAAGTTTAAACAATAAAATGTTAGAACCATATGGTCTTTCCTCTCTCATTTTGTATAAGTATCGAGATTGCTAAGAGAAATATCAATAACCTCAGATATGCAGATGACACAACCCTTATGGTAGAAAGTGAAGAGGAACTAAAAAGCCTCTTGATGAAAGTGAAAGAGGAGAGTGAAAATTTTGACTTAAAGTTCAGAAAACTAGGATCATGGCATCTGGTCTCATCAATTCATGGGAATTAGATTAGGAAACAGTGGAAAGAGTGTCAGACTTTATTTGGGGGGGGGCCTCCAAAATCACTGCAGATGGTGATTGCAGCCATGAAGTTAAAAGACGCTTATTCCTTGAAAGGAAAGTTATGACCAAGGTAGATAGCATATTGAAAAGCAGAGACATTACTTTGCCAACAAAGGTCTGTCTAGTCAAGGTTATGGTTTTTCCAGTGGTCATGTATGGATGTGAGAGTTGAACTGTGAAGAAAG
The DNA here is from genome assembly GCA_006410875.1 of Neotragus pygmaeus. Lineage (NCBI taxonomy): Eukaryota > Metazoa > Chordata > Mammalia > Artiodactyla > Bovidae > Neotragus > Neotragus pygmaeus. The sequence continues at coordinate 625,032 of SJYV01033893.1, forward strand.
CTAAAAGCCGAAGAATTGATGCTTTTGAACTGTGGTGCTGAAGACTCTTGAGAGTCTCTTGGATTGCAAGAAGATCCAAGCAGTACATTCTAAAGAGATCAGTCTTGGGTGTTCTTTTGAAGGACTGATACTAAAGCTGAAACTCCAATACTGTGGCCACCTCATGCAAAGAGTTGACTCATTGGAAAAGACTCTAATGCTGGGAGGGATTGGGGGCAGGAGGAGAAGGGGACGACAGAGGATGAGATGGCTGGCTGGCATCACCGACTCGATGGACATGAGTTTGGGTGAACTCCAGGAGTTGGTAATGGACCCCATACAATTCATGGGGTCACAAAGAGTTGGACATGACTGAGTGACTGAACTGAACTGAACTGAACAATTGGAAAGTGAGTTAGAGTGAAAATGTTAGTCCCTCAGTCTTTGCGACCCCATGGAGAGTCAAGATGTAAAGGGAAGAGGGAGATTCTTTTTGAGTGAACACTAAGTTTACAGATTCTTGGTATATACTTGCAACTAAAAATCTATTTTTCTGAATGTATCTTTATAACTTGCCAAAGAAGCTTGAATGTTCTACAAAGACATATTTGGAACATCAGGTTAAAATGTAGGCATTTAGAAAACTAAAAGACAACTGACAATATAAGATTTTCTGATATTCAAACACTATCAAATGCTCAGTGTTATACCAACTATGTATAATATATGCTAGAAACATCAGAAAACATTAAATTATATCTTCAGCTATCTTCTAGTTCCCTAAAGGTTAACATAAAGAGGGAAACATGTAACTCTTCTAGTGTCTCTTCGATTATAAACAATTGAGTAGAAATTTCAGCTTAACTGCTGGAATATAAGAAAGGGGATAAATAAAGGTTCACAGTCCCACTGTATGGACAAAACAAGAGAAGTTGTTTATGGATTTCTTTTAATTTTAAAGGTTTTACAAAATTTGGGGGGAAAACTACATTTTCATAAATGAAATGTCCCTGAAATAAACCTAAAAATCCAGGCATGTATATACTTATATTCTTATACCTTCATATGTGAACCATGCAGAATTTCATTTACATATGATGATGTATTTTGGTTTTAAGGGGGACAATGAAAGGTATTTAAAATATCTGATGTGCAGTGTCCAGGACACTCTGCTTGTTACAAAGGCATATACTTTTCAGAAACTTCACTTAAATAGTGAGTGACATAATTAACTTGGAATCAGCTCAGAGATGAAGAGAATTATAAAAGAAACTCATCTTATTTTTAGACTCATGAGGATAAATACTGTATATTTAAAAACTTTAAGGGAAACATCTAGAAATTTCTATGACTTTCACATGTGAGACATAACTCTCTGGGATGAATCAAAAATTTATTACAATCAGAAAAATTCACCTTGGCAATGCTTTTTTCTTGATTGTACTTAGAATACTGTAAGCATAAAGTCAATGATTTGCTAAATTTTGTATGATTAAAAAGATAAACATATCTTTTAAATGTGTTCTCAAAGCAACTCAAGGAACTCAAGGTTCCTGTTTTTTGTTTTTCCTATTTATATGATCAAACTTTCAAGTCTTTGGTAAACAGAATTCTTGAGGAAGTGTGCATGTTTGATGTATACAGCAAAACATATCCTTCAAATATATTAAACCAAATATTAGAAATTTCACTCTTTCACTAAATTCCCTCATTTCTAGAGGGATGAGGCTAGAAGTTAGCCTATTTTTAAACNTTATGATATTTCTTTCGGCAATCTTGATTCCAGCTTGTGTTTCTTCCAGTCCAGCATTTCTCATGATGTACTCTGCATATAAGTTAAATAAGCAGGGTGACAATATATAGCCTTGATGCACTCCTTTTCTGATTTGAAACCAGTCTGGTGTTCCATGTCCAGCTCTAACTGTTGCTCTCTGACCTGCATATGGATTTCTCAAGAGACAGGTGGTCTGGTATTCCCATCTCTTTCAGAATTTTCCATAGTTTATTGTGATCCACACAGTCAAAGGCTTTGGCATAGTCAATAAAGCAGAAATAGATGTGTTTCTGGAACTCTCTTGCTTTTTCCATGATCCAGTGGATGTTGGCAATTTGATCTCTGGTTCCTCTGCCTTTTCTGAAACCAGCTTGAACATCAGGTTGTTCACGGTTCACGTATTGCTGAAGCCTGGCTTGGAGAATTTTTAGCATTACTTTACTAGCATGTGAGATGATAGGGCAAGAGAACGAGAAATGAGACACAAGAATTGAAAAGTGAAGACACAGTGAGAAGCAAATTCACAAGACACAGTGAGAAGCGAGGATCGGGGGCCAACATTGCTTCAAGGCGAAGATGCCAAAACTGAATACAAGCCAGCTTTATCACACTTTCAACCTTGAAGAAAGAATATGCGGGTAATAAGGCACTGGCACCCCACTCCAGTACTCTTGCCTTGGAAAATCCCATGGACGGAGGAGCCTGGTAGGCTGCAGTCCATGGGGTCGCTAAGAGTTGGACATGGCTGGGCGACTTCACTTTCACTTTTCACTTTCATGTATTGGAGAAGGAAATGACAACCCATTCTAGTATTCTTGCCTGGAGAATCCCAGGGACAGAGGAGCCTGGTGGGCTGCTGTGACTTAGCAGCAGAAGCAGCAAGCTGTAACTCATGTGGTCTTCAGGGCCAAAGAACAAAGTGATCGTTAACCATTGGGTAGCTAAGAAACAGTAATCAATAACAAATCAGTAACTAAGTCTAATATTCTTATCTATGGATTTTCCACCAGATACATAAAACAGGTGACTCTGAGAAACCAGCTGAGAAACGGTCCAACCCCAGGATCATATCTTGTTTTCAAAACTATGAACTGTTCCCTCTGGACTTGTTCCAAGAGTCTTCATGCCTTATAGCATCCAGTTTGTCAATAATTGTAAATTTCTTTTGTGGCCCTTGCTGGGGCCTGCTTTGCTTTTATTCTTCCCATCTCCTACACTTCTGACTGACATTGCATCCTTACACTTCAGAACACGATGAGTGCCAGAGACCTGTGCAGGAATAATAGTGGTCTTCAGAGGCTCAGCAATCAACATTTTTAACCCATTAGTTATCTCAAACCTATAACCTAAAATTTCTGGAATTTGTACATTGTCATCAGTTTTCCCAAAAATACTGTTCTGAAGTGTAACCTCAGGTCTGAGTGTTTTGTAATAACAGAAAGCATAGTCTTTAGTGACCGTCAGTCACTTTCCCACAGGAATTTACGGGATGAAGCGGTGCAGCACGTCTTTCATTCCTGTCTCTCTCTCTCTCAACTCACCTACACCCAAGCTGCTTCCTTTGGTGCAGTTTAAAGATTGGTTTCTTTCAGATATGATTCTTTGACTCTAAGGTAACTGATAATGTGAGTGAATGCATATTATACTGAGCACATCCTTAGACAAAACTTTAATAAGATGATGTAAATGTCAAGATGTAAGAATGTAACCATCAGAGGCCTTTCTGATAATCTCACATATTGTTTATTCATATAATACTGAAGTGACACTCTCTAGTTAGATTTTTCTGGTCGTTTCACACATTTAATTTTCTTTGTGAACATTCTTCTGAATATGTCCAGGTTTAATGAAAAGCTTTCCAGTCTTTCAAGCTCTTTATATCATGTTTGTTTTCTGTTTTCCCACAACAGACAGGACATGGTAAATATTCTATGATTATTATGAACAGATTTTTTAGGTAAAAAGGGTGTATATTCTAACCTCTTAGATGAATTAACCTATTTAATCATTCTAGAATTAAAATAATGTGTTACATGCAAAAAAAAATCCTAAAACTGAAGAGTTTATTATATATACAATATAGTTATTATTATATTATACATAATATCTATCATATAATATTATTTAATATAATATAGTTTAGTATACTACATCAGCAGGTAAAACCCAAGTTTAATAACCCTGTCACAATGACTTATTCAACGAAACAATTCAGAAAAAATGATTTGCAGAAAACCAAGTTCAACAAGAACTTCTAAGATCAAAGGGGGCAAGCAGTCACCTTAAAGTTGAGCAAATATGTATACAAAAATTAGAAATTAGAGAGTCTGGAAGATGCTAGGTTTTAAAATTCTTGAGAATATTGTATTGAATCTGACTCAAAATAAAAGTAAACCTCTTCTTGTGGCCTTTCCATGCTTACTTCAGTAGTTACAATATAATAGGGACTCAAAAATGCTTTAGGATTAATGTTGATTGAATAAGGAGGAATATAGCTATGAACACCATCACTACCATGAGAAAAGCCTACAAATGAAATTAAATTGTTGTGTTTAGTCTCAGAAACTGAATAGGAGATACCAAGTCTGCTGTCTTTAAAAACATCCCAGAATAGGTACTGATGATATAATTTTGTGGGCCACATTTTTATGCTTTTTATTCATGCATGAATTCAACATTTTATTGTAAGCACTAAAATGATATTTAATTATAGAGATAATTATTTTTAATAGCAAATGACTTACAAGTTGAACATTTGTTTGTACTTAATTAAACTGTTTTGGTCATTATGTATCATTTCACTACCTGCTTTTGAATAAAGATATTCATTTTCATTTGCTTTTAGTACACTTCAAGAAATGTAATTAAAAACTGATGACTAACCAAGATACTGTGCATCAAGAATGTGGAAATATTTACTCTCTGTGGAATGCAAATTAGTTGGGTATGCAGATTTTATAATACACAGATAGAGTTTTCAATAAATTTCAAGCAATGTGTTTAAAGGGGCAACCATTAATAATTTGTTGCTTATTCAAGCAATTGTTTTGAAGCTCTATTCACCATTTCCATGTACCTCAAATGAATGATTCACTCATATGAGATTGCCAGTCTTATTTAAAAAGTCAATCCATTAAGTACCTTAGATTTAATTTTTATGAAAGATTTAAAAAATAATTTCCTGTTTACATTGTTCAGATCCATTTCACTTGAGTATTTTGTCATTTACAGAAGTAACTCATCAATCTGCTAGTGCAGCCTTTCTTAATGTTATTTTTCTTAGTCCTGTGAAATGTGCTATTTTGAATCTCTGAAATGTTATAAACCGCCAGATTCCTAATTGCTTTGGATGCTGTGAAAAATAATTAATCCACATTATTTTTCATATTTAATTGACAGAGTAATGCATTTAACTAAAGACCTGCAATAAACTATTTCTAATTACTAAGGGTAGTGGAGTGGAAAACTAGGCTGTAAAACTTTACAAGGAAACAATGTTTTCTTCATTACATTAAAAGTCATTGTTGGTATAACTTTTTCAGAGACAAAAAATAAAGTCCCCTAAATGGAAGTTTCTGAAAAACTAGAAGGAGTTGTGGAATATTTTTACTCATGATTTAGTGAGATGTTTTAATTAGTACTTTAATAGATTGCACTGGTGATGTATGTTAGATATTAATTTACCATCCTGGCACTAAAATTTCTCTTTCTTTATTTGGCAGAACTTTATGAGGGAGCTACAGTATGGTAGGCTACAGTCCATGGGGTCACAAAGAGTAGGGACACGACTGAGCGACTGACTTCACTGTCACTTTCACTTCTTCACTATGAGGGAGCATGTCGCTGCCAGAATGAGTGATCTTTATCACTGGCCTGTATTTAATTCATTCTGTATCTACAGATACAGACATTCACCTGAAAAGCTATGTCAAATTTTAGAAGTCACTGAAATATGTAGATATACCAGGAACTGGGTCCATTCTTAGCTTCCAAAGCAGGGACTCCTCGTTAGAAACTGATCCTTGATGTCACAAACTGGGGTGTGAAATATTAGGCTCTGAGTAGTATTATTTGCATTGTCTTGTGGCCCTGAGGTTTTTAATTAATAGCATATCCTTCTTTTCCTCCCCATAACTCCTGGCTAAAATAAAAAGTGTCTCCACTGGTATTTCATTCAGTTGCATATTTAATTTTAATGATGTACATATTCCAACAACAGACAACTGAAGCAAGTGACCTGTTTCAGGGAATGTAAATTATTTTCAGGATTTCAGAACTTGAAAAGGTATAAGAGGAAGGAGAAAATGCTGGGCTGGTGTGAAGCAATAGCCTGTAATCCTCGCAGGATTCCTAACACCACTAGGACCCCAGAGGGCTCAGAAGAGTGGGCTGATACCTCGCAAGCCTCCACACTGGTGAGTGTAGCAATGGTACCTTGAATGGCTTGTGTGAATGGATGTTGAGGGAATGGCGGGGAGGGAAGGGCTTCCTAAGTTAACAGTTCTCTGCTTTGCATTGGATATTGTTTATATAGATGCTGTTTAATGGGAAGTAATTACCAAAATTTTATAGAATTTAGAGTTTAACTCAGATTAAATAACAATTCATTTTATTTCTGTTTCTTTGGACATTGTCCATCCATTATGTCAGTGACCTTAAAGAGATATTTAAAGTTTATATCTTGCATTCTACACTTTTTTAAATGAAATCAATGGAGGAAAACAAATTGGGTTATCCAAAATAATGAAAAAAATCAGAATCATACTTTTTGTGTTTTCCTATATTCTAAAAATGTCTTTATATGAATGTAAAAATTATAATTTTGATATACTATTGTGAATTAAGTAATTGCAAGAATTATTTGAAGACCAATAACATACTCATTCTTGCATTGTTTTCTGCTTTAAGTTTACATGTTTGTCTTCAGTTAACTTTATTTTCCAGTGATTAGGAAAAGAACTTATTAGCAAAAGAGGTTTTACAAGGTCTTTGTTACTATTTTGCATGCAGTGTATTTAATTTTGATTTAAGGAAGGATGATTTCATTCAATCTCTAAGTTTAATTGACATGTTAGTTATATTTTAATTACTGTTTTACCAATTTACAAGAACAGAAGTGTTTTTATTGGCCTGATTTATTAATTTATGAACATGTAATTAAACATTTGTAAAAGTTACAGGTTTCTTTTTGCTTTTGAGTTATTTGATAATTCCTATAATTTTACATAGAAATAATAAACCTGAACAAATATTATTGAATGAATTTAAATAGACACCAATGGAAGGAATAGGCTTTCAACTGATGAAACATAGAAGTGGGAATCCTGTTTAATTTCACTCATCTTAAACAGCGCGAAAAAGGGCTGAGGGTATTTAAAAAAAGAACAACTGCAATTTGATTGGACAGTCCAAGTTCTGGGGAATAAATTCTTTGAAATCATTATCTGCAATGATTCATCTCACTCTGATATACTGCTTTGTAAGTTAATGTTTTCAATAAAACTGCTTGGCATAAGTTTACACCACTCAAAATACATGTTGCACAATATGTATACACAAAGCCAGACTTTGTAGGTATCATGCAGTAGGTAAAAATTTTTCAATAAATATATTACTTCTGTGATCTCATTATAGTGGCTTTAGTGTTTAATTCTTATTTAGTAGAACCATAGATCCAAACCAGAAAACAATCTTGAGTAAAACATTTAGCCTGGATTTCTCTTATAATTTTGGATAACTTAATATTAGCTTTGTTTTACATATATTAACTTTATTTTGTACATATGTACAAAATTTTACATATTTTACATTCATGGCCCAGAGAAATTAAGTGACTTTCCTAGTGTCACTTAGCTAGTAAATGTCACTCCTAGGATTACTAGAATTCTTCCTTCTCAAGGTAAGGCTTGTTGTATTAGGGCGATAGCCTGCAGTCACTGTAACCTAACCCCACATCTAAGAAAAAATAAAATATTCCTTATGTCATAGTGTGCATGTCTAGGGCAGTTCTCCTAGGTTCACTGTCAAAAGTTCACTGATTGTTTAAACTCCATCCATCTTTCTATATTGCCTTCTTAAGCACATGAGCTCTTAGGTCACTGAGGAAAGGAAAAGGCTATGTGGTTCATTGTTCATGAGCTATTATGGAGCAACCTGTAATGTGTAGGCATCCTTCCATTGGCCAAAACCTAGTCCTATAGACCCGTCTGAACTGCAAATGAGGCTGGTGAGTGTCAAGAAGCCATATGGACAGGACAAGCAAATGGAACTAGTGAGCACTTAGCACATCTCTGCCACAGTCTGTTCTCTGGTCACCACATATTCATGTCACGTTTCTACTCTTTCATGAAGAAGAAGCATTGCTTTCCAAGAGAGATAACTAAAAATTCTTTTGTTCAGTGAATTCAATTAAAGTCCATTATTGTTGTGGTTGTTCAGTCACTAAGTTGTGTCCAGCTCTTTGTGACCCCATGAACTGCAGCACACCCAGGCTTCCCTGTCTTTCAGTATCTCCTGGAATTTGCTCAAGTCCATAGTCTTTCGTTATTTATCATCCTCATATAAGGATGTGATGGTGAATCACCTATAAATAAATTATCTGTACCTTGCAACTAGCTCCCAACATACATACATACCCAGCAGGAGAGAGGTAAGAAAAGGTAAATCAAAATAAGCACTGATGTTTGGAAAGAGAAAGAATAAGATGAACATGGAAATCAGGGGTCAATTCCTGCTAGACAGACATTATCAAGTCTCTCTGACTGAGAGGTAAGGGAGGATCCTTGAATTGGCTTTGACCCTGTTCCCTAGGAGATCTCACTTGGACATCCTTCTCTCTAGCCTCTCTTCTATTACTGTCCCTGTTCACATTTGAAGTGCCTACAGAAACTTGTATCACATTTTTTTTTTTCCCCCTGCTTGGGGAAAATTATGGGGCCAATAGTTTTTTTAAGTCTTAGATATTTCAAAGCTCATACTTCTGGAATAATGGTATTTTAGTACTACAGGCCTCTGAAATCTGCTTGGGTTCTGATTTCTCTTTGCTTCCTGATAGTATGTGAGTCTAGGAAAGTTCTTTCTTGGTTGCTTTTAATCCCCAATTATCCATGCCTTTTTCTCATGATCTTATGTTGAAAAGCGGACAAGAGGACCACATCTTCAATATCTTTGTCTAGAGATACTTTGTTCAGCTGAGAGGGTCCACTCAGTGTCAGCTTTAAATATCATATTAGTCTTGAGTCACTTTATTCAAATAAAGTGATTTTGTTACTCATTTCAAGGTCAGATCTACCAGTTGGGGTTTAGAAGAAGCCATACATTGGGTCTAGAAAACCCTGAAACTTCTGGATTCTCTCTATTTCTGGTCAGATCTGCTTTCACACAAACCACTTAGTTCCTGACCTCATATTTCTCCTGTAACACCTTGCTAAATGTAGTGGATAGTATTTAACATACATTATGAAGTTTTGTTTTTCAATGTAGTTTGAGTGTTGCCAGCCCAACAGGCCTAGGTTCTGCCTCTTGAGTTAATCCAAATAGAGATTTTGCCAAGAGTTATGCCCAAACTTCATAAAGATGAATAGCTTTCTACCTTTGTAAATCGGTTCCCTGCTCCCTGTTGCTTAAACATTAAACAAAAGCCACATATTTGTGATTTTCATTATGGTAGCACAGGCTTTGGCTCCTGATTTCTGTATTTGGATAGTTATATAAGCTGCAGCACACTCAGAGAAAAACAGAAAGCTGTGATTTTATAGAAAATATGATATAAAATTTATTTAACCTACTATTGGAAAACTTAAAATGTCAGAAATTTGCACAAGTTTAGTAATCGCGAGAACTAGCAACCACCTATACAAAAGAGTAACACAGACAGGAGGCTAGAGTTTCTAGAACCTAAAATGTTGACTGAGACCTCTCAGAAATATACCCCAACTTTGAGAAGGTGTTCAGTTCTTAACTTCTCAACTGGTGGAGGAAACTTGGAGCTCAGAGGAAGGACCCTGAGGATTTAGGACCAATATCCCTGAAAGGAATGCAATCCTTCTACATTCAAGTGGGAAAAAGGAGTTGGTGCAATAGTTCAAGGAGTATGAGAAAATAAAGAAAAGAAAAAAACTTAGAAACTAGACCCATCTTCCACTGCTGACTCAAAGAAGCCTTGCTGGAACATGCTACAGAAAAAGAGCCTTCTCTCTCCTCCTGTCTTTTGATTTCTGTTATTTATTATTTTTTAGGTTACATATTAGTTTTATTGTGAATACAGAAACACATATGGTTCTATTACAGTTTCAGAAAAATTACTAAACAGATATCTACATTGATTTTTAACTTAAACAATTATAAATGAAAAACAGAAAGAGCATTATTTAATTTGATAAAATGCATTTATTAAGACTTTAAAAATAGCTTATATAACTGTAGAGCTTTAGAAATATTTACATTAAAATTAAAGACCAGTCAATTGTGTTAGTTTTTTATAGCTGTATAACATTGTCATAAACTAATGGCTTAAAACAATAATCTTGTATTAGCTCATAGCTCTATAACTCACCATGTCTATTGACCTGAAAATCTTTTAGTACTAGCATTGGCAGGACCTGACCATGAAGTAAATGTCAAAGGAGACATCTGGTTTAAAAGCTCCAAACTTCAGCATCTTGGAAAAGAATATAGAAGAATGCATTTAAAGCTGGATGGTATTAACTTAGTAATCAGTAGAGAAAAATAAGAATAGAAGCTTCAACAAACTCAGAAATTTCAAAAGCTTAGCATAATAAGGGTTTACTCCTTTGATCCTCCAACAATGAATGCAGAGATCTCTGCTCCTCCCCTCTCATGTCTTAAACATATCTGGTGGTGGTTGGTTGGTCGTTGAGTTGCCAAGTTGTGTCCGACTCTTGCAGCCACACGGACTGTAGCCCACCAAGCTTTCCTGTCCATGGGATTCTACAGGCAAGAATACTGGAGTGGATTGCCATTTCCTTCTCCAGGGGATCTTCCTGACATGTCTTAAACATGCCTCTCATCTCCATGTCTTAAACATAGGCCCTTGGAGTAAGTTTATTAAATAAGGGACAGAGGATAAATAGATGATCATGGAGATACATGGTTACATTTATTTATTTATTTATTACTTTATTTTACTTTACAATGCTCTACTGGCTTTGCCATACATCGACATGAATCCACCACAGGTGTAGAAGTGATATGCATCATTGTATCTTGGCAACATGGACTGGAACCAATGACATATCCCAGTGTACCTGTCAGAATGATGGGAAAGAAAGCTTTCCTATATGACCCAAACAGGGAAACTGAGAGCACTTAATCAGACTCTACCACGGTTAGATTCTGCTTTTGAATGCTTTTGTCCTGCATTTCGATTTGTAAAACCAGGCTTTTATTGTTATTGTGTAATAATACTGGTATCTTCTGTTGTCATCAGAGCATTTGAAGTTTTTATACACAAATCATACTCCATCTAAACATGATGAGGAAGAGGATGAAGGGGAGGAGACAGGGAAGGAAGAAAAGGAGGATGACGAGGATATGACTATTATTTGCTGGGAAATTTTCTAAGCATTTCACACATCATTTCATTTGTAATATTACAGGGACTGATGAGGTAGGCATGATCATTATCCCTGTTTTGTGGATAAAGAAATTGAGTTATAGACAAATTTAAAGCTTGCCCAAAGTGACTGAGCTGAAGCTAGGTTTCCATCAGTCCAAGCAGTCTAAATCCAGATGGCTGTCCTCCTGTCTCTTGGATGGGGGAGAAAGGTCATTATCTGAATTGTGTACATTTGATTAAATACAAAAATTGTAAGTGAGATAATAATACATTATAATGTGGCATAAAGACAAATATGGCCATTTCATTATAATTTCATGAGTATTTGTGTCTGATATAGTATTTTCTTCCCTGCATTGGCTGACATAACTATGGTCAATTTCACTATTGTATCCTCAATAACTAACCTAATTGAAAAAAATAGCATTTTATTTTTTTTTTATCCATAAGGCAGTTCAAACCCTCTGCTTTCTAAATTCAGAAAATGCTTACTTAGCCTAAAGTTTCTTAAGTTTAATAAGATTATTGAAGGATTTGAGAGATGTTTATTAAGCAACCATCTTTGTAATTGTAACCAATGGGATGAGGGAACCTCTTGGATGACCGCCAGGGAAAAAATCCTTCAAATTTATTATAATACAAGTTTCCATGTTAAAAAAATAAAATAAAATAAAAATAAACAGTACCTTATATTGACTACCTTGTTACTGTTCAGTCACAAAATCATGTCTGATGTTTTGCAAACCCATGCCAGGCTTTCCTGTCCTTCACTATCTCTGAGAGGTTGTTAAGATTCATGTCCATTGAGTCAGTGGTGCTGTCTAACCATCCATCCTCTGCCTCTGTCTTTTCCTTTTGCCTTCATCTTTCCCAGGATCAGGGTCTTACCCTTAAGCAATTTCCTGGATCAAAAATAGTTCAACACTAGATTCAAAATGAGAGAAAAGGAAACTGAAGCAATAAGAAACTGAAATAAGGTGAGGTACTTCATGGGAATAAAGTTTAAGAATCTATGGAACTCAAAATAGGGAGATCAAAAAATGTCATTTTGGGAAGTCATCAACAACTCCATGGAAAGTTACTTTTCTATAATTAGTGATGGCTCTTTAAAACCTAAAGAGCCTCTTGATAAAAGTGAAAGAGGAGAGTGAAAAAGTTGGCTTAAAACTCAACATTCAGAAAACTAAGCTCATGGCACCCAGTCCAATCATTCATGGCAAATAGATGGGGAAATAATGGAAACAGTGAGAAAGTTTAATTTTTTTTGGGGGGGGGGCTCCAAAATCACCACAGATGGTGACTGCAGCCATTAAATTAAAAGATGTTTACTCCTTGGAAGGAAAGTTATGACCAGCCTAGATAGCATCTTGAAAAGCAGAGATATTACCTTGCCAACAAAGGTCCATATAGTCAAGGCTATGGTTTTTCCAGTAGTCATGTATGGATGAGAGCTGGACTGTGAAGAAAGCTGAGCACCAAAGAATTGATGGTTTCAAACTGTGATGTTGGAGAAGACTCTTGAGAGTCCCTTGGACTGCAAGGAGATCAAACCAGTCCATCCTAAAAGAGATCAATCTTGAATATTCACTGAAAGGACTGATGCTGAAGCTGAAGCTCCAATACTTTGGCTATCTGGTGCAAAGAGCTNGTTGGAGAAGACTCTTGAGAGTCCCTTGGACTGCAAGGAGATCAAACCAGTCCATCCTAAAAGAGATCAATCTTGAATATTCACTGAAAGGACTGATGCTGAAGCTGAAGCTCCAATACTTTGGCTATCTGGTGCAAAGAGCTGACTCACTAGAAAAGACCCTGATGCTGGGAAAGATTGAGGACAGGAGAAGGGGACAACAGAGGATAATATGGTTGGATAGCGTCACTGACTCAATGGACATGAATTTGAGTAAGTTCCAGGAGTTGGTAATGGACAGGGAAGCCTGGCCTGCTGCGATCCATGGGGTCAGTCGCAAAGCTTTGGACACAACTGAACAACTAAACTGAACTGAACTTTAAGGCTATAAATAGTCTACAGTTAGGTAGAAAAGAGCAAAGTAACAATCAATGTGTTAGATGAAGTGATTTTCCACTTTAAAACACATATTCATCGGCTCAAGGCACATTTTCTATTCTGTGTACATGATTTGCAATGAGGTACTTGCCTCTAGAAAAAAAAATATATATACACATACACACACACACACATATATATACACATATATACATATATGTGTGTGTGTGTGTATATATATATATATATGTAAAGGAAACTATAAGCAAGGTGAAAAGACAGCCTTCAAAATGGGAGAAAATAATAGCAAATGAAGCAACTGACAAACAACTAATCTCAAAAGTATACAAGTAATTCCTGCAGCTCAATTCCAGAAAAATAAACGATCCAATCAAAAAATGGGCCAAAGAACTAAATAGACATTTCTCCAAAGAAGACATACAGATGGCTAACAAACACATAGAAAGATGCTCAACTTCACTCGTTATCAGAGAAGTGCAAATCAAAACCACAATGAGGTGCCATTCCATGCCAGTCAGAATGGCCGTGATCCAAAAGTCTACAAGCAATAAATGCTGGAGAGGGTGTGGAGAAAAGGGAACCCTCTTAAACTGTTGGTGGGAATGTAAACTAGTACAGCCACTATAGAGAACAGTGTGGAGATTCCTTAAAAAACTGGAAATAGAACTACCATATAACCCAGAAATTCCACTGCTGGGCATACACACCAAGGAAACCAGAATTGAAAGGGACATGTACCCCAATGTTTATCACATCACTGTTTATAATAGCCAGGACATGGAAGCAACATAGATGTCCATAAGTAGACGAATGGATAAGAAAGCTGTAGTACATATACACAATGGAATATTACTCAGCCATTCAAGGAATACATATGAATCAGTTCTAATGAAGTGAATGAAACTGGAGCCGATTATACAGAGTGAAGTGAGCCAGAAAGAAAAACACCAATACAGTATATTAACACGTATATATGGAGTTTAGAAAGATGGTAACAATAACCCTGTATGCGAGAGAGCAAAAGAGACACAGATGTATAGAACAGTTTTTTGGACTCTGTGGGAGAGGGAGAGGGTGGTATGATTTGGGAGAATGGCATTGAAACATGTATTGAAACGAATCACCAGTCCAGGTTCTATGCATGATACTGGATGCTTTGGGCTGGTGCACTGGGACAACCCAGAGGTATGGTACAGGGAGGGAGGAGGGAGGAAGGTTCAGAATGGAGAACACGTGTATACCTGTGGCAGATTCATGCTGATGTATGTCAAAACCAATACAATATTGTAAAGTAATTAACCTCCAATTAAAGTAAATAAATTTATATTAAAAAATAAAAATAAGCAGAAAAAAATTATTTGTAATAAGGTACATATTTGTAATATAATTTTCAAATAATATTTATGTCCATTGTGCCATCATAATTTGCAATCATACTGAATTATATGTAGTATAATTATTCAAATACATAATGAAATGGAGACGTTGTTAAGAGGTTAACAAATTACTCCAAATCATAAGGACCAAAGACTTCTAGTATCTTATTTATATACCAAACCCACTTTAAGAAGTTGATAATGTTGGCATATTGCAAGGGAAGATAGTGTATTATTTTTTAAAAAGTGGGATAATTCACCTTGGTGGCAAGTAAGAAAGAATTGGTGACTCGAATTTCTGATTTTAAATCCTAAGATTTTTCCAATTTGTTATAAATTCAGACACTTTCATGCTAAAACTTCTAATAATGAGGTGCAGTAAATAATGAATAATAACTTGTAATAATGAGGTGGAGTGAAGATCATGTGCTATTGAAAATAACCACACCCAAGTCTAGTAGGATTTTGTATTCAAAATTAACATGTTATAAATTACTTGTCTTTTATTAGTAACCTTAGCAATGATGTTGTTTGAATTGATTAGAATATATTGAATGTGCGTGCTAAGTTCTTTCAGACATGTCTTACCCTGTGATTGTAGCCCACCAGGTTCCCCCTCCATGGGATTCTTCAGGCAAGAATACGGGAGAGGATTGCCATTCCCTTCTCCAGATGATCTTTCTGACCCATGGATCAAACTTGAGTCTCTTGCATTGCAGGCAGATTCTTTACCATTTGAGCTACAGGGTAGTCCAATATATACACTACTATGAGCATTGAGTAGAATTCCCTGTGCTATACAGTTGGTGATAAACATAGCATTGTGTATACATATGGCTAATTCACTTTGCTGTACAGCAGAAACTAATACAACATTTGTGAAGTGACTAACTCTCAATTTAAAAAACAAAAAAAATTAAAATATCGCATATAGCTTCCCCAATGCATGAGAAAATGAAATGCAAATCCACTCATATTAAGAATTGATATGTCTGTATTAATAATTAAATGATAAATTAACCATTTTCCAGTTACTACTCACCAGTCATCTTCCTCAACTTCTTTCTTTCCAAGTATCCCCTTAGTCTATTTTTACTTACCAGGCTGAAGAAAATCATATATCTGCCTATAGCAAATGAACTGATATTGCCCCACAAACATAATCTCTCTTAGAAACCAAAGAAAAGGTAAATAAAAAGAGAAGCTTGAGTATGTTAAATTTTTCATTAAACCTAATGACTTATTTTCCATGAAAGTGAAAGTGAAGTCACTCAGTCATGTCTGACTCTTTGCAATCCCATGGCCACGGGATTCTCCAGGCAGGAATACTGGGGTGGGTTGCCATTTCCTTCTCCAGAGAATCTTCCCGACACAGGGTTCGAACCCAGGTCTCCCACATTGTGGGCAGACTCTTTACTGTCTGAGCCACCAGGGGCTCCCTTTATTTTCCATAGGCTCACTCTTATTTCTTTCCATACCTAAGCAAGTCCTTTATACATTTGGAAAATAAATGTCAGGGCAGATGGAGTTTTCAGGAGTGCCTTTTTTTGACTTCATTTTCTTCCTCTTTTTGATTCTTTCACATTTGATCATTTATCAGTTATTGCTTTTAATCACTATTACAGAGCCTTTACTAAGCACTGCCAAAGGCAGTAGTAAATAGTAAATGAAAAGGAAAATGATTTCTTAGAATAACTATAAAAAAAGGAGGAAAATGAAATAAAAGACATCATGCCTTTCAAGAGCTTTGATTTTTGTAAGTAAGTAAATCATTAAAAATATATCCCAGTGGTTGTTATGGAAACAGACTGAATTGAAAAATGCAAAGGGGAAGACTAGTGCTTTAAATGTCACATCATGAAGAAAGGTTACATTCACCATGCAGTTTAAATTCATGCATTAACTTTAATTGTATAGTTACTGAACAATGTCGAAACATCATTATTCACAATAGTAATGATTGATCTAAAAATGCTCCTCAGAGGAAGAATTCTTTTTGTCTACAGAATTAGTCACGAGATCATGTTCAGAACTGTTCTTTATCAAAATATGTCATGTCTATCCATTTCATTTAGATATAAATTAAATTGTGAGCACCTCAAAAAGACATTTATTTCTCAATAGTTGTTTAATTCTCAATTACTACTATTTGGAACACACTGATTTCCCAATATCCCAATTTAATTATATGACACCCAATGATCATTATTATGTGTACCCAGATGGACACGTGTGGAATTGGGGTGACTTCTTTCTCTCCACACACAAGTGACCCAGTGTCTTCTTTGTGTTCGTTTTTGTGGAGTGTTGTCATGTTTTATAGAAAGGAGACAGGCAGAACAAATCAATGTCCTCTTTGTCAAATCAGGTTGTTTTTGCCTCAGAATGAAAATTGTACCTGGAAATAAATGGAAAATGTCAGTGGTCCTGAAGAATTGGAGCAATAATCTCCCTAATCAAGAGACAAATAGGATAGAGCTCACAGAAGCATTTATATCTCAAAACACATTTACCAATAATATGATAAGAACATTTTTAATTCCTGTTCTGTGCTGATGAATTTAGATGTCCTGGTAACCCTGAAATCAGGTATGCTGTTCTCAAGACACAGACAGAGAAACTAGGTCCAGAAAGATTAGAAAAGTGCTAGAACAGGAATCCTGATTTCTATGCTACTCCACAGGGCACATTTTCTTCGTATAACTGTTTGACAGTTACATCACATGATATATGATGCTAACCTAGAGCAACTGCTCTACTCATTCATCACTGTGTTATTTGCACTGCCTGATGAATGAAGTGCTTGGCATCCAGGGCTGTATATTGTTGAGTTACAGTTTGGGACTCCAGAACTTTCTGCTATCATGGAATGAAGTAAGGATTAATAAATCACTAGGGAATGAGTGATTCAGAACTATGTGAATTACAGTTATCAAGCAGTTTGCAATGTATCTGCATTTATTCATTTAACTATTCTCTATTGAAAGTCAGCTGAGTGTGAAGCACTGCTCTATGAAATAAATGTATAGTAATGGAAAAACGATAGTCCTCATCCTCAGGAATTTAGTGAGCAAAACAAATAAATGAATAGGTTAAAAGTTTGATAGGATAGGGAGTCAAAATAGGGTGTTAGAAGAGCCCTTACGTGTCACTGGCCCAGCTGTAGGAGTTCAAGTTCCCCAAAGACCACAGAGAGTTGGAAATATGAAGAGGATGGTTCCAGGCAGGATAGAGCACCCTACATAAGCCATTTATCATGTGAAAATTGCACTCCTGTATTTTGTTTACTTTTTTTTTACTTTATTTTACTTTACAATACTCTATTGGCTTTGCCATAAATACATTTTCTATAGTTAGTAAACAGAACCATCTTCAGGAATTGAGTTAGAGAAATACACTTGACCTAAAACAAGACATTATTTTTGTTCCTGGTGAATGTTGGGCTCCTATCACAGAAATAATTCAGAAATGAGAGAGATGTCAAGAAAGTAAAGTGATAATTAATTAATTTTTTATTTTAATTTTATTGGAGTATAGTTAATTTTCAATGTTGTATTAGTTTCTGGTGTACAGAAATGTGAATCAGTTATACATACACATATATCCACTCTTTTTTAGATTCTTTTACCATATAGGGCATTCCAGAGTACTCAGTAAATTTCCCTGTGCTATATAGCAAGTTCTTATTAGTTACCTACCTTATATATAATAGTGTGGGTATGTCAATCCCGATCTCCAAATTTCTCTCTCCTCCCTTTTATCTCCTGGTAACCATAATTTTTGTTTGTTTGCTTGTTTGTTTTGTTTGTTTTTTATATCCATCCCTCAACTTCTGTTTTGTAAATAAGTTCATTTTTACCCTCTTTTTTTTTTGATTCCACATATAAGCAATATCATATTTGTCTTTCTGCATCTGACTTTCTACATTCTGTATGACAATCTCTAGGTCTATCTATGCTTTTGCAGATGGCATTATTTGTTCTTTTTTGTGGCTGAGTACTATTCCATTGTATATATGTAGAGTATGCTCTTACAGGGAGTGTGGGCAAATGGGTAAGCAGCTGGCCTGGGTTTCTTTGGCCGGCTGGTTAGGAGGGGCATGCAAATGAAGGGACAGAATATTCACTTGGAAAAGAGTGCTTGCCTGTCATATTCTCTGACTTTCATCCCAGCTCTATTTTCTCAAGAGGAGAAGGGATTTTTGTCCTTTTTTAGCTTATATCAGAAGTGTCATGGCTCTGGTGCCTGAGGGGAACTTACCTGCAAGGTTAATTTTATTTTAATGAGAGCACGATGAACAGCAGATTACATCCAGATGTGCAGATTCCAGCCTTTCTCCTCATTTATTCATCTGCTCCAAGACCATATCACCCCAAAATGGGTGGTTTCCTATCAGTCTGAAGGTTCCTGCTTTCCTTTGTCTGCCCATGGACCCCTCCCATTTACAAGATGTGTGGTTTCTGGCCTCCTGGCCATATTCCCCTCTCTCTGCTCGCATCTAGTTACCTGCCTGCTGGAAAACTTTCTATAGGTAGTGAAATTAACTAAATATTTTGTGTACTTTTTTCAGCTCTAATATCCAACATATAGTCTTATGTATGAGGGCTGTAATAATTCAGTGGCCTCATGAAAGTGGCTTCCTTTGAGAGGATAGTGAAACTTCCTAGTGAAGAGGAGCTGTGTGTCAAAACACATTCTTTTAGAAGGAAACAAGGACTTGTAAGTGTATTTGCTCCCTTGCAACACAGAGGTCGGAAAACAATGCAATAAAACTAGTGTTTTTTGAATATATACTGTGTACCAGGAATGGATCTGAGCACCCAACACACCAACAACTCATTTTAACCTTACTGCAGAAGAGGAAAGAAGTCACTTGTCCAAGTTTATTATTCTACTAAATCTTACTCTTGAATCCATGCTTATTACACTTTCCTGTGCTACAAAGAGGGCTTCTTTTGTAGCTCACCTGGTAAAGAATCTGCCTGCAATGCAGGAGACTCTGGTTCAATTCCTAGGCCAGGAAGATTCCCTGTCGAAGGGACAGAGTACACATTCCAGTATTCCTCCACCTGCAGTGGGGGGACCTGGGTTCCATCTATGGGTTGGTACAAACCCCTGGAAGAGGGCATGGCAACCCACTCCAGTATCCTTGCCGGGAGAAACACCATGAACAGAGGAGCCTGGAAGGCTACAGTCCATGGGGTCTCAAAGAGTAGGACACAAATGAGCGATTAAGCACCACACAGTTTGTGCCAAAGAATATGCTCAGGAAAAGATAAAAACAATGACTTTATTAGAAGAAGCAAGTTTAATTCAGATTCACATTCAACTCTGAATTTGTTGCACACTTTATACACATATATAATATGTATGTATGTGAAAGTGAAAGTCACTCAGTCATGTACAACTCTTTGAGACCCCATGGACTATAATGTCCATGAAATTCTCCAGGCCAGAATGGAGTGGATAGCTGTTCCCTTCTCCAGGGATGTATATAATAGTATTCTCTAAGTTTGTACATATTTTATATCGTATATATGTATTTTTAATGAGCAAAACAGACTTCATTTCTGTTCAGTCACTCAGTTGTGTCCAACTCTTTGCGACCACATGAACTGCAGCAATCCAGGCTTCCATGTCCATCACCAACTACTGGAGCTTACTCAAACTCATGTCCATCAAGTCAGTAATGCCACCCAACCATCTCATCCTCTGTTGTCCCCTTCTCCTCCTGCCCTTAAACTTTCCAAGCATCAGGGTCTTTTCAAATGAGTCAGTTCTTTGCATCAGGTGACCAAAGTATTGGAGCTTCAGCTTCAGCATCAGTACTTCCAATGAATATCCAGGATTTCCTTTAGGATGGACTGGTTTGATCTCCTTACAGTCCAAGGGACTCTCAAGAGTCTTCTCCAATACCACAGTTCAAAGGCATCAATTCTTTAGTGCTCAGCTTTCTTTATAGTCCAACTGTCACATCCATACATGACCACTGGAAAAACCATGGCTTTGACCAGAGGAAGCTTTGTCAGCAAAGTAATGTCTCTGCTCTTTAATATGCTGTCTAGGTTGGTCATAGCTTTTCTTCCAAGAAGCAAGAGTCTTTTCAAGGCTACAGTCACCTCCTGCAGTGATTTTGGAGCCCAGGAAAATAAAGTCTGTCATTGTTTCCTTTGTTTTTTCATCTATTTGCCATGGAATGATGGGACCGGATGCCATGATCTTGGTCTTTTGAATGTCGAGTCTTAAAACAGCTTTTTCACTCTTCTTTATATTTCCCATTGCACAGCCTTTGCATTTTCCATTACACAGATAGAAAAACTTAGGTTTTTGACTAGATATCTTGCCCAAGGGGATTCATCAGCATCTAAAATAGCTCAATTCATTGCATTTATATAGGAATGGTAATCTCTTCTAAGATTTTTATTTGTACCTTCTAAATGTTAAAGTGAAAATACAATGTAGTTTTAAATAGTGTTTAAAATGAATTTGGAGATGAGAAATATACTTACTGGATCTTTATTTGAAATAACTGACTTCGTGACTATACTCATGCTCTAGGCCTGGCTTGCTGTGATTCATGGGATCGCAAAGAGTCGGACACGACTGAGCGATTGAACTGAACTGAACTGAATTATCTATCTAGATGTTAGATAGATATAATTATCTAATTATTAATCACATTTCTGGAGGAAGGGATGAGGTTATTTAATAGATTCTCTTAAATTAAGCAAGGAGTTAATTTGTTTTAACTATTTAGCATAAATGTCTATTCAACATATGGAACTAGTCACTCAGGTTAAATGCCAAAATGACCTTTTGGTTGATGGTCTGTTAAATTATTTTTATATCACCATAATAATTGTCAATTTTAATTATTAGGTGGAATAATCCATGAGTACAATTTTGTGATCCCATATTAGAAAACCAGCATCTCAAATGCAGATATGGGAACTTACACAACCAGTTTCTATGTGAAGGATGCAGCCTACAGGAATAAAATTTAATTTAACAACCCAGTAATTCTTTAAAGATAAAAAATGAAAAAGCTTTCACATTGCAGTACCAATCGTCAACACATTGTCACACCAACCAAATGTTATTACACATATTGCAATGAGACTGCAAGCAAAAATGGATTGTCTTTTCATGGGTTGAATAATTTCACCTATGGAAATTAGACACAGCAGCACTATTCATTGAGTGAATCATTGCTGATGTTGTTACTGCCTCTCACTGTGCCAGAATAAACTCAAAATGTAGCGCAGTCATATGTATAGTGTGTTATCAAAGCCCAGAACCACATTATTCACTATATTTTCTGAATTGTTTTAGGATTAGCTCCACTGCCACTGACTTGTATTAATTCTTTTATGGGGACATNGGCATCAATTCTTTAGTGCTCAGCTTTCTTTATAGTCCAACTGTCACATCCATACATGACCACTGGAAAAACCATGGCTTTGACCAGAGGAAGCTTTGTCAGCAAAGTAATGTCTCTGCTCTTTAATATGCTGTCTAGGTTGGTCATAGCTTTTCTTCCAAGAAGCAAGAGTCTTTTCAAGGCTACAGTCACCTCCTGCAGTGATTTTGGAGCCCAGGAAAATAAAGTCTGTCATTGTTTCCTTTGTTTTTTCATCTATTTGCCATGGAATGATGGGACCGGATGCCATGATCTTGGTCTTTTGAATGTCGAGTCTTAAAACAGCTTTTTCACTCTTCTTTATATTTCCCATTGCACAGCCTTTGCATTTTCCATTACACAGATAGAAAAACTTAGGTTTTTGACTAGATATCTTGCCCAAGGGGATTCATCAGCATCTAAAATAGCTCAATTCATTGCATTTATATAGGAATGGTAATCTCTTCTAAGATTTTTATTTGTACCTTCTAAATGTTAAAGTGAAAATACAATGTAGTTTTAAATAGTGTTTAAAATGAATTTGGAGATGAGAAATATACTTACTGGATCTTTATTTGAAATAACTGACTTCGTGACTATACTCATGCTCTAGGCCTGGCTTGCTGTGATTCATGGGATCGCAAAGAGTCGGACACGACTGAGCGATTGAACTGAACTGAACTGAATTATCTATCTAGATGTTAGATAGATATAATTATCTAATTATTAATCACATTTCTGGAGGAAGGGATGAGGTTATTTAATAGATTCTCTTAAATTAAGCAAGGAGTTAATTTGTTTTAACTATTTAGCATAAATGTCTATTCAACATATGGAACTAGTCACTCAGGTTAAATGCCAAAATGACCTTTTGGTTGATGGTCTGTTAAATTATTTTTATATCACCATAATAATTGTCAATTTTAATTATTAGGTGGAATAATCCATGAGTACAATTTTGTGATCCCATATTAGAAAACCAGCATCTCAAATGCAGATATGGGAACTTACACAACCAGTTTCTATGTGAAGGATGCAGCCTACAGGAATAAAATTTAATTTAACAACCCAGTAATTCTTTAAAGATAAAAAATGAAAAAGCTTTCACATTGCAGTACCAATCGTCAACACATTGTCACACCAACCAAATGTTATTACACATATTGCAATGAGACTGCAAGCAAAAATGGATTGTCTTTTCATGGGTTGAATAATTTCACCTATGGAAATTAGACACAGCAGCACTATTCATTGAGTGAATCATTGCTGATGTTGTTACTGCCTCTCACTGTGCCAGAATAAACTCAAAATGTAGCGCAGTCATATGTATAGTGTGTTATCAAAGCCCAGAACCACATTATTCACTATATTTTCTGAAATGTTTTAGGATTAGCTCCACTGCCACTGACTTGTATTAATTCTTTTATGGGGACATATTTACACTCAGTGAAAGGCATTTAAGAAAACAAATTCTTCGACCCAATCCTTGTGCAGTGCATGCTAACCTTTGCATTACCATAATGCATTTATTTGAGACACACAAGCAAATGCAGAGGAGAGATTAAAGCTTCTTATAAAAATATTTAAAACTTTATTAAAAATTGATCTACCTACCTTTCTAAAAGGAACGAACTTATTTTTTATTAGAATAAAAGCATCTCTCTCAAACCATCTACTTTTCTTTTTTAATTTTTTTTACTTTATTTTACTTTACAATACTCTATTGGCTTTGCCATACATCGACATGAATCCACCACAGGTGTACACAAGCTCCCAATCCTGAATCCCCCTCCCACATCCCACCCCACAACGTCTCTCTGGATCATCCCCGTGCACCAGCCCCATGCATCCTGCATCCTGCATCAAACATAGACCGGCACCTCGTTTCTTACGTGATAGTATACATGCTTCAATGCCATTCTCCCATAAAAATACTTGCCTTTCTACTCAAATGTCTATTTCCCTTTCAGGGTAATGATTCATTCCCTTTCCCTCCTGATATCCTGAAGAAGGAATGTATTAAAAAAAAAAAAAAAGTCCAAAATAACAAAAAGGAATTTCAACAAATTTAAGAAAAGTGAAAAGCAGAATTGATCTGTTTCAGTTAATTTCTGTTTCAGTTCTGTAGAAGGCAATGACACTCCACTCCAGTACTCTTGCCTGGAAAATCTCATGGGCGGAGGAGCCTGGTAGGCTGTGGTCCATGGGGTCGCTAAGAGTTGGACAGGACTGAGCGACTTCACTCTCACTTTTCACTTTCATGCTTTGGAGAAGGAAATGGCAACCCACTCCAGTGTTCTTGCCTGGAGAATTCCAGGGACGAGGGAGCTGGGTGAGCTGCTGTCTATGGGGTCACCCAGATTTGGACACGACTGAAGTGACTTAGCAGCAGCAGCAGTTTCAGTTCTGAAAAGTCATATTTTTCTTGAAATATGGTCATTTCATCCACATGATAATAGACTCTCAAGTTTGTTAGTGTAAAATTGGTCATATCACATCTGTAGGTTCTATGATGTCATCTTTTCCTTTCTGATATTGATTGGTCTTTTGGGCTAGTCTCTTTCTATCATGATATTTCTTGCAAGTTTTGAACAATATTTTCAAATAAGGACAATATTTTCAAATAAACATTTTCAAAAAAGGACAAATTTTATATTTTGTCAATTTTCTTTTTGTTTTTTACTTGATAACTCTATTGAGATATATTTCAAATATTGTCAAGTCTACTCATTTAAGTGTAATTCAGTGATTTTTAATATATTTACAGAGCTATGACACCATCGTTACAATATAATTTTAGAGGATTTTAGAACACCAAAAGAAACTTGTACGTATCAGCAGTCACTTACCAGCCATCCCTCCAATCTCCAAGCTTAGATAACTACTCATTTAATTTGACTCTATAAATTTATCTATTTCAGATGTCTCATATGAATGAAATGGTACACTTTGTAATATTCTGTGAGTGATTTATTTTACTTAGTGTAATGTTTTAGGGGATCATCCTCCTTGTTGTAGCATGTATAATGCTTCTTTCTTTTTTATTGCAAAATATGTTTTACTGCAAAACATTACATATTTTGAATGTTATCCATTCATCAGTTGATTCCGGTTGTTTAATACCTCTGAGCTATTGTGAATACTGTTGTTATGAACATTCATATAATAGCATTTATATGAACATGTATTTTCATTTTCTTGGCTAGGTACAGGTAGAATCAATTGGTCATATGGTAATTCTATCTTTAACAATTTGAGGAATCGCCAACATGATTTTCATTATGGCTACACCATTTTAAATTCTCACTAGAAATAACGGAGGGTTTCAATTTCTTGACATTCTCTCCAACACTTGTCTGTCTCTCTGATTGTAGCCATTCTAGTGGATGTGATGTCATTATGATTTTGCCTTTTTTTTGCCTAATGACTTGTGATGGTGAGCATCTTTTCATATGTTTATTAGCCACCCATGCATCTTCCTTGGAGAAATGTATTCAATTATCTTTTTAATACTGAGTTGTCAGAGTTACTTAGATGGTCTAGACACAAATTCCCTATGAGGAATATGATTTTATAATAAAAATATCAACAAATATTCTCTCCTAATTTTTGGAATGTCCTTTAATTTTCTTCATGGTGTCCTTTGAAATCTATCAATTTTCTGCATTGTTGCTTTTGCTGTTAGTGTTGTGTTTGAGGAATTACTGCTTAGCCAAAGATTGCAAAGACTCACCTCTCTGTTTTCTCCTAAAAGTTTTAGTTTTATCTCTTATATTTAGTTCTGTGAGCCACTTTGAGTTAATCTTTGTGCATAATGTGAACTAAGGCTTCATATTTATTCTTCTAAATGTGGGTATACATGCATCTACTTATTTTAGCAACATCTGTTGCTAACTAGAAAGACTATTATTTCCCTATGCAGTTGTGTTGGCCTTTACACATTTAATTTAATTCTTTTGTTAATTATTTGTTCAATTTAATTATTTTGAACTTGATTTTCTGTTTTCTTTCTTCTACTTAGTTTGGGTTCAACTTATTGTCTAATTTATAAAGACAGATTTCTAATTTCTTGAGACATTGTACAGGAGACAGGAATCAAGACCATCGCCAAGAAAAAGACAAAATAGCTGTCTGAGGAGGCCTTACAAATAGCTGTGAATAGAAGGGAAGTGAAAAGCCAAGGAGAAAAGGAAAGATATACCCATTTGAATGCAGAGTTCCAAAGAATATCAAGGAGAGATAAGAAAGCCTTCCTCAGTGATCAATGCAAAGAAATAGAGAAAAACACTAGAATGGGAAAGACTAGAGATCTCTTCAAGAAAATTAGAAGTGCCAAGGGAACATTTCATGCAAACATGGGCTCAATAAAGGACAGAAATAGTAGAGACCAAACAGAAGCAGAAGATATTAAGAGGTGGCAAGAATATACAGAACTGTACAAAAAAGATGTTCACAATCCAGATAATCACGATGGTGTGATCACTCACCTAGAGCCAGACATCCTGGAATGTGAAGTCCAGTGGGCCTTCGGAAGCATCACTATGAACAAAGCTAGTGGAGGTGATGGAATTCCAGTTGAGCTGTTTCAAATCCTGAAAGATGATGCTATGAAAGTGCTGCTCTCAATACGCCAGCAAATTTGGAAAATTCAACAGTGGCCACATGACTGGAAAATGTCAGTTTTCATTCCAATTCCAAAGAAAGGCAATGCCAAAGAATGTTCAAACTGCCTCACAATAGCATGCATCTCACACTGTAATAATGCTCAAAATTTTCTAAACCAGACTTCAGCAATATGTGAACCATGAAATTCCTGATGTTCAAGCTGGTTTTAGCAAAGGCAGAGGAACCAGAGATCAAATTGCCAACATCCGCTGGATCATCAAAAAAGCAAAAGAGTTCCAGAAAAACATCTACTTCTGCTTTATTGACTATGCCAAAGCCTTTGACTGTGTGGATCACAATAAACAGTGGAAAATTATGAAAGAGATGGGCATACCAGACCACCTGACCTGCTTCTTGAGAAACTTGTATGGAGGTCAGGAAGCAACAGTTAGAACTGGACATGGAACAACAGACTGGTTCCAAATAGGAAAAGAAGTGCATCAGGCTTTATTTTGTCACCCTGCTTATTTAACTTCGAAGCCTCTTGATGAAAGTGAAAGAGGATAGTGAAAAGATTGGCTTAAAGCTCAGTGTTCAGAAAACGAAGATCATGGCATCTGGTCCCATCACTTCATGGGAAATAGATGGGGAAACAGTGGAAACAGTGTCAAACTTTGTTTTCTTAGACTCCAGAATCACTACAGATGGTGATTGCAGCCATGAAATTAAAAGATGCTTATGCCTTGGAAGGAAAGTTATGACCAACCTACACAGCATATTAAAAAGCAGAGACATTACTTTTCAACAAAGGTCCATCTAGTCAAGGCTATGGTTTTTCCAGTGATAATGTATGGATGTGAAAGTTGTACTATAAAGAAAGTTGAGTGCCGAAGAACTGATGCTTTTGAACTGTGGTCTTGGAGAAGACTCTTGAGAGTCCCTTAGACTGCAAGGACATCCAACCAGTCCATTCTAAAGATCAGTCTTGGGTGTTCATTGAATGGACTTATATTGATGCTGAAACTCCAATATTTTGGCCAGCTGATGTGAAGAACTGACTCATTTGACAAGACCTTCATGCTGGGAAAGATTGAGGGCGGGAGGAGAAAGGGATGACAGAGGATGCAATGGCTGGGTGTTATCACTGACTCGATGGACATGGGTTTGGGTAAATTCCAAGCATTGGTGATGGACAGGGAGGCCTGGTGTGTTGTGGTTCATGGGGTAACAAAGAGTTGGACACGACTGAGTGACTGAACTGAACTGAACTGAGACAGATACTTAGATTACTGTGTATCAACTTTCTTATCTTAATTATAATTTGATTCAAAATAGTTCAGTGAGTTTTTTTTAACTCATAGGTATTTTTGGATGGATTTATCTTAATTGCTTTTTGTCAATTTTGTTTTTAATATAAAGGTTATATTCCATTTACAGTTATTACAAAATATTAGGTATGTTCTCTGAATTGAACAATACATCCTTATAGCCTTACACTCAATAATTTGTACTTCCCAACCCACTACTCCTATATTGTCCCTCCCCTCCCTCACTGTTAACCACTAATTTGTTCTCTATATTAGTGAGTTGGCTTCTTTTTTTTGTTTGTTTTTGTTGAAGTATTCACTAGTTTGTTTTCTTTTTTTATATTCAACACATAATATCATACAATATTTACCTTCCTGTATATGACTTTTTCATTTAACATTATTCTCATCCATGTTACTGCAAACAACAAAATTTTATCATTTTATATGGCTGTGTGTAATATCCCATTGGACTTCCCAGGTGGTACTAGTGGTAGAGAACCTGCCTGCCAATGCAGGAGACGTAAAAGACATGGGTTCAATCTCTGAGTTCGGAAGATTCCCCTAGAATTGAACATGGTGACCCATTCCAGTACTTTTGCCTGGAGAATCCAACAGAGGAGCCTGGTGGCCTACAGTCCATAGGGTCTCAAAGAGATGGACACTACTGAAGTGACATAGCATACACACAGCACTCCATTATATACACATTCCATATCGACTTTATCCATTTATCTGTTGATGGAGACTTACGTTTCATTGGCAATTGAAAACTGCTACTATGAACATTGGAGTATATATATCTTTTTGAATTAGTGTTTTTATTTTTTTCAGCTATATACCTACTAGTAGATTTGCTAGGTAATACAGTAGTTCCATCTTTAGTTTCTTGAGAAACCTGCATATTGTTTTCCACGGTAGCTTCACCAATTTACATTCCCAACAACAGTGTAAGAGGGTTTTTGTTTTCTCATAGCCCCAGCAACATTTGCTATTTATTTATTTGGTGATAGCCATTCTGATATGTGGGAGTGATATCTCGTGGTTTTGTTGCAATTCCTTGACAATTAACAATGTTGAACATCCTTTTATGTGTTTGTTAGTCATCTGCTCTTCCTCTTTGGAAAAGAACATATCTATTCAGTTCTTCTGTTCATTTTTTCAAATGCTATGACTGATAAAGGATTAATATCCAACATTTATAAATAAATCACATAACTCAACATAAAATAGAAACTTATTTTAAAATGAGTAGAAGAACTCAGAATAATAAAAGTGCCCTTCTTAGTTTTAAAATATGGAAGGATTTTTCTTTCCTTCTTTCTATCTTTCTTTTTTGGGGGGCCACATGGCTTGAAGAATCTTAGTTCCCCAAGCAGGGAATTTTATCACTATAAAATTTCTTCTTTAAGATAGTAATGATTTTGTTTTTCTTTTGATATCTGTTCCACTATGTCAGCTTTCTTTATTTTAGTATTTGTATAATATATCTTTTTTGCACTTGTAATACTTTTCATTTTTCTCTATTATTATATGTAAATTGTGTCTCTTATGTACAGCTTTCAAAGGTTGTTTATTTCTATCCACATGGAAATACTTGCTTTTTAATTGAATTTAATCTGATGACTTTTAATTTTGGTGTTTAAATCTGCTTACTGTTTCTGTGTGTGTGCCAACTATTTCTTTGTTCCTGTTTCTTTAATGTGAATTATAGCTCTGCTGCTTCCTGTTTGTGTAATCATGGACAAATTAAGGCTCAGAATGTTTAAATGGGCAGATCAAGTCTCATAGCACTAAGATGGACAATTCATTTCTGCCAGCTCCTTATACTATCTCTAATTGTGATTCATGATATTTTTCAGTTTTGAATTTGCCATTAACTAGCTGTGTGTCTCTAAGTTAGACACTCAACTTCCCTGTGATTCTAAGCATACAGTGTTTTCAATGTCCTCCTCATTAAAAATATATGTATATATTCTTATCTCTCCAAAACAATTCTATGGTATATTTAGAGAAATTATTAAAATTCATAGTAGGATGGTTTGCTTCAGTTTGCTCACCTAAAATTCAGCCTCCTTAATTTGTTTTCCAGTTACTCTGAGTTTTCCAGGAGGTTGAGTCCCTTGAACTCAGGAAAAATTCTCTCATATTCTCTAGTCACAGCTGTCCAGTTAGCAGCCACTGAGATTTTTGCTGCCGATGGTCTCTTGGTATCACTGTTTTGGGGAGGACACTTTCAACTGCTAATGATTCCTCTTTCTACTATTCTGAACTTTGACCACTCCTCATTCCTTATCTTTATCTATCTTATTCAAAAGGTGACACTTTATGCTTCATAACAGAGGGACCAGGGTGCATCTTTTAACAAATCCTAAATAATAAGTGTGCATAAGAAAATATTACAACTATCATGTAAGTATGAATCCTAAGATAGGTCCCTACAAAGCCAGCTCCTCCCAATTACATGGAAACTTGTCCTTGCAAACATTCTAGAGAACTTCATGCTAATTCCTGGTACTAAAAAAAGAAATAAATAAAATGTTGTCCAATCTGGCCCATGACTGCCACTGTCCATCACCAACCTGTTCCAAGGGGAACTGTGCCAAGCCAAGTCTATTTTTATTTTTGTTTCAAGAGACTTGTGTTATGTTATTTTCCCCATCTTACAGATGGGAAAGCTGAGATGAAGACATTTGAAGCAAATTTTGCATTAACACTAACCAAGAATCTTTCTCTAAGTATATTAAATGAAGGTGAAGGTGAAGGGAAGGTGAAGGTAAAGTCACTCAGTCGTGTCCGACTCTTTACGACCCCATGGACTGTAGCCTACCAGGCTCCTTTGTCCATGGGATTCTCCAGGCAAGAATACTGGAGTGGGTTGCCATTTCCTTCTCCAGGGGATCTTCCTGACCCAGGGATCGAACCCAAGTCTCCCACATTGGAGGCAGACGCTTTAACCTCTGAGCCACCATGCTTTTGTATTTGTAGAATAAATGTGAAATCTTCAATTTTTAGATATTTAGCCAAAATCCATAGATTAGTTGTACCACTCATTTATCTGCCAGTCTAAAAGACTTCTTACTCTGGGGTTTTAAGAAATTTGAATGTGGGCTTACTTGTCCCATACATTGATTGCAAATTATAGTAGGACTGCTATCCTAGTTATTATGCCAGATTTTATTTACTACAAATGTGATAATATAAATATTTACATGCATTTAAAATGATAATATGTTTATTAATATCCAGAAAGCTGCCCTGACGTGAGTAGATGCCTATGAGGACAAAGAATAATGTAGAGACTGACTTAAGACCTAATAGTAACAAAGTTTTATTTTCTCTTAACGTAAATTGAACGAACATAATATATCATGTATGTCCTATTTTAATCACATATATATTTCAAAAAAATTGTTTGGGAGTACAGGAAACAGTCTGTGGAATTTCTTTAAGGTTATGTGACTGGTTTGATCAGGTGACGAGTTCCTGCTACTTATTCCCTTAAAGCCACAACTGTGAGGTACCAAAACAGGTGTTTTTTTTTTTTTTTTTTTTTTTTGGCATGTATTTATTTCTGTGTAAAATGTGAAATTAACCCAGGTGCTGATTTATGAATATATTTTTTATTTTGTTTTGTTTTTGATAACAAATTGTCTCTTTCTCTTCAAAAACAAAAGAATGAAGTACAGAAATATGAATTGTTTATTTTAATGTAATAAAACAACACATAAAAGGCTTATATTCATTGCCTTTACTTATCAGAATGGCCGAAAATGAGGCCAAGTTCCTGAGTGTGCCTGATGCTTATGTGTGGACTTGGACTTGATAATGAAATTGTGGTTCACTGTGTGTTTCTAATGGCTTCTGGAAAGCTTTGATTGATGTTACACCAGGCTGTGCTCAATAAACTGAAATGCATTATTCCATGGTACTTATTCCCATTTCCATGGAAATCTCTGACTCATGTACATTTTACTTGATCGTGCTCCAAACCGTAATTTTTTTTTTTCATACAGAAGTTATCCAGTCCTCCTGTTCTAAGGTTTAAAAACAATAACATTTTGGATCAAACTTTAAACTGAGCTAGTAGAAGGAAATGAAGTCTAATTTTTTCAAAATTGAAGTTTTTACAAACCTTTCTAGTGTTTTCAAATGAATTAAAATAGCATTCAAATGAAACAACACTCATGTCTCTATCACATTAACTCCTTTTCTACACATATCAATTTCACGTGTGAGGGAGGAGAGGTATTCTCACCTCTGTTATACAGACAAAAGAGGATTTAGTTAGGGTGTCATCAGGAACAAGACCATCCCTGGAGTCATCTAACCCTGACTTCTTACCATGCTTGAGTCTTTCCTTGTTCTTTATTCCTATGAAAACCATGCTTGTTCTATGCCTTTATAAAAGGCACCACATTTTATCCATTTGTCCAAATTAGAAAGTGCATCCTTCCCTGTTGTGTACCCCAATTCCTCACAAATTATCTTATCAAATCTACCTGATAAACATTTTCACTCCATTTCTGTTCATAGCACCATCATATCTGCACTGTAATAGTTTGATATTCCCTTAAGTTATCTTTCTGCTTCTGGGCATTATTGTTTCTAATCTGTTTTGAACTTTACTTGAAAAGTGTCTTTTCAAAACATGAATAGAATCCAGTGCTCTGAAACTGTCAATGACTTAGCTTTCCCTGTATCACAAACGCCAAGCTTGTTAGCGTGTGTAAATAGGCCCTTCAAATTCAAACTCTGTATTTACTACCATGAATTCCTTTAGCAGTTCAAGCTTTGCCACATTAATGTGTTGCCAAATGCTCTGCAAAAAAAAGGCCACAAAAGTGCTGGCTGGAGGAAACTATACTTGAACCAAAGAAAGTACAAAAGGGAAAGAAGATGAATTTGGGGGCTGACAAATTGCTTTGGACCATTGCCTGCTACGTTTCTGCATGGATTAGCTGTCTTACTTCCCTTTTCCTTGAAACTTCTGTTTCAGCCACTAGCTTTTTTCTTTCCCTTCACTTTTCTTTGGATTTGAATTTAGTTTGGATTTGAAATTGACTTTGGACCATAGATGTGGTTCTAACCTGGCAATTCATTTAGGTGTTATGCCTGGAAAATTCCCCTGGTTCTGAGAACAGAAAATTCAGTAGAGAGCATCTGGCCCTCACTTCCTTTATCAGTCAGTGTTCAGTACAGGAAACAGAGACTACTGTAAGAAGACAGTTAAAATGAGAATTAAGTTGTTGGAGGAGCTGAAGAATATTTCATCTGAGCTTCTTGGAAATAATCCCATGACAACATTCTTGGTTTCATAGGGAGAGATCACTATTTGTCCTGAACTAGGCTGGAGACAGAGCTCCATCTGCACTATCGCAGCTGACCCTCAGCATCTGTAAAACTCTTGGTGGATTCTTCACTGCTGCAGCTAGGGCAGCTGAACATTTCCACACCCAGTATTGAAAGCAGCATCTGTCACACAAGCACCATCAGGACCTCATCTCAACTTTTCCAGATCTTAGGAGTGTGATGGACCTAATTTACATTGAGAACCCTAGCTGCAAGGTAATCTGAGAAAAGCTGATTTTTGCTTTCCAAATATAGAAGAAAACAGGCTTGGAGGTTGATCAAGTCCTTCCAGGGTTCTCAGTATTCCTCTAGCTCTTGCTCCTGTTCTGTTTCTGTGTCAGTCCTGATATTCATTTCTTCACCTCGCTTTCTTATTTTCTGGTATAGAGTTAGTCCAACTTGACTTATCAGTATAGTACAGTACTGGCTAAATATATACATTTAAAAACAAGCAGAGGGAATCAGTTACACGTATACATATATCCACTCATTTTTAGATTATTTTCCCATATATGTTATTACATCATGTTGAATGGAGTTCCCTGTGCTATATAGTAGGTTCTTATTTAACTAGTTTTGATTTTATTTTTGTTGTTTTTTATATTTTATTGGAGTATAATTGTTTGTTTTACAATGATGTGTTAGTTTCTGACATACAACAAATTGAATCAGCTACATGTATATATATATTTCCTCCCTCTTGAACCTCTCTCCCTTACCCCCTCATCCCACTTCTCTGGATAATCACAGAACATGAAGCTGAACTTCCTGTACTATATAGCAGGTTCCCACTAGCTATCTGTTTTATCCATGGAAGTGTATATATGTCAATTCTGTTCTCCCTATTTGTCCTATCTTCTGTTCCCCTTCCCACACTGTGACCACATGTCTATTCTTTACTTCTGCATCTCCATTCCTGTCCTGCAAATAAGTTCATTTTTACTACACTTCTAGTATGAAACTAATGCAACATTGTAAATCAACTACACTTCAATGCTTACATGCTAAGTCACTTTAGTCACATTTGCCTCTTTGCAAACCTGTGAACTCTAGCCCCTCAGACTCCTCTATCCATGGGATTCTCCAGGCAAGAATGCTGGAGTGGGTTGTCATGCCTTCCTCGAGGGGATCTTTCTGACCCAGGGGTCAAACCTGCATCTCTTAAGTCTCTCTCTTAACCTGCATTTGCAGGCAGGTTCTTTACCACTAGTGCCATCTGGGATGCCCATACTCCAATAAAAATGATGTTTTCACAAAAGCAAAAAATAAAAGAAGAAATATTTGTGAGTAGTATGTGAAAACTTGAGTTTATCAGTTTATCACTTTGATAAACTGCTAGTTTGCATTTATCTTCCAAACAGTAAAGAAGATAAGAAATTGAATTTGACTATAAAGCTAATCCAATTCCTAGAATTTGCAAACATTTTGAATTAAACTTCTGGAGGTTTTAATTAAATTGTTCACAATTTGAACTTATTCACAACATCCTGACATTTCAGCGTTGCTCCAGGCTCCATGCACAATGTTTTAGAAACCGAGCCAAAAACGGGATAGATATAATCTACTATTTGAAAAACTAGTCTCAGAAAATTAGAAAGTCAGGCAAGGCCAAGTCATTAACCTGTCTTCTGGAAAAGGTCAGAAGGTTATCTCCTGTGCAACCAGGCCTCCAGTTCAATTGTTTATCTAATTAATTTACACAGAAGCATAGCTGCTCACATTTCCCCTTGGTACAGATCTTTAGGGAAAAACTTAAATTCATAAAGTATGCTTGCACTTAAAAGAGTAATGCTGGCAGAAACAGTGTTTACAAATGTCAGCATGGGTGTTCATTGCTGGCGTATAAGTAGTCACAGTCCTAACAAGAAGAGCATTCTCCTCTGGGCCTGCTGCACTTCCTAGAAATCCAGGGAAGGCCAACTGAACAGTATGGCAAGACCTGTAAGAAGATCTGGCAGTTTCTGCATATTGAAGTGAGTCACTTGAATTACCGCATGTGAATATGTGTGCATGTAAAGAGTCACAAATATGCTAGTGACAAATGATGCCTAGAGTAGGTTCTAGGAAATGAGATTCAAGCACTTGAGTTATGGTTTTATATTAACGAATGCAGATCTTCTAGTCTTTCTCTGAGAAAGAATGGAAAAGCTGCAGAGTAAGGAAGGAAAAGTTCTTAGCCCATTCTAACGTCACAGTATGGTGGTGTTTCACAAACTGGGCTTTCTCCGGATAAAAGGAGTTATTAGGATATCCACAGCAAATAGGCATTCAGTGAGAAAACATGCATCCAATGATCAGAAATCATGCTGATAAAAAGGGATCTTTCTTTGGAGTGGCCTTTTTTCTTTCTGTTTTGGGTGTGAAAGAGTTCTGGCAGTAGGCTGCAGCACCCTCAGGAAGAGGGTTCATTCAACTGTTCAACTTGGCTACCTGGGCGGGGAGGGGGGTGGGGGGGAGCGGTCCCTGCCCCAACTGTTGCTCCTTGTGCATCGCTCCTGGGCATGTGTGTTTCAGTGCAGTTCAGTCGCTCAGTTGTGCTTAACTCTGGGTGACCCCATGGACTGCAGCACACCAGGCCTCCCTGTACATCACCAACTACCGGAGCTTGCTCAAACTCACGTCCATCGAGTCAGTGATGCCATCCGGCTATCTCATCCACTGTTGTCCCCTTCATCTCCTGCTGTAATCCCTCCCCTAATCAAGGTCTTTTCCAATGAGTCAGCTATCTGCATCAGGTGGCCAGAGTATTAGAGCTTCAGCTTCAGCATCAGTCCTTCCAATGAATATTCAGGACTGATTTCCTTCAGGATTGACTGATTTGATCTCCTTGCAGTCCAAGCCCTCTCAAAAGTCTTCTCCAACACCACACTTCAAAAGCATCAATTCTCTGGTGCTCAGCTTTCTTTACAGTACAACTCTCACATCCATATATGACTACTGGAAAAACCATAATTTTGACTTTGACCTTTGTCAGCAAAGTAATGTCTCTGCTTTTTAATATGCTGTCTAGGTTGGTCATAACTATTCTTTCAAGGAGCAAATGTCTTTTAATTTCGTGGCTGCAGTCACCATCTGCAGTGATTTTGGAGCCCAGGAAAATAAAGTCTGTTACTTTTTCTATTGTTTCCCCATCTATTTTCCTTGAAGTGATGGGACCAGATACTGTGTTCTTAGTTTTTTGAATGTTGAATTTTAAGCCAACTTTTTCACTCTCCTTTATCACTTTCATCAAGAGGGTCTTTAGTTCCTCTTCATTTTCTACAATAAGGGGCGTGCCATTTGCATATGTGAAATTATTGATATTTTTATTGATAATATATTTATTCCAGCTTGTGCTTCATCCAGACCATCATTTAGCATGATGCAATCTGCATATAAATTAAATAAGCGGGGTAACAACATACAGCCTTGACATACTCCTTTCCTGATACAAAACCAATCTGTTGTTTCATGTCAGGTTCTAACTGTTGCTTCTTGACCTGCA
Organism: Neotragus pygmaeus; assembly: GCA_006410875.1. Taxonomy (NCBI): domain Eukaryota; kingdom Metazoa; phylum Chordata; class Mammalia; order Artiodactyla; family Bovidae; genus Neotragus; species Neotragus pygmaeus. The sequence continues at coordinate 661,911 of SJYV01033893.1, forward strand.
TGCAGATTTCTCAGGAGGGAGATCAGGTGGTCTGGTATTCCCATCACTTTAAGAATTGTCCACAGTTTGTTGTGATCCACATAGTCAAAGGCTTTGGCATAGTCAATNTGTTCTATTCTTTCCTTAAGACTCAGGTATATTTGAACTTTCATGGAATTATCTATTTATTTTACCTTGTAAAATATAATTGGAAAGTAAAAAATATTTTCAGCCAAAGATCAAGCTGTGACATTCCAACAACTACTGATAATCACATTTATTTTAAAATAATGAACATTATAGCCAAATGAGAAGCCTTTTGTCTAGCAACCATTTTAAACTGTCTTCTTTAAGAAGTAATTTGGACATACTTACACAAGCTCAAACTGAATCTTTCATACTCCATTCACCATGCATTCTAAGTATAATACTAGAAATCAACAATGAGAATTAGTCTGAACAAGAATATCTTTAACAAATAACAAACTATGTGGCTAAAATTTTAGCTACCACAAGTATTTTCAAGAANTACTTACACAAGCTCAAACTGAATCTTTCATACTCCATTCACCATGCATTCTAAGTATAATACTAGAAATCAACAATGAGAATTAGTCTGAACAAGAATATCTTTAACAAATAACAAACTATGTGGCTAAAATTTTAGCTACCACAAGTATTTTCAAGAATAGACTAATTTCTCATTTAATATGTGTAGATACTGGGGCTTTTTTTTTAAAATTCTCTTTCTTGGAAATTGTTGTTTCCTTGAAGATTCAGTTCACTGTTATTTTCAATTTAAATCGTTTCAAGAAAAAAACTCCCATATGACAAAGCATCACGTGTCATGAAATGACATTTATTCATTTATAGCTTATAATGTCTTGAGCTTCATGAATTTCTCATTCTAATTATATAGGTTTTTCTAAACTCAACCTACTTCCATTCTTACAGTGATTTAAAAAATAAATAAATAACCAACATAGCTATAGTCATCCTAATTTCAAGTGCTGAATTAACTGTGTATCTTAAAAAAAAGGGGGGGGGAGGAAGGGGAGTCCTGGGATTAATTTTATAATTAGAGTAAAATCATTTAAATTTTTATTTACAAAAGCANCACAAAAGCAAAAAATAAAAGAAGAAATATTTGTGAGTAGTATGTGAAAACTTGAGTTTATCAGTTTATCACTTTGATAAACTGCTAGTTTGCATTTATCTTCCAAACAGTAAAGAAGATAAGAAATTGAATTTGACTATAAAGCTAATCCAATTCCTAGAATTTGCAAACATTTTGAATTAAACTTCTGGAGGTTTTAATTAAATTGTTCACAATTTGAACTTATTCACAACATCCTGACATTTCAGCGTTGCTCCAGGCTCCATGCACAATGTTTTAGAAACCGAGCCAAAAACGGGATAGATATAATCTACTATTTGAAAAACTAGTCTCAGAAAATTAGAAAGTCAGGCAAGGCCAAGTTATTAACCTGTCTTCTGGAAAAGGTCAGAAGGTTATCTCCTGTGCAACCAGGCCTCCAGTTCAATTGTTTATCTAATTAATTTACACAGAAGCATAGCTGCTCACATTTCCCCTTGGTACAGATCTTTAGGGAAAAACTTAAATTCATAAAGTATGCTTGCACTTAAAAGAGTAATGCTGGCAGAAACAGTGTTTACAAATGTCAGCATGGGTGTTCATTGCTGGCGTATAAGTAGTCACAGTCCTAACAAGAAGAGCATTCTCCTCTGGGCCTGCTGCACTTCCTAGAAATCCAGGGAAGGCCAACTGAACAGTATGGCAAGACCTGTAAGAAGATCTGGCAGTTTCTGCATATTGAAGTGAGTCACTTGAATTACCGCATGTGAATATGTGTGCATGTAAAGAGTCACAAATATGCTAGTGACAAATGATGCCTAGAGTAGGTTCTAGGAAATGAGATTCAAGCACTTGAGTTATGGTTTTATATTAACGAATGCAGATCTTCTAGTCTTTCTCTGAGAAAGAATGGAAAAGCTGCAGAGTAAGGAAGGAAAAGTTCTTAGCCCATTCTAACGTCACAGTATGGTGGTGTTTCACAAACTGGGCTTTCTCCGGATAAAAGGAGTTATTAGGATATCCACAGCAAATAGGCATTCAGTGAGAAAACATGCATCCAATGATCAGAAATCATGCTGATAAAAAGGGATCTTTCTTTGGAGTGGCCTTTTTTCTTTCTGTTTTGGGTGTGAAAGAGTTCTGGCAGTAGGCTGCAGCACCCTCAGGAAGAGGGTTCATTCAACTGTTCAACTTGGCTACCTGGGCGGGGAGGGGGGTGGGGGGGAGCGGTCCCTGCCCCAACTGTTGCTCCTTGTGCATCGCTCCTGGGCATGTGTGTTTCAGTGCAGTTCAGTCGCTCAGTTGTGCTTAACTCTGGGTGACCCCATGGACTGCAGCACACCAGGCCTCCCTGTACATCACCAACTACCGGAGCTTGCTCAAACTCACGTCCATCGAGTCAGTGATTCCATCCGGCTATCTCATCCACTGTTGTCCCCTTCATCTCCTGCTGTAATCCCTCCCCTAATCAAGGTCTTTTCCAATGAGTCAGCTATCTGCATCAGGTGGCCAGAGTATTAGAGCTTCAGCTTCAGCATCAGTCCTTCCAATGAATATTCAGGACTGATTTCCTTCAGGATTGACTGATTTGATCTCCTTGCAGTCCAAGCCCTCTCAAAAGTCTTCTCCAACACCACACTTCAAAAGCATCAATTCTCTGGTGCTCAGCTTTCTTTACAGTACAACTCTCACATCCATATATGACTACTGGAAAAACCATAATTTTGACTTTGACCTTTGTCAGCAAAGTAATGTCTCTGCTTTTTAATATGCTGTCTAGGTTGGTCATAACTATTCTTTCAAGGAGCAAATGTCTTTTAATTTCGTGGCTGCAGTCACCATCTGCAGTGATTTTGGAGCCCAGGAAAATAAAGTCTGTTACTTTTTCTATTGTTTCCCCATCTATTTTCCTTGAAGTGATGGGACCAGATACTGTGTTCTTAGTTTTTTGAATGTTGAATTTTAAGCCAACTTTTTCACTCTCCTTTATCACTTTCATCAAGAGGGTCTTTAGTTCCTCTTCATTTTCTACAATAAGGGGCGTGCCATTTGCATATGTGAAATTATTGATATTTTTATTGATAATATATTTATTCCAGCTTGTGCTTCATCCAGACCATCATTTAGCATGATGCAATCTGCATATAAATTAAATAAGCGGGGTAACAACATACAGCCTTGACATACTCCTTTCCTGATACAAAACCAGTCTGTTGTTTCATGTCAGGTTCTAACTGTTGCTTCTTGACCTGCATGCAGATTTCTCAGGAGGGAGATCAGGTGGTCTGGTATTCCCATCACTTTAAGAATTGTCCACAGTTTGTTGTGATCCACATAGTCAAAGGCTTTGGCATAGTCAATAAAGCAGAAGTAGATGTTTCTCTGGAGCTCTCTTGCTTTTTCAATGATCCAACGATGTTGACAGTTTGATCTCTGCTTTTTCTAAATCCAGCTTGAAAATCTGGAAGTTCATGCTTCACATATTGTTGAAACCTAACTTGGAGAATTTTGAGCATCACTTTGCTAGAGCATGAAATGAGTGCCATTGTGAAGCAGTTTAAACATTCTTTGGCATTGCCTTTCTTCGGGATTGGAATGAAAATTGACCTTATCCTGTTCTGTGGCCATGGCTGAGTTTTTCAAATGTGCTATCATATCTAGTGCAGCACTTTCACAGCATTATCTTTTAAGATTTGAAATAGCTCAACTGGAATTCCATCACCTCCACTAGCTTTGTTCGTAGTGAGACTTCCTAAGAACCACTTGACTTCACATTCTAGGATGTCTGACTCCAGGTGAGGGTTCAAACCATCATGGTTATCTAGGTCATGAAGATCTTTTTTGTACAGTTCTTTTGTGTATTCTTGCCACCTCTTATTAATATCTTCTGCTCTTGTTAGGTCGATACCATTTCTGTTCTTTATTGAGCCCATATTTGCATGAAATGTTTTCTTGGTATCTTTAATTTTCTTGAGATCTCTAGTCTTTCCCATTCTATTGTTTCCCTCTATTTCCTTGTGCTGACAACTGAGGAAGGCTTTCTTATCTCTCCTTGCTATTCTTTGGAACTCTATACTCAAGTGGGTATATATTTATTTTTGTCCTTTGCGTTTAACTTCTCTTCTTTTTTCAGCTACTTTTAAGTCCTCTTCAGACAACCATTTTGCCTTTTTACATTTCTTTTACTTTGGGATGGTCTTGATCACTGCCTCCTGTACAATGGCATGAACCTCCATCCATAGTTCTTCAGGCACTCCAACTATAAGATCTAGTCCCTTGAATCATAAGGGATTTGATCTGGGTCATTCCTGAATAGTCATTTTCGCTCCTTTGATTCAAGTCTGAATTTGTCAATAAGGAGTTCATGATATGAGCCACAGTCATCTCCCTGTCTTGTTTTTGCTGACTGTATAGAGCTTGTCAATCTTTGGCTGCAAAGAATATAATCAATCTGATTTTGGTATCGACCATCTGGTGATGTCCACATTTAGAGTTTTCTCTTGTGTTGTTGGAAGAGGGTGTTTGCTTGACCATTGTGTTCTCTTGGCAAAACTCTGTTAACCTTTGCTCTGCTTCATTCTGTACTCCAAGGCCAAATTTGCATGTTATTTCAGGTCTCTCTTGACTTCATATTCCTACTTTTACATCCCATTCCCCTCTGATAAAAAAGACATCTTTTATTTGTTATACTTCTAAAAGTTCTTGTAGGTCTTCATAAAACTGTTCAACTTCAGCTTCTTCATCCTTATTGGTTGGGGCATAGACTTGGATTACTGTGGTATTGAATGGCTTGCCTTGGAAACGAATAGATCATTCTGTAGTTTTTCAGGTCATACTCAAGTGCTTCATTTTAGACATTTTTGTTGACTATGAGGGCTACCCCATTTCTTCTAAGAGGTTCTAAATGTTTCTTCTTATTGTATATATGAAAATAATTACATTACCATGATAAGGTGTGCTTCTGTTCTTCAATCAAATGTAAATATAGTTTTGTATCCCCTGCCTAGAATCCCCAGTCAGTCTTCTGCTTTTGCTTAACAGAAGACTTATGATGTGAAGTTATAAGTGTTTCTGATTAATTTGTCTTCAAAACAAATTTAGAAAGCAAACACTTTTTTTTTTAACCCATTTTCTCTTGATATCCTGATATATAGCACAGATTCACATGACCAGAATAGTCAGTGTTTAGGGTTGAGGGGGAAATTAAACTGATGTTTTATTAGCTATAGTAAGTTTCTTTACCAACCAATCTTTTTCCTTTTAAGTTTTTTTGAGACTTTATGTGTATTTGTACTTAAAACTGAATACATTTTTTTCCTATGTTTAATGTAAATACTCCCTTATTTGTACCTATCTAGACATCAGTTTTATTTACTATGCAAAAAAAAAAAAAAAAAAAAAATCAAGCACATCAATGAATACATTCTTACTAAATTTTCTTAAAAATGTTTCTTTTAATTCCTTGAAATGTGCCTCCATTCAGTTGAACCACATAGAAGTCATATTTATTAAAAAAAAAAAAATAACAGCCAGAGAACAAAGCTCCTTAATTACGGAGGCAATATGTCTTATTTCAACATGAGGGAAAGAATAATATAAAAATTAAAGTTGAATATGAAAACCAGAGGAATATCAGAACTCAGATATTTCTTGTGCTTCTTTTCACTGTCTCAGTATCTTTCAATATACCTCTATAAAGAGTAAGTATGAAAGAAATCAGGAACACTTTAAAAGTATACACACTACTATCCATAAAATAGGTAACTAATAAGAACCTGATCTATAACACATGAAATTCTACTCAACACCCCGTAATGACCCATATGGGAAAAGAATCTAAAAAAGAGGATTATATTATGTACATATATACACATTTGTACATGTATGTGAGCTGAGTCTCTTTGCTATACCTGAAACTATCACAACATCGTAAGTCAACTTGCTCCCATAGTTGAGTCTCCTCTTGGATCTACTGAATTAACAACCATGGTGTACATTCTACATACACTCCTATGCAAGACATTGATTTCAGTTTAGATTTGTGTTTGTTTAACTATATTGGTTTAAAAGTCTCCAAGAAAAAGAAAGGTCTTATTTTCACCTGATATATGTCTCATTGCATGGTCTGTTTCAATTTTCAAAATTGCAAAATACAGTTCAAGTGAGGGTTAGTGTACAGAGAATGAACACTATTATCTGTAACTTACAGAGCATCCTTGGAGTATACCAGGAATAACTGGTGGAAAAGAATTTTCTGTTCAGCCATGTCTTACCTCACGCTCACCACGTGGCAGCTATGGGCTAACCTGACGAGTGTGCCTTGCTTTTATGAAGCAATGAACCTTTTGTCTGAAACGAAACATTTAATTCAATGTCAGAAATAATTCACCAATCACTATCTTAATCAATCTATCTATTCAACAAGTTTATAAAACAAGTCAATGAAAGTAGAAATTTAAGCTCATCTATTTCAAAGACATTATTTGACCTAAATTCTTATTTGTATAATGCCATTAATTAGAATAATCTCCTACAGAAGTGTCAGGTGTTATAATATTCAGCTAGTTTTTGATTCCTGAAATACCCTGAGCTCTGTTCCCAACTCTACCAATCCAGTGGAGAAAACATCAATCTGTTGGTCAGGAATTTGATTATTGAAAGGTCCTTAAAGCATTAATATGTTTAGAAGATGTCTGTATGTAAACAACCCTATACCACTACATATTTTACTTTTAACCTAAGGTAAAAGGAGACTTTTACCTTATCAAAGCTGGTACGTGAATAAGTACATTGTGAATGTTTTTAGTTTGCATTTAGAATGGTGGCCAAAAAGATTTGTTTTTATTACTGATTCTCTTTTTTCATTCTAAAAAATAAAAATATTAATATCTTGTATATGCAAAGGAGCATAGGTTTATATAACTTTTGACAGTAGAAAATATTTGCTGGTTGTGAATTCTGCAGAGAAAAGCATAAGAAAACCATACATTTTACCCAATTTTTCTTCCTGGGAACTGTGGGAAATGCCTCAATATGGTTATTTATAAGTTAGAATTGGTAATGTTATTTTATTTCTTTGATATGCCTGCCTTTACCTCTGCTGGAAGAGCTCCATACATTTCCTGGCCACTTTCTGAGTTACAGAGCTAAGCATATTATATCTTTTTTAAAAATTATTGAGATATAGTTGATTTACAAGGGTGTGTTAAGTTCTACAATATAGTACAGTGATTCAGTTACACATCTATATGCATTCTTTTTCATATTCTTTTCATTAGTTTTATCACAGAACATTAATATAGTTTATTGTAATATGCAATAAGATCTTTCTGATTATCCACTCTCTAGGTAATAGTTTGCACCTGCTAACCTGAGACTCCTCCATCTCCTTTCTCCCTTGGCAAACAAGTCTTCTCTCTATCTGCTCTGTTTCAGAAATAAGTTCAACAACTTTTGTCTCTTCGTGGCAGCCTCTATCCTTTTGAAGTAGGGATGGCCCTGCTTTTTGGCAATACCAGTTGTTTGCTCATATCTTTCATATACTTTCTAGGTTATGAAATCAATATTATTTTCTTTCTTGCATTTTGTCTACTTCTCTAAGAACTCTATTAAGCAGGGTACATATTGTTTTGTTAAATGTTTTACCTTAGTACCTAATCCATAAATATTTATTGAATGAATAAATACTACTTTAATATACTATAGTTCAATAACATATTTATGTACAATTTCATGAGTATTCATTTTCATAACTACAAATTGAGAGAATAACAATTTTCCATCAAGAAAGTTAACCTAAAATTAATGTTTCAAGAGTAAGCTTTAAAAGTGATAATTAACTGTGATCATTTGTTTCTTGTGTTGGTATTTTCCTCAACCAAGGAGAGAAGAAATGGCTAATGTTTGTTGGGCACTAAAACCTTTTGAAGTTATCATCATAGCTCTTGGACAAGTAATGTGCAAGAAAATTGCCAAAGCCAGATTATAAATTGTACTACACAAGTTGTGAAGCACTTGACAATAATCTAGAAAAGCTAAACTAGGTAAATTAACTAACTAGAAAATAACACATTTAGCAGTTATCTTTAACATCTTATCAGTTCAGTTCAGTTGCTCAGTCATGTCCAACTTTGTACGACCCCATGGACTGCAGCACACCAGGCCTCCCTGTCCATCACCAACTCCTGGAGCTTGATAAAACTCATGTCCATCAAGTCGGTGATGCCATCCAAACATCTCATCCTCTGTTGTCCCATTCTCCTCCTGCCTTCAATCTTGCCCAGCATCATGGTCTTATGCAATGAGTCAGTTCTTCGCATCAGGTGGCCAAAGTATTGGAGCTTCAGTATCAGTCCTTCCAATGAATATTCAGGATTGATTTCCTTTAGGATTGCCTGGTTTAATCTCCTTGCAGTCCAAGGGACTTCCAAGAGTCTTCTCCAATACCACAGCTCAAAATATCAGTTCTTCAGTGCTCAGCTTTCTTTATGGTCTAACTATCACATTCACATGTGACTACTGGAAAAACCATAGCTTTGACTACATGGATCTTAGTTGGCAAAATAATGTCTCTGCCTTTTAATATACTGTCTAGGTTGGTCACAAATATTCTTCCAAGGAGAAAGTGCTTTTTAATTTTATGGCTGCAGTCACCATCTGCAGTGATTTAACCTGGCATTTTGCATTATGTACTCTGAATATAAGTTAAATAAGCAGGGTGACAATATACAGCTTTGACATACTCCTTTCCTGATTTGGAACCAATCTGTTGTTCCATGTCCAGTTCTAACTGTTACTTCTTGACATGCAATCAGATTTCTCAGGAGGCAGATAAGGTGGTCTTGTATTCCCATCTCTTCAAGAATTTTCTGCACTTTGTTATAATATGATCCACTCAGTCAATGGCTTTGGCATAGTCAATAAAATAGAAGGAGATATTTTTCTGGAACTGTCTTACCTTTTTGATGATCCAACGATGTTGGCAATTTGATTTCTGGTTCCTCTGGCTTTTCTAAATCCAAGAGAAGGCAATCCAAGAGGATTGTTACAAGAATTGTTACAAGAATACACAGAAGAATTATGCAAGAAAGATCTTCATGACACAGATAACCATGATGGTGTGATCACTCACCTAGACCCAGACATCCTGGAAGGCGAAGTCGAATAGGCCTTAAGAAGCATCACTGTGAACAAAGCTAGTGGAGGTGATGGAATTCCAGTTGAGGTATTTAAATTCCTAAAAAGTGATGCTGTGAAAGTGCTTCACGCAATATGCCAACAAATTTGGAAACCTCAGCAGTGGCCACAGGACTGGAAGTGGTCAGTTAATTTTTATTCCAATTCCAAAAAAAAGAAATGCCAAAGAATGTTAAAATCTTATAAAATAATATTATTTTGCAACTAGTCATCATTTTATGGCAAACAAAAAACATTTCAGTACTTAGAATGGGCTAAGAAAAATGAATAGAATGGGCTTAAAATCTATTACTTTCTCCTTTTCAGTCACTGGTCAAAAATAATTTTTCTCATAAGTTGTATAACCACATCCAGTCCCCTCCCACATTCTCCACAGGAGGTGTGTAGGAGAACATGCATCCTGTCTAGATAGCCAGGAATAACTAGCTTAGATACAGTCCACATTCATCACAGCAGAACCTGAAAGAGGAATTAGTAGGAGCTGATTCAAGTTATTATTTCACTGAAGATCTGAAATCAGTCATATCTAAAAGAAAAATATTTTTGTGAAGAATAATTAATTAGTAAATAATTAATTTAAATGATCAACTGTGTAAACATGAAGCATTATGTTGGCATTTATATTCACACAGTGTTTTAGAATTGGATAATTTCTAAGCTGAGAAAGACAGATTGTGTTCAAAGATAAATCATTTATGCCATAGTAAAATCCCATATAAATAAGAAGTATTGCAAAAACAAATAAAAGTACCATCTTGAATAAAACCTCTAGCTTATACCAACAACTGCTCCCTATGATAAATGAAAGTCATCAAATAAGGCTCAGTATTGTTAAGCAGTGAAAAAAGAAAAGTACATCTGAGTGCACAGGTACTAAGAGCATATAGCACCAAAAACATATGCTGTCAAAGGTTCCACTTTCTCACAAACGGTAGTCCTCCTTTATCCATGTGGGATACATTTCAACACCCTCAATGGATCCCTGAAACTACAGACAGTACTGAACTCTATATATTTCCCATGTTTGTATATCTATGGTGAAGTTTAATTTATAAATTAGGCACAGTGAGAAAATATCTGAATTGTCAGCATCACCAGTCTCACATTTGGAGTGCTTATTAAGTAAAACAAAGTTTATTTAACACAAGAACTGCAGCATCATGACAGTCAATATGATAAACAATGCAGCTACTAAGTGACTAATGGGCAGACATGCTAGACAAAGGGATGCTCTATGGCCGAGGCAGCAGAATGGAACAGGACAGCGAGAGTTCAGCACACTATCCAGAATGATATGCAATTGAAAACTGACAAATTTTTTCCATTTAATATTTTTGGAGATTGTTGGCCAAGGGTAACTGAAACCTCACAAATCAAAACCACAGATGAAGGGGCACTGGTATAACAAATTTCAGACCCTCAACACCCAAGCTCAGACAGATGTTCATTGTACCAATCATACAGCCTATAGTGCCCTTTATGAGTGTATTTATAATTCAGTACTGACCATTCAATGATCTGATAAAACCATGAAAAAGAAAAGTGCAAGACTGATACAGAGAAGTTGGTGGTGGGAGTTCCATAGCAAGGAAGCCAGGAGAGCACAGGGAAATGCAGAGAGAGAACACAGCTAATGTAAGTGATCTGAGCATGTTTAAGGTAGGCTGGGCTAAGCTGTGATGTGTGGTAGGTTACATGTATTAAATGCATTTTATTAATTAATTTATTTTAATTGGAGGCTAATTGCTTTACAATGTTGTGGCAGTTTTTGCCATATATTAACATGAATCAGACATGTCAATCAGATGTGTCCCCCATCCCAAATCCCCCACCCACCACATTCCCCATCCCATCCCTCTGAGTGGTCCAGTGCACCAGTTTTGCATGCCCTGTTTCATGCATCAAACTTGGACTGGTCATCTATTTCACATATGGTAATATACATGTTTCAATGCTATTCTTTCAAATCATTCCACCTTCAACTTCTTCTACAGAGTCCAAAAGTCTGTTCTTTATATCTGTGTCTCTTTTGCTGTCTTGCACATAGGGTTGTTGTTACCATCTTTCTAAATTCCTTATACATGCATTAATATACTGTATCCATTTTTTTTTCCTGACTTATTTTACTCTTCACTCTGTATAATAGGCTCCAGTTTCATCCACCTCATTAGAACTGGCTCAAATGTATTCTTTTTAATAGCTGAGTAATATTTCATTGTGTATATATACCACAACTTTCTTATCTACTCGTCTGCTAATGGACATCTGGGTTGCTTCTATGTCCTAGCTCTTGTAAACAGTGCTGCAGTGAGCATTGGGGTACACGTGTCTCTTTCAGTTTTGGTTTCCTCAGTGTATATGCCCAGTAGTGGGATTCCTGGGTTGTATGGCAGTTTTATGTCCAGTTTTTTAAAGGAATCTCCACACTGTTCTCCATTGTGGCTATACCAGTTTGCATTCCCACCAACAGTGTAAGATGGTCTTCTTTCTCCAGACCCTCTCCAGCATTTATTGTTTGTAGACTTTTTGATGGCAACCATTGTGACTGGCATGAGATGGTACCTCATTGTGGGTTTGATTTGCATTTCTCTGATAATGAGTGATGTTGAACATCTTTTCATGTGTTTGTTATCCATCTGTATGTGTTCTTTGGAGAAATGTATGTTTAGTTTTTTGGCCCATTTTTTGATTGGATTGGGTTCTCTATTTTTCTGGTACTGAGCTGCATGAGCTGCTTGTATATTTTGGAGATTAATTCTTTATCAGTTGCTTCATTTGCTATTATTTTCTCCAATTCTGAAGGCTGTCTTTTCACCTTGCTTATAGTTTCCTTTGTTATGAAAAAGCTTAATTAGGTCCCATTTGTTCATTTTTTGTTTTATTTCCATTATTCTGGAAGGAGGGTCATAGAGGATCTTGCTTTGATTTATGTCAGAGAGTGTTCTTTCTGTTTTCCTCTAGGAGTTTTATAGCCTCTGGTCTTACATTTAGATATTTATTCCATTTTGAATTTATTCTTCTGTATGGTATAATAAAGTGTTCTAATTTCATTCTATTACAGGTGGTTGACCAGTTTTCCCAGAACCACTTATTAAAGAGATTGTCTTTTCTCCATTGTATATTTTTTCTCCTCCTTTGTCAAAGATAACATGTCCAAAGCTGAATGGATTCACCTATGTTCTTTCTGTTTTGTTCCAGTGACCTATATTTCTGTCTTTGTGCCAGTACCATACTCTCTTGATGACTGTAGCTTTGTATTATAGTCTGAAGTCAGGAAGGTTGATTCCTTCACTTCTAGTCTTCTTTCTCAAGATTGCTTTGGCTATTCAAGACTTTCTGTATTTCCATACAAATTGTGAAATTATTTATTTTAGCTCTGTGAAAAATACTGTTGATAGCTTCATAGGGATTGCACTGAATCTATAGATTGCTTTGGGTAGTATACTCATTTTCACTATATTGATTCTTCTGGTCCATGAACATGGTATATTTCTCTATCTATTTCTGTGATCTTTGATTTCTTTCATCAGTTTTTTATACTTTTCTATATATAGGTCTTTTGCTTCTTTAGGTAAATTTATTCCTAAGTGTTGGATTTTTTTCATTGTAGTGGTGAATGTGATTGTTTCCCTAATTTCTTTCTGTTTACTCATGGTTAGCATATAGGAATGCAAAGGGGTTCTGTGTGTTAATTTTATATCCTGCAACTTTACTATATTCATTGATTAGCTCTAGTAACTTTCTGGTGATGTCTTTAGGGTTTTCTATGTATAGGATCATGTCATCTGCAAACAATGAGAAGTTTACTTCTTTTTCAATCTGGATTCCTTTTATTTCTTTTTCTTCTCTGATTGCTGTGGCTAAAACTTGCAAAACTATGTTGAATAGTAGTGCTGAGACTGAGCACCCTTTTCTTGTTCCTGACTTTAGAGGAAATGCTTTCAGCTTTTCACTATTGAGGATAATGTTTGCTGTGAGTTTATCATAGGTGGCTTTTACTATGTTGAGATACATTTCTTCTATGCCTGCTTTCTGGAGAGTTTTTTTTTTTTTTTAAGCATAAATGGGTGTTGAATTTTTTCAGAAACTTACTTTGCATCTATTGAGATAATCTTGTGATTTTGTCTTTCCATTTGTTAATGTGGTATTTCACATTGATTGATTTGTGAATATTGGAGAATCCCTGCATCCCTGGGATAAAGCCCACTTAGTCATGATGTATGATATTTTTAATATGTTGTTTGATTTTGTTTGCTAGAATTTTGTTGAGTATTTTTGCATCAATGTTCATCAGTGACATTGGCCTGTAGTTTTGTTTGTTTGTTTGTTTATGATATCTTTCTCTGGTTTTGGTATTAGGGTGATGGTGGCCTCATAGAATGAATTTGGGAGTTTACCTTCCACTGAAATTTTCTGGAGGAGTTTGAGTAGGATGTGTTTTAACACTTCCATAAATTTTTGATAGAATTCACCTCTGAACCCATCTGGTCCTGGGCTTTTATTTGTTGGAAGATTTTTGGTTACTGTTTCAATTTCCATTCTTGTGATGGGTCTGTTAAGATTTTCTATTTCTTCCTGGTTAAGTTTTGGACAGTTATGCTTTTCTAAGAATTCATCCATTTCTTCCAAGTTTCCCATTTCATTGGCATATAGTTGCTGATAGCAGTCTCTTATTATCCTTTATATTTCTGTGTTTTCTGTTGTGACTTCTCCATTTTCCTTTCTCATTTTATTAATTTGATTATTTTTTTTCTTGATCAGTCTAGCTAATAGTTTGTCTATTTTACATATCTTCTCAAAGAACCAGATTTTAGTTTTGCTGATTTTTGCTATAGTCTCCTTTGTTTCTTTTCCACTTATTTCTGCTCTGATTTTTATGATTTCTTTCTTTCTACTAACTTTGGGGTTCTTCTTTTTCTAGTTGCTTTAGGTGTAAAGTTAGGTTATTTATGTGATGGTTCTCTTGTTTCTTGAGGTAAGCTTGTATTGCTATGAACCTTCTTAGCACTGCTTTTACTGATTCCCATAGGTTTGGGGTTGTCATGTTTTAATTTTCATTTGTTTTTATGTATTTTTTTTTTTATTTCTTCAGTGATCTGTTGGTTATTCAGAAACATGTTTGCTTCCATATGCTTGTATTTTTGAGTTTTTTTCCCCTCTCTAGTTGACATCTAATCTTACCACATTGTGGTCAGAAAAGATGCTTGAAATGGTTTCAATATTTTTTAATTTATCAAGGCTAGATTTATGGCCTGGAATGTGACCTATCCTGGAGAATGTTCCATGTGCACTTGAGAAAAAGATGAAATTCATTGTTTTGGGGTGAAATGTCCTATAGATAACAATTAGGTCTACCTGGTCCATTGTGTCATTTAAAGCTTGTATTTCCTTGATAATTTTCTGTTTGGTTGATCCATCCATAGATGTGAATGAGATATTAAAGTATCTCATTATTATTATGCTACTGTTAATTTCCCATTTCACACTTATTAGCATTTTCCTTATTTATTGAGGTACTCCTATGTTGGGTGCATATATAGTTATAATTGTTATATTTTCTTCTTGGATTGATGGTTTGATCATTATGAAGTGTGCTTCTTTGTCTTTTTTCAAGGTCTTTATTTCAAAGTCTATTTTGTCTGGCATGAGTATTACTACTCTTGCTTTCTTTTGTTCTCCATTTGCATTAAATATCTTTTTCCAGCCCTTCAGTTTCAGCCTATATGTCTCCCTTGGTTTGAGGTGGGTCTCTTGTAGACAGCATATATAGTGGTTTTGTATCCATTCTGTCAGTATTTATCTTTTGGTTGGGCATTCAATCCATTTACGTTTAAGGTAATTATTGATAAGTATGATCCCATTGCCATTTACTTTGTTGTTTTGGGTTTGATTTTATGAATATTTTCTGTGTTTCCTGTTTAGAGAAGATCCTTTAGCATTTGTTGGAGAGCTGGTTTGGTGGTGCTGAATTCTCTCAGCTTTTGCTTGTCTGTAAAGCTTTTGATTTCTCCTTCATATCTGAATGAGATCTTTGCTAGGTACAGTAATGTTGGTTGTAGGTTTTTCTCTTTCATCAGTTTAAGTATGTTCTGCCATTCCTTTCTGGACTGAAGAGTTTCTATTGAAAGGTCAGCTATTATCCTTATGGGGATTCCATTGTGTGTTGTTTGTTGCTTTTTCCTTNTTTGCTAGGTACAGTAATGTTGGTTGTAGGTTTTTCTCTTTCATCAGTTTAAGTATGTTCTGCCATTCCTTTCTGGACTGAAGAGTTTCTATTGAAAGGTCAGCTATTATCCTTATGGGGATTCCATTGTGTGTTGTTTGTTGCTTTTTCCTTACTGCTTTTAATATTTGCTTTTTGTGTTTGATCTTCGTTAGTTTGATTAATATGTGTCTTGGGGTGTTTCACCTTGGGTTTCTCCTTTTTGGGATTCTCTGGTTTTCTTGGACTTGGGTGGCTATTTCCTTCCCATTTTAGGGACATTTTCAACTATTATCTCAAGTATTTTCTAGTGTCATTTCTTTTTGTCTTCTTCTTCTGGGACACCTATGTTTTGAATGATGGGGCATTTAACATTGTCCCAGAAGTCTCTGACATTGTCCTCATTTCTTTTAGTTCTTTTTGTTTTCTTTTTTCCTCTCTGCTTCATTTATTTCCTCCATTGTATCTTCCACCTCACTTATCCTCTCTTCTGCCTCATTTATTCTACTGTTGGTTCCCTCCAGAGTGCTTTTGATCTCAGTTATTGCATTATTCATTATTGATTACTCTTTTTTATTTCTTCTAGGTCCTTGTTAAATGTTTCTTGCATCTTCTCAATCCTTGTTTCTAGTCTATTTATCTGTAACTCCATTTTGTTTTCAGTATGTTTTTATCATCTTTACTATCATTATTCTGAATTCTTATTCAAGTAGACTCTTTATCTCCACCTCTTTTGCTTGGTTTGGTGGGTATTTATCATGTTCATTTTCCTGTTGAATATTTCCCTGCCTTTTCATTTTGTTTAGATTGTTGTGTTTAGGGTACACTTTCTGTAGGCTGGATGTTATGGTTCCTCTTTATTTTGAAGTCTTCTTCCTGTGGGTGGGGTTGGACTAGGGGCTTGTCAAGGTTTTCTGGTTGGGGGAGCTTGTGTCTGTGTTCTGGTGGGTGGAGCTGGATCTCTTCTCTCTGGAATACAATGAAGTGTTCAGAAGTGAGTTCTGGGGTTTTAGCATGGTTTTGGGCAGCCTGTCTTTTAATGCTCAGGGTTGTATTCCTGCTTTACTGGAGAATTACCATGGTATGCCTTGCACTGGAACTTGTTGGCTCTTAGGTGGAGCTTGGTTTCAGTGTAAGTATGGAGATTTTTGGGTGAGCTCTTGTCTATTAATATTCCCTGGAGTCAGGAGTTTTTTGATGTCCTCAAATTTTGGAATTAAGCTTCCTGTTTCTGACTTTCAGTTCTTCTCTTACAGTAGCTTCAAGACTGCTCCATCCATACAGCACAAATGATAAAACATATATATTAATGGTGAAACAATTATCCATATCAAGGGACACCCAGAGAGATTCATAGAATTACATAGAGATGAGAAGAGGGAGGTGGGAGATAGAGGTGACCAAGAGGGGAAGGAGGGAGTCAAAAGGGGAGAGAGCAATCTAGCCAGTAATAAATTCCCTAAATGCTCTCCACATTCCAAAACACCCAGGAAGATTCATAGTTACATAGAGAAGAGAAGAGGGAAGAGGAAGACAGAGATGCCCAGAAGAGAGGGAGTCAAAGTGGAGAAAGCGATATAGCCATTAATCAATTCCCTAAGTGTTCTCCACAGCCTGGAACACCCAGAGAGATTCAGAGTTAAATAGAGAAGAGAATGAGGAGGAAGGAGATAGAGGTGACCTGGGGGAGAAGAGGGAGAGTCAAAAGGGAAGAGAGCAATCAATCCACTAATCAAGTTCCTAAGTGAAAATCGATACTGAAGAGTAAATTCTTAAAGGTATAAAATTGATAACAAATACCAAAAAGCAAAGATTAAAAATCTAGAATAGAGGTTAGACTCTCAAAAATACAATATAAAAAATACCAGACAAAATCAATCACAAAAATTAAAATTATGTATATATATATNTGAATTCTTATTCAAGTAGACTCTTTATCTCCACCTCTTTTGCTTGGTTTGGTGGGTATTTATCATGTTCATTTTCCTGTTGAATATTTCCCTGCCTTTTCATTTTGTTTAGATTGTTGTGTTTAGGGTACACTTTCTGTAGGCTGGATGTTATGGTTCCTCTTTATTTTGAAGTCTTCTTCCTGTGGGTGGGGTTGGACTAGGGGCTTGTCAAGGTTTTCTGGTTGGGGGAGCTTGTGTCTGTGTTCTGGTGGGTGGAGCTGGATCTCTTCTCTCTGGAATACAATGAAGTGTTCAGAAGTGAGTTCTGGGGTTTTAGCATGGTTTTGGGCAGCCTGTCTTTTAATGCTCAGGGTTGTATTCCTGCTTTACTGGAGAATTACCATGGTATGCCTTGCACTGGAACTTGTTGGCTCTTAGGTGGAGCTTGGTTTCAGTGTAAGTATGGAGATTTTTGGGTGAGCTCTTGTCTATTAATATTCCCTGGAGTCAGGAGTTTTTTGATGTCCTCAAATTTTGGAATTAAGCTTCCTGTTTCTGACTTTCAGTTCTTCTCTTACAGTAGCTTCAAGACTGCTCCATCCATACAGCACAAATGATAAAACATATATATTAATGGTGAAACAATTATCCATATCAAGGGACACCCAGAGAGATTCATAGAATTACATAGAGATGAGAAGAGGGAGGTGGGAGATAGAGGTGACCAAGAGGGGAAGGAGGGAGTCAAAAGGGGAGAGAGCAATCTAGCCAGTAATAAATTCCCTAAATGCTCTCCACATTCCAAAACACCCAGGAAGATTCATAGTTACATAGAGAAGAGAAGAGGGAAGAGGAAGACAGAGATGCCCAGAAGAGAGGGAGTCAAAGTGGAGAAAGCGATATAGCCATTAATCAATTCCCTAAGTGTTCTCCACAGCCTGGAACACCCAGAGAGATTCAGAGTTAAATAGAGAAGAGAATGAGGAGGAAGGAGATAGAGGTGACCTGGGGTAGAAGAGGGAGAGTCAAAAGGGAAGAGAGCAATCAATCCACTAATCAAGTTCCTAAGTGAAAATCGATACTGAAGAGTAAATTCTTAAAGGTATAAAATTGATAACAAATACCAAAAAGCAAAGATTAAAAATCTAGAATAGAGGTTAGACTCTCAAAAATACAATATAAAAAATACCAGACAAAATCAATCACAAAAATTAAAATTATGTATATATATATCAGTTCAATTCAGTCACTCAGTCATGTCTGACTCTTTGTGACTCCATGAATTCCAGCACGCCAGGCCTCCCTGTCCATCATCAACTCCTGGAGTTCACTCAAACTCATGTCAATTGAGTCAGTGGTGCCATCCAGCCATCACATCCTCTGTCGTCCCCTTCTCCTCCTGCCCCCAATCCCTCCCAGCATCAGAGTCTTTTCCAATGAGTCAACTCTTCACGTGAAGTGGCCAAATTATTGGAGTTTCAGCTTCAGCATCAGTCTTTTCAATGAACACCCAGGACTGATCTCCTTTAGAATGGACTGCTTGGATCTCCTTGCAGTCTAAGGGACTCTCAAGATTCTTCTCCAACACCACAGTTCAAAAGCATTAATTCCTNCAAATTATTGGAGTTTCAGCTTCAGCATCAGTCTTTTCAATGAACACCCAGGACTGATCTCCTTTAGAATGGACTGCTTGGATCTCCTTGCAGTCTAAGGGACTCTCAAGATTCTTCTCCAACACCACAGTTCAAAAGCATTAATTCCTCGGTGCTCAGCTTTCTTCACAGTCCAACTCTCACAACCATACATGACCACTGGAAAAACCATAGCCTTGACTAGATGGACCTTTGTTGGCAAAGTAACAGTATCTGTTTTTGAATATGCTATCTACGTTAATCATAATGTGTGTGTGTGTGTGTGTGTGTGTGTGTGTATCCTTCTCCAGGGGATCTTCCCGACCCGGGGCTCAAACTCGGGTCTCCTGCATTGGAGGCAGACGCTTTAACCTCTGAGCCACCAGGGAAGCCCATAACATATGTATATATATATATATATATATATATATGAAATTTGCTTTAAAAATAGGGTATTTTTCTGCCAAGGTAAGAATAGGTTATTAAAATGAAAATTAAAGGAATAATAAAGAACTTAAGATTTATATCTAGGAATTTCTCTATAGCTGTTATGAGAAGTGTGGGATCAGTTCAGTTTCGGAGAGCTCTTTGTTTCAGCTTGTACTTGTTCTCAAGGTCTATAGGACCCTTCCCATGCACTTCTGCTACTGCTAAGTCGCTTCAGTCGTGTCCGACTCTTTGCAACCAGATAGACAGCAGCCCACCAGGCTCCCCCCATCCCTAGGATTCCCTAGGCAAGAATACTGGAGTGGGTTGCCATTT
The DNA here is from genome assembly GCA_006410875.1 of Neotragus pygmaeus. NCBI lineage: Eukaryota > Metazoa > Chordata > Mammalia > Artiodactyla > Bovidae > Neotragus > Neotragus pygmaeus. The sequence goes on from SJYV01033893.1 coordinate 681,669, forward strand.
CCTTCTCCAGTGCATGAAAGTGAAAAGTCAAAGTGAAGTCGCTCAGTCATGTCCAACTCTTCGCGATCCCAAGGACTGCAGCCTACCAGGGTCCTCCGTCCACGGAAGTTTTCCAGGCAAGAGTACTGGAGTGGAGTGCCGTTGCTTTCTCCATTCCAATGCACAGTCAATATCAACTGCAGGATTTTATTCTGTTGCACCTGTCACTTCCAGAGTGGTTCCCTCTTTGTTTATTTTGGCTTCCTCTGTTTGCAAGTCTCTTCAGTATCTAATTTTTGCCCTGACACAAGGGGGTGAAAGTGGTCACATATTTAGGCTCACTTGTTCTGTTGTGTTGTTGGGAGGGAGGGACACTGCAAATAAATGTCACTGGCATGTGTGCGGAGTGCTCACAGTGTATGGACCACACTGGTTTGGCAAAGCCCAAGGCAGCATGTGCTTCTCGGATCTACACTGCTCAGGCTCCAGGGTGATTTGCAACGGCACTGTCCCAGGTGGGCCTTGCATTTCGTACTCTCCCCAGGTCTAAGCCACTCAGGTTCTTGGGTACTCCACAAGGGCTCAGACTTTTGCTGGGGTGTGCATTTTGTGCCCTTCCCACCGAGTACTTGGCGAGCACACTGTCTCAGGTGGGCCATGCATTTTAATCACCTCCCTGGTCCCTTATGCTTGATTTGCATGAGAGCACTGTCTTAGGTGTGCTGTGTGTCTCCTCTGGGGAGCTGATCTCAGGCTGAGACACTCCTGCCCGATGTCAACCGTCCAGGATCCCAGGAAGACATATTAGCAACTGGGAGCCTGCTTGCAGNCTGCTTTTGAATATGCTATCTAGGTTGGTCATAACTTTTCTTCTGAGGAGTAAGCATCTTTTAATTTCAAGGTTTTAGTAATTATCACTGATATTTATGTTTACCAATTATAAAATGCTAATATAAAAGTCAGTTATTGACTACTTAAGCAAAGTAGGAAGTGTGTTTTCTGTAAAGAAGGTATGAGGGTGGAATTGCATTTTGTCAAGGGAAAAAAGAGCAAGTCTGACTTACAGATAGCTTTTTAGAATGGGACAACAAAGTAATGGATAGAGAAAGTTATAAGAGTTTGTGGAAAGTGAATCATGAGAAAAGAATCTTGTATATGGCATAAATAATTTTTAAAATTCTTTACCTTTTAAATAAAGTAAACTGGTGAAAAAACTTGAATTTACCTTTCCTTTCTGTTAAGATGACACCATTTCTCCCGATATTGATTGCCTTTGATGATAGATTTAAGTTTCTTTATCTCTTAAATGATCTGTTCTGAAATCCTTTATAGTGACTTTGAGTAAGTGAATAGTCACTGTTTCACAATGATCTGACTGAATGTTCTAAACCTTTTTGTCATTTGTTGACAAACTTCTCTGAATGATACTTCAGAGGGTCCCTGAAACATCCCAAAGAGAGACATTACACTAATTTGTTTCATTTTGTATTCAGAATTACATGGGAAGTGTTGTCAAGTAGTAAGTCTCAGGCTACATTGCATGGTAAATGTTACTAATACAGCTATCCTAGAAACTGTATGGAGTTCCTAAAGTTTTGATATGTTTGGGTGAAATGTTATCAGTCATAATTCTAGTTTCTATCTCAAATATTGTCATAGTACTAACCAAGTTTCACAAAAATGCTTCCTCCTATTGAAGATTTATAGAAAGGACTTTGGATAAATACCAGTTTCTGAACTAGCTAAGGATTCTAAAGGAAAACCAGATGAAAGCACAAACGCTAACAAAAGGACTGAATGAACTGGCAAATATGTTATAAATTTTATTGTTTCTATCTAAAAAACTACTGGGTTGAATCTGTGTTTTCCAGGTGTAAGAAAACCTTCCTTTCAAAATAATTATGACAGTAATTGGTAAAATTATATTTTATTTTAGTTTTATTTTTTGTGCTCTTTATTTTTTATTTTATTTTTTAACTTTAAAATACTGTATTGGTTTTGCCACACATTGACATGAATCCGCCACAGGTGTACATAAGTTCAATCCTGAACCCCCCTCCCACCACCCTCCCCATATCATTTCTGTGGGTCATACCAGTGCACCAGCCCCAAGCATCCTGTATCCTGTATTGAACCTAGACTGGCGATTCGTTTTTTACATGATAGTATACATGTTTCAATGCCATTCTCCCAAATCATCCCACCCTCTCCCACAGAGTCCAAAAGTCTGTTCTATACACCTGTGTCTCTTTTGCTCCCTCGCNATTCTCAGAGACAGTGGTTCTATATGTGGTGGAAATTTGGTTGGTCCCTGGGAGGAGCTGAGTGCAGGATCTTCCTACTCCACCAACTTGATCTGAAAATTGTGCAAGGATAAAGCACTGGACTGAACCTAAGTTCAGCCTAAACAGGGGCTAGGATCTGCTTCTCCTGCACCTTGAGGGAGTCACTTGCCTCGTCATTGTTTCAACATCTCCGGTTCCCAGATATCTGGTCCTGCCCACAAGTGGCAGAAAGGAATACCTTTAATCTGTCACAACCTCTGTCTTAAAGCCAAGATCCAGAAAAGCCAGATCAAGAATGATCCTGTCACCTCTCACTGTCTGCCACCTTCAGATCTCCATAGTTTGGTTTTATTTCTGTTCTTCCAGATATGGTAATATTGGGACTTCATCCTTTAGAGAAAGACCGAAGTTATATAAGGGGATTTTATAATTGTTAAGTTTTTATAACTAGGAAATATATTATCTATACTGGCATAATTACTTTTCTCAATTTCTATCATTGAATCTTTAAGTTAATTTTAACTGTATTTTGGACTTAAAGTACATTGACTGTGTTTGATTAAATGTAGAAAACTGAAATATAATTTTTCTAGAGGTTTGACATTATTTGATCATCTTCATTATTGGTTTCCTATTGGTCATGTTGTCTCAGCAAACTTTAATTACTTCTGATCATCCTGCTTTGTAAATGTTTATGTTCTAGTAGGAATAATGCTGAAACAGTTTTATCAGGATGGAAAATTATCAACTTGGTTANATCATCTTCATTATTGGTTTCCTATTGGTCATGTTGTCTCAGCAAACTTTAATTACTTCTGATCATCCTGCTTTGTAAATGTTTATGTTCTAGTAGGAATAATGCTGAAACAGTTTTATCAGGATGGAAAATTATCAACTTGGTTAATTACCTAAGACTCAATTAATGACAACTGGTGTGGTTTTCAAAGCAACAATAATGGTTTACATTTGATTAAGAATTTTGTTAGGACATTATTTTACTGTGAAATTAGGAAAGTAATAACTCTCTTAAATATCTACTCTCCTAATGTATACCTTTTATCTTGCATTAGGTAAAATTCAAGTAGTAGACAGATTAAAAAATATATATTTAGAATTGATTAGAGTTGTGTGCGTATTCTGATTCTGCCATTTATCAGCAGCTGGATCCAGGCCAACTTGTCTTCAACTCTCTGACACTCAGTTTCTTCATCGGTAACAGGAGGGTAATAATGCCTTTCTTGCTGGGTATTTGTGAATTAGTGAAGATAGACAAAGCAGCTGGAAAAAGCAGTAATGGTTTTTTGGTTTTTGTTTTTTGACACAAACTTGAGACATCATACCACTTTGGAGGTCTAAGTGAATGTGAATATGTGAAGGGAATTTTTCATTCATTCCCTTATTCCTCTGAATTCTAGGGGTCTATAATTCTGTCACTTTTGTAGGTGATATAAAGACAGATAGCATAAGACTAATGAAAATAAAGTGAGACTATTTGTGTTGGAAGCCCAGTAGATTTAACAGCTGTGTGGAGGTCACAGATATCATTGAAAATAGGATGAATGTGTGATTACTTCTGGAAATGTACACTTCCTGTACAAGTTTACACAAAACATCAGGAGATGTTTAGTGCCCTGAATTTCATTCGTGAATCTGACTGTAGAAACCCTGTTAAAAACTGTGGACTCTAAGACTATAACTACTTATGATCTTCTNTGTGGTGGATTCATGTCGATGTATGGCAAAGCCAAGAGAGTATTGTAAAGTCAAATTAAAAAAATAAAATAAAATAAAATAAAAAATCAGGATAAATGAAAATTAATTCAGTCTTTGCACAGCATAAAAATAACACAATTATCTAATGACATTGTCTCATAACTTGACCACATTCCTGGCATGTCTGTTGCCAATGGCTACATGAATAGATGAAGTTGTAAAAGAAAATTTGTTCTGTGCTTTCTTTTGCCAAAGGATCTTCTGTTTTGTGACAACAAAGCCACAAATGATGCTTTACTGCAGCAAGATTGCAACTGAATACTTTCTCTGGGGCCTTGGCAGTAAATGAAAAATTTAAAATTTGATGCTGCAATTTTCTATTTTCATAGTCTTTTGTTCCACAAAAGACAGATTTTCCTTGATTTGTGGAACTAGTCATTACTCAGTTGAATTAAGAAAGAGATGAAAAATTAGGGATAAAATGAAAACTCATTAACACAGTCATTTTGTTAACCCTGATAACAAAATATGCATGATTAATTTATGTTTACTTTCTTTCAAGCTTTTAATTTTTGTCCCCAAGTATTTTTAATTTACTTCATAGTGTCAGTGATTTAATTTGCCACAAATTTATCAGATTGGAAAATTGAAATTATTTATATTTAATACTGTTATCCAAATATTCATTCATTGCCTACTGTTGCCAACTCCAATACTGAACATTGACCATGCATGGTTCCTGATCTCATGGTCTAGTTAGAGAAATAGCCATTAATTAAATAACCAAAAACACACAAAATGTAAAATTGAGATTGCAATGAATACTAAAATGAGGTAAATGTTCACATAATTAGAAAATGAGACTGTCTTGAAGAAGTGATTTGTGTTAAGAGCCAAAAGGTTAAAGTTCTTTAAACAAAGGAGGGAGGAAATTGTGCCCAACAAGGAGGAAATCATCTGCAAGAGCCCATGAATGACTTTTCCAATGAGAAAGGAAAAAAATGAGAAAATGAGTCTAAAAAAGCAGTAAAGTTCTAATGCAAATGGCCAGGTTGAGAAGGATGACCTCAAAGGAGGCAGAGGGGACAGCTGTAGAGTTGTAACAAACAAGAGAGGGTAGTGATGTGAGGTTTATAGAAGAGAACTCTTCAACAGGACCACAAGGGACTTCCCTGGTGGTCCACTGGTTAGGACTCCACACTGCTACTGCAAGGGACCCCGGTTCTACCCCTGAACAAGGAACTAGGAGCCCACAAGCTGAGGCTAAGAAAAAAACAACAACAACAACACACAGGTCAGCATTCTAGAAGGCTGCTGAGAGGGCAGATTAGAAGAGTGAAAAATATCTATTGCAAGTGATGATGTAAATACCAGTATTGACCTACCAAGAGCTTTCTGATATAGCCTAGAGAGTAAGTGCAGGTGAGAACATGGACACACTGAGTAGAGATAACTCCTTTGGGGGATTTGGCTGTGAAGTAAAGAAGGCATTAACTGGAGGGGAATATAGGGGTATTTTTATTTTTATTTTTTTAATATTGTTTAAATACATTTTCTTTGATTGCATTGACTTGTGCCAATTCAGGGAGGTAGAAAGTTATCAAGGGTTTAATGAGACTCAAAAATTTTTGAAATGGTTGTGCTGAATTGGAGTGGAGGCTTTCAGAGACACAGAGTGGTGTTTACATAAGGTGTTTCAGGGCATTTTGTAGTTTTGTAATCATTAACTTATGGTAGCTTAAATGTGACCTGCTGTGAAACTCTCACAAGTAGTATTCTGCTTCTCTTGGGAAGCCACAGAGTTCATGTGTTCAGGGGTTTCACTACAGCCAGTGGTTCCACTATCAAAATGCAATTTAAAAAAAAAGAGAAGCTGTGACACTAGAAAGTGTATTATTAAAATAAAAAAAAAACTATAGAATATCAACTTGATAATGAGAAAAGTAAGAAACGTAAAGAAAATAAAGGACTGGGAAGTCCAAGAGTAGTTTAAAATAATTGTAGTGGGTGTAATTGAATAATAAAGGTGGATTTTTAAGTGCATTTGTTCAAGGTAATCCCCAACTGCTACTCTGGGACGATGACTGAAGTGCCAAGATAGAGAAGAGCATCGGGGCAAGGCGTTGACAGTGATGATGGTTCATTAGCGTGAACGTTGTCACCAGGCAGATGAACAGCAGGCTCTGGGCAAGGAGAGCAGACTGTGAGCCTGGTGCCAGAGTCTTTGATGAAAGAAGTGTGAGCAGGATGTCTGAAGACACCAAGAGTAGGGAACTGAAAACCATGATGGCATGTGTTTCAAAAAGACAAGTGACCACATGAGAGCTCTAAGTGAAAGTAAGGATAATGCTAATTTCTTTTCTTGACCATGAAGTTCACAGGATGGTGAGAAAATACCGAACATTGAAGAAGTGGTGTCTTCAGAGGCAAACCAGAATTCAATTAAAATATGGAAAGGATATGGGGAGCTTTTTAGGTTTTGGAGTGGAAGTTCCAGAAGGTGACGTAGAAGGGTTTGAAAAAGAGGGAATGATTGAAGGATGAGTTGAGGACAGGTAACCAGGGTTCCCTGATGGCTCAGAGGTTAAAGCGTCTGCCTGCAATGCAGGAGACCTGGGTTCGATCCCTGGGTCACAAAGATCCCCTGGAGTAGGAAATGGCAACCCACTCCAGTATTCTTGCCTGGAGAATCCCATGGAGGAAGGAACCTGGTAGGCTACAGTCCATGGGATCACAAAGAGTTGGACACAACTGAACTATTTCACCTTCTTTCACTTTGAACCAGAGCAATATGGGAATAGCATACTTGTAGCCAAAATAAAATATTAATTCACAATGATCTAAAAACAAATATTATGGCATGCATTCATCACATCTGTTAGGATTCGTGAAACATGGACAAAGAATATCTTACAAAATCCCATAAGATCAACAAGAAAGAGAATCTTTTATAATCTTTTACTTTAACTGGAAGCAAATTAAAACATAATAGTGAAACCCCAAAACTTTGGCCACCTGATGCAAAGAGCTGACTCATTTGAAAAGGCCCTAATGCTGGGAAAGATTGAGGGTAGGAGAAGGGGATGACAAGAGAATGAGATGGTTGGATAGCATCATCAACTCTATGGACATGAGCTTGGGTAATCTCCGGGAGTTGGTGATGGGCAGGGAGGCCTGGCATGCTGCAGTTCATGGGGTCACAAAGAGTCAAACACGACTGAGCAACTGAACTGAATGAAATAAGAGGGACTTTCTCAGTGGCTCAATTTGTGGTTCAAGAAAATACCCTGAAGGACATGACAACTCACTCCAGTGTTCTTGCCTGGAAAATCCAGTAGACAGAGGAGCCTGGTGGATAAAATCCATGGGGTTGCAAAATAGTCAGACATGACTTAGTGACCAAACAACAATGAAATAACAATTGAAATATCAGTAAATTAAGCAATATAGAAAAACTAAAGTATATGAGTAATAATTTCATTGTAAGTACCTTCCCAATTGGTTTCAAAATGTAGGTGAATTCTTGACAGAAATGCCACCAAGTCCTGATTGATATGTAAATTTTATTTTTAATTCATCTGAGTATATATACTATTTGGGTACTATCCTGTTGGACACAGACAAATTCTTGAAAGAAAAATATCCTGAAATGTGGCTTACAATTCTATAGAACTAGCTCCTTTTAAAGAGTAAAAAGATACACTAGTGGGGACACACTTTACAGGGAAAAATGATGTGCCTCTAAAACATGATACAAATAAAACAGGGGAGCAACCAGAGCTGAAGGGTAACATAGTGAAGAGTAGTGTAATGGACATAGTTTGAGTCTGACATGTCTGACCTTGTTTTTCATCTTATGACTATTTCCAAAATGTTCTGGCATTTGATATAATGCAACTAATGTAATACCACCTAGAAAGTAAACAAGCAAAGCCAAAGCATGGAACAGTAGACAGGGAAGAGGTTTGGGATCAGAAAGGCCTGAGTCATAGTCTGTTTTCACCACTTGGTACCTGTGGGCCTTGACTAGGTTATTTAAGTCCTCGGGACCTCAGTTTCTTCATTCATAAGATATAGAGCATCATAGCTGCTGGGAGCTTGCCTGCTGGGCAGGTTAAGTGAAATGATGTAGACACAGTATGACCAGTGCCTGGTACCCAGGAACTGCTCTGCACATCTCTTGGAGCCTGAGTAGCACGATCACTGAGGCTGCACTTGGAAACCAGACTGCTGGTTTCAGACATGAGTCTGTTACTTCCTAGCAGAGTGATTTGGGGCAAATCACTTACACTTCCTGCAATTCAGTGTTCTCATCTGTAAGTGAGATAACACTACTTAATTCAAAAGAATGTTGTCAGAATTAAATAAACTTGTGCCTCTTTGAACACATCCTGACACATATAGTAAGTATCTGATAAATATTTACTTGAAAAATTATATTAAAAGTATATAACAGTATACTAACAATAGTATTAATAAATAAATTATTATTAATAGTATCATTAAGGACTTTTTGGTTAGGGCATCCAGTCAACAAGGGGAAACTGAATGAAAGTAAAGAGTTTTGGTTGAACCACAAGATATTTCTAAAAATCATACTAAGGAATTTAATTTCACTCATTTTATGTGGTCTGTGTATGTTTTTGGAGATCAGTGTAATTAATGGCAATTATCTGCTGGCAAGTCTGCAGGACTATATGAGAAGTAATCTGCTTATTGATCAGCCTCAGGTTTTATTCTCATTTCTCAGCCAGTTTTCAATGTCTTCACAGCAGTTACATGTAATTACAACATCTGGTTCCACTGAAATCCCCTTAGTTTTATTGCATTACTGCTCAAGCTCCAGACATTCCTTTTAGGATTCCCATTTCATTGCTCATTTAGTAGAAATGAGGCAACTCTGAGTACAGTATGGTTGCTGTGAAATAAGTAATTTCTGACAACCCATAGAGACAGTGTTTACTACTTCAGTCAGGTAAATAGTGAGTGTGCATTCCCCTTTAACATATTACTCGGAAATTATATTTACTTTTATCCTGCCACAGAAAAGGAAGATGAAAGGAATTAAGATGATTAAAAAAGATGTTTGCAGTTTTAATTTTCATTTGGTTAGCTCATTTCCCCCGAATTTCTGCATTAATTGTTAGGCAGATAGTTCCCATGATTTTTCTGGGAAGTAAGAACTATGTGTTTTTATGGAATCTCTTTTTCGTACATATTTTTATGCAATTTAAAAAATTACTTTCCACTTACAGTTACTACAACATATTGACTATATTCCTCACATTGCACAGTATGTCCTTCAGTATATTGATAATCCAACAGTTTGTATCCCCTGCTCCCTAATGTCTATACGGCCCCTCACCACTGGTAATTGCTGGTTTGTTCTTTATATTTTTGAGCCTGCTTCCTTTTGGTTATATTCACTGGTCGGAGGAGCCTGGTGGGCTGCAGTCCATGGGGTCGCTAAGAGTCAGATATGACTAACCGACTTCACTTTCAATTTTCATTTTCATGCATTGGAGAAGAAAATGGCAACCCACTCCGGTGTTATTGCCTGGAGAATCCCAGGGATAGGGGAGCCTGGTGGGCTGCCACCTTTGGGGTTGCACAGAGTCGGACATGACTGAAGTGACTTAGCAGCAGCAGTGACTGGTTAGTTGTATTTTTTAGACTCCTCAGAAAAGTGATACTACACTGTATTTATCTTCCTCTGACTTATTTCACTTAACATAATGACCTCATTGTCCATTAATGNGCACAGAGTCGGACATGACTGAAGTGACTTAGCAGCAGCAGTGACTGGTTAGTTGTATTTTTTAGACTCCTCAGAAAAGTGATACTACACTGTATTTATCTTCCTCTGACTTATTTCACTTAACATAATGACCTCATTGTCCATTAATGATGCTGTAAGTGGCAAAAAATCATTCTTTTTTATAGCTGGGTAGTATGAAATGTCTCTTATATAAGGTTCACATATCCTATAAAATCTGCACAGATAGAGCATTTAAATTATTAAGACTCTTGGACAATACTAATAGCCTTAAATATTTGACAGCTTTGAAGGCAGAAGGCACAGAAAGGTAAGCTGTGGCAGATCACAAAGAAACTGGGCCATGGGCCTGATGTGTCAGGGTGGGAGTTCCGTCTTTTCTGTCTGACTGTGGCGTCATCATGAAGGCACTTCATGTCTCTGAGCCTCTATGTACAGTTGGACTAAAAATACCCATCCAGATGTACTGTGAAAATTTCATGTAATCAATACAGCAGTCCCAGGCATTACCCATAAGAGATGCCCTGTTAAATTGCTTTCTTTCTTTATCAATAAGAAAATATAACATCATTTTTTAGATCTTTCACAAAAGGAGTTTCCTTCAAAACTACAGTATGGTTACAGGTTTTCAAAGAATAAAGACTGGGGCCATTTTATTTGTAAATATGCACATTATTGCTAGGATTTTGGGGAGTTTTAAAAATCTTTGGGATTTTTTAAGCCAAAAATCTTGGCTTAAATGGAAAATTTGTGAGAATATGCTACAATAAAAGTAGATACCTAAACTCTTTCCTACTCTTGTTTAAAATATTTATGTTAAACTTAAGACAGAATGCCAACTTGAAACTTATAACAAAGTTGCACTTACTATTCTATATTCTGTATAAATAAGCCAAGCAAAATAAAGAAAATTCTTTGTTTGTGAATATATCTTGTTAGCAACTATGAGCTTAAATTATCTTGTCTTAAATTTTTAAGAATAGTACTGATAAACCTGTTTGCAGGGCAAGAATACAGACACAGATATAGAGAACATACTTGTAGACACAGCAGGGGAAAGAGAGAATGGGATGAAGTAAGAGAGTAACATTGAAACATATACATTACCACATGTAAAACAGATAGCTAGTGGACAGTTGTCTTATAGCAAAATGAGCTCAGCCTAGTGTTCTGAGGGGAGGTGGGAGGGAGGCTCCACAGGGAGGGGATGCATGTATTTACTTGGCTGACTAAGGTCTGTCTAGTCAAGGCTATGGTTTTTCCAGTAGTCTTGTATGGACGTGAGAGTTGGACTGTGAAGAAAGCTAAGCACCGAAGAATTAATGCTTTTGAACAGTGGTGTTGGAGAAGACTCTTGAGAGTCCCTTGGACTGCAAGGAGATCCAACCAGTCCATTCTGAAGGAGATCAGCCCTGGGATTTCTTTGGAAGGAATGATGCTAAAGCTGAAACTCCAGTACTTTGGCCACCTCATGCGAAGAGTTGACTCATTGGAAAAGAACCTGATGCTGGAAGGGACTGGGGGCAGGAGGAGAAGCGGACGACAGGATGAGATGGCTGGATGGCATCACTGACTCAATGGATGCGAGAATGAGTGAACTCCGGGAGCTGGTGATGGACAGGGAGGCCTAGCATGCTGCGATTCATGGGGTTGCCAATAGTCGGACACAACTGAGCGACTGAACTGAACTGGTGATGCTGTATGATGTTGGCAGAAATCAACACAACACAATCCCAATTAAAAACAAGAATTTAAAAAAAGAATGATGTAAACCATTTTGTAGCAGTTGTACACTTAATTTGAAAACCATTAGAAAAGAATCTTCAAATTTTCAAACCTGTGCAAATGAATTTTTTTAATAAATCATGAAATGCTAAAAGGAGATACTGATATTATATGGTATTATAATTTTTTTGAATCATTTTAAACTTGTGTATATACGTCAACTCACACGCCTATAGTGTTTGCTGATAGGTTTGACACAGACAAGAAAACTAAAATAGGGAATATAAAATTTTCCCAAAGTCCCATGACAAATAAGCTTTTGAACCAGAAATAATACATTTTCAGACTTTTTCTCTATCTCAAATTTCTTCCCCTTAAATATGTGATATGGCAAATAATTTTTTAGTCATGCTAAAATAATTTTTCTCAAATGTGTTACTTATTGGCTTCTAGGATGGTACTTGAAACTAATTCAATCATTTTATTGGTTTACTTTAGAGGGAAAATGCTTAATAAAATGATGAGATGCTTGTACATAAGAAAATTAAGTGAGTGAAGGTAAATTATGTGTTAAAACATCGACATATGTAATGCAATTTCCATTTTTGTTCCTTACTGTCTTTATAAAAATACAGTGATAATTTTTTAAATTTTATTTTTACTTTATTTTACTTTACAATACTGTATTCATTTTGCCATACATTGACATGAATCTGCCACGGGTGTATACGAGCTCCCAATCCTGAATCCCCTCCCACCCCATATCACCTCTCTGGATCATCCCAGTGCACCAGCCCCAAGCATCCTGTATCCTGAATGAACATTGGGGAACATGTGTCTCTTTCAATTCTGGTTTCCTTGGTGTGTATGCCCAGCAGTGGGATTGCTGGGTCAAAAGGCAGTACTATTTGCCGTTTTTTGAGGAATCTCCACACTGTTCTCCAGAGTGGCTGTACTAGTTTGCATTCCCACCAACAGTGTAAGAGGGTTCCCTTTTTTCCGCATCCTCTCCAGCATTTATTTCTTGTAGACTTTTGGATCACAGCCATTCTGACTGGTGTGAAATGGTACCTCATTGTGGTCTTGATGTGCATTTCTCTGATAATGAATGATGTTGAGCATCTTTACATGC